>CM029770.1:28910811-29510811 GCA_017562165.1 Ectropis grisescens
TACTAGTGGCCCGTTCCGGCTTCGCTCGGATATAGTCATCATAATATATAAAGACTATTAGACGATTTTAGTATTAAAATTAACGTGGTTGTTACACATATTTAATTAGATAACGGGACACTCACGTATATACGGTCGGTATATACCCACGTATGTCACTGCCAAACGGGCATCCGTCGCGCGCGTGCACTCTCCTTGAAAAAGGCCGCCCGACGCGGCCGAAACTCGAGTCGGATTGACCGACCGTATATACATACTATTAGACAAAATAAAAACAATCCTATCGTTCAAAATCGATCGAACTGAACACGGTGTGCAACTTTGTAAAATGGGTTAAATAGTTTAAGAGTCTATCACGGACAAACAACGTGATTCGTAATTTATACAAAGTGAGATAAGGGCTAGTGGCTAGTAACCTAGTAAGTTAACCTGTGGAGCTAATTAATTTTTCAAGTGTTGCACTGTAATATTTCAATTTATTTGTTTCAAAATAAAGTTTTCTATCTATCACACACCCAAACATTCCCAACCTACTTCCTACCTTCCTATATTACAAATGCGACAATTTTGATGTTTGTTGCTCAATCACGACAGAACGTTTGAACGGATTGTATTAAAATCTAAAACACAGAATAGTCTGGAATAAGACATTGCCCACTTTTTTTCGCGGAAAACGGGAAAAGGAACTATGTTGGTGAAACCGTGGAGCGATACTAGTTTATATTACAGCAGGATATAATATAAAAGGTGAAGACCACGGCAGTAAAATCACGTACAAACTAATTCTTAGTACTCCCTAAGTTATATCATTGCGCCTAAGGCCTAACCTACATCTGTTACGGTCATAAAGTGAGGGCCGGTTTCAACGATCTGCTTTAACAAGCGATTTACTACGTCATCGGCAGAAATCGGATTACAACCTTCTTAATAACTACTGAACTTTACTTTAAACTTGACTTTAAGCTACTGAAGTACACAGTTGGATATTTTAAATTGCAACACTCAATACTTAATCATTGTATTGCTAATATTATGGTACATTTATTGGTCTTCTTTAAACATACAATATGCAATAGTTTTCCATAATGACTCTGATTGTGTGTGGCAATTTAATTAATCTCTGTTTGCTATTGGATACCCTAAGCCACGTAGTAATTTTTTTCAGTTTCTTTAATCGAATACATTTCGGAAAGTGTTAATTGATCTGCATAAGCAAAATATGACTGCTTTTTTCCATCGGACTGCTCATCAACTTTAGAAAGTAATACATTTGACGGTTAAGTACCTGGGTGACCGAATTTTTCTCGGTTTGAACACGGTATTCTTATAACACTAGTATTGTATTTAGATACAGATAAGGGATATGGGAGCCATCCGAGTAAAATATTTTCTCAAAAAAAAAGAAGGAACTTGAAAAAAAAAGAGGAGCAATCTGGATTCGAACCCGGGTCTATGGTCTATTATTTCGTGACCGCCCAACTTCCCGCCTGAACTATTTATTAGGTAATATTTTTCATTGTCTAAAAACGCGCATAAAACGACGTTTTATACAAATGAAACTTAGCTAGATCAATTTATCGTACCCGAAACGGTTCATTTTCAAAGCATACGTAGGTATACCAAGTAGGCTGACAAAACAAGGGGCCAGTTCTAACAGTTTGCGAAAACAAACGATTTACTACATCGTTAATAGAAGTCAGATTAGCGACAATTAGAACGTTCTCAATAATCAATTAGACGACTCTTGTTGTTTTAATTGACGGTTAATTGAGATGACAGTTTAAGGAGAAACGGCCATTTGTTTTTGGGATGAATCAATGTTTATTCCCGTATTATTCTCTACTGTTTCGAACTTGGATCTAGTAATGTCTTAGCTCCGTATTCCAAGTATTTACTCTCGAACCAAAATACTGATAATGTTTTGAGTAAAATTAATATACTTACATATTATTTTTAACCGACTTCAAAAAGTAGGAGGTTCTCAACTCGATTGTATGTTTTTTTTATGTACACATGTATGTTTTGTATGTTACACGATATCTCCGCCAATTGAGAATCAAGGTGAATGTTTATTTTTTGTTTGATAAATCTCGTACTTTTTGTTTAGAGGCGGTCCCATATAAATTTTATCGAAATCGGTGGTGATTAAACTATCAACCAAAAAAATTGCTTCCATTTAACTAGACGAAGTAGATTCTTATAAAATTATGTCGAGTGTCTGAATGTAAACTTTAAATTGAAGTCAGTATAGTAATTTCAGAGGCAATTAAATTTTTGTACTCACAAATCAGTCAATCGGACAATTTTGGATTATTTTAAGTCATGTTTTGGAGAACTATTTTTAGAATTGACAACTTTTTAGCGACTTTGAACAGTTATTGGTGGGGGAAATCGTAAGAGTTCGCGTCACCGGCATTTTAACATAGTACCGTGAGCGCGTTAGGCGCTTTTTCCTTTTTAAAAGATTTTGAAAGAGAGAAATTTGAATGATAGTTAAAAAAGTTACATACATTTACATCACCATAGTTGGAAGCGCCAGCCATTAATTATTTTTTATTCTTCGACAGTAGGTAAAGCAAAATGAACTGAACAGTCTCACTGGAAAAGAAAACGAAACGGGGGTAGGGGGGATGTAATGAAGTGCACCAACCTTTCTTCCACGTACACTGCAAATCCAAGAACCCTCCTCGGTTCTGAGTTCTCCAGCAGACACTCGCGGGCGGCGCCGACGCCGCTATATTCTTTTAGAAGCGATACGCGACGATTTTCTAAAGGATAACTCGGAGTTCGAGCGGGGGTCAGCATATGAGACCCTGGAAGCTGTTCTGCAGCGGACAGGCACAGCTTGCGGAAAGTCTCGTCTTGTAATATTTATACAGAACTCGACGGGCGATTATTTGCGACTATTTTGACACTCTTCACTCGCGGGTTTCACGACAGTTTTTCTTGCGTTGGTTTTTACGGTGCGCGAGCGTGCCCAGTTGCACGTCTTTTCGCGGCGAGGTGCACAGGATGTCAGCGGAGGGGGTAGGAATAGTGAGACATTAACAATAATTTGAATAGTTAAAACCAAACTACGATAGATGGCGTCACCATATCCAGCCGCCCTTAAAGGGTCACCTTTAAAAATACAATCATAAAGTAGCGGTAGCGGAAAAATAGGTAATACATAACGTATCATATAACGTCTAGTATGCGGGAATATAAAAGGGTGCGGTTAATATATATGCGAGTTAGAACTACGACTATCTAACATCTAAACTAAAATAAAAAATTAAGTGTTAAACAGTTACTGGCTCGGCAGAGGCACAGGCGCACTACAGGACGCAAGTAGCTTCTCTTCGCGGTCTTGACAGTGACCACACGAACGACACCGTCTTTGGATGGATGAACTTTCTCTACAACAGCTAATGGCCATGCAAGAGGGGGTGCGTTGTCAGTTTTTATCACTACGACTGTTCCTAGCTCGATGGGAACAGAAGGAGTATTCCACTTCTCGCGAGTTTGAAGGCCGTGTAGGTACTCGACTCTCCATCGCTCCCAGAACGACTGGACCAGTTTGTCTAACAGCGAGTGCCTGTTCAGCGCACTGAGGTTGTTCGACTCCTCAGCGGGCGCAGGCAGCGAGCACCGTGGCGCGGTGTGCAAAAATGACTCGGAGTCAGAGCAGTGGGCTCTGCTGGGTCTGGACTTAACACGGTTAGCGGTCGCGAATTCAATAAGCACTTGATTTGTACGAGCACCGTGTTAAGCTCCTCATACGATAAAAGCTGTTGGCCGATCACTTTGAACAAATGCGTTTTAACAATCTTCACCATACTCTCCCAACATCCGAAATGCGGCGAAACTGGAGGTATATGTTTGAAAGTAATGCGGTTTTCCGACAGCTCCTCTTCAAAACGCGGCTTATATTCTTTATTTAAAAAGTTATAGAGATCGCGAAGATACGAATTGGCCCCACGAAAATTCGTAGCGTTGTCGCAGGCAATGTCCTGGACGGGACCGCGGCGTGCGAGAAAGCGTTTTAATGCAGCTAAAAAACTGGCTGTGCTGAGATCTGTCGCTATCTCTATATGCACAGCGCGGGTGGTCAGACAGGTGAATATGCACAAATACGCCTTCTGACTTTGTACTCCGCGACGCCTAATAGGAGTGTAAGCGATAGGGCCACCGTAATCACATCCGGTATGCGTGAAGGCTTTTAGAGCCGGTCGAACGCGGTTGTCCGGCAAATTAGCCATAAGCGGATATGTAGGTCGCGGTTTCAACCGAAAGCACGTATTGCACAAATGGAATCTTCGTCGTACAATGCGACGCGCGGATAAAATCCAATATTTTTGCCTAAGAAGTGACATAAGCAGCTCTGGACCCGCGTGTAAATGTTTTTTGTGGTAATAATCGATTAATAAGTCAATTACATGATCATGACGCGGTAAAATAATGGGGTGCTTGTGCGTAAAGTCTAGCTCGGCATTCACAAGTCGACCGCCTACTCTAATAAATCCATTATCCAAAAACGCGTTCAATTTGTTAAACGCGGGTGAACAAATTTTGTCTTTATGTAAATTATTAATTTCCTCTGGAAAATATTTGCGTTGAATGACCTTTAGTAATTTACCTTCAGCGAACTCTAAATCGTCAGCAGTAACGGCGACAGTGTGACGGCGAGGCAATAATTTTATACATCGACAGATGTAAACAATTATGCGTAACAATCTACTCCAAGAGGAAATGCGTTGAGCTAGATTGTATATGACCGAATCTTCGACGGGTGTAGTTATAGGGTGTGCAAGTATCTTTTGCTCGGGCACATCGGCAATTGAATGTGTATCTGAGTTTATGGGCCACTGTGACGAGTCTAGCGCAAGCCAATCAGGGCCATGTAGCCAAAGAGCGTGCGATACGAGTTTTGTGGCATTAGACCGCGAGACAAACAGTCGGCAGGGTTCTCCGAACCTGAGACGTGATAAAAATCATCTGCGGATATGTTGTCAGTAACTTTGACAACGCGGTTGGCGACAAATGTTTGCCAGCGATGAAGCGAACCTTTGATCCAGTATAAAGCTACTTGTGAATCTGTGAAAGCGTATACTTTAACTGGATGGCGAGAAGTTATTTTATCTAAGACCACGCGCAACAACTTCGACAATATTACAGCTCCACAGAGCTCGAGTCGAGCGATGGTGTGCGGTGTCATCGGCGCGACCTTAGATTTCGAGCACACCAACTGCACCGAAGTACGGCCGTATGACGTCACGCGTAAATAAACTACCCCTCCGTAGGCAAGCTCGCTAGCATCTGAAAATCCTACCACCGTAATTTCAACGTCGTCGGCTACACCTACATGTCGCGGGAACTTAATATCGTTTAAAGCGGGCAATTCTATGCAGAACTTTTTCCATAGCTTGACGATATGCGGGGGCGGCACGTCATCCCACTCCAACTTAAGTTGCCAGAGTTGTTTAATGAGCAGTTTGGCGAGTAGGACGGACAGCGCGACGAAGCCCATGATGTCCCACAACCGCGCGACGGTCGACAGGATGGTACGTTTCGTGCAGGTATTTTCAGCGGGGGAAGTAACTTTAAAATAAAAGCTATCAGTTTCGGTTGACCAATGCAAGCCCAATATTTTGTGTTGCACGGATCTATCGAACTCGACCTCCATGGGAGGTTTGTGAGATGCGGGAATAGAATTTAAAACTTCATTTGAATTACTGTTCCATTTTACTATGTCCCACTGAGCACCTTTGAAGAAATCTATAAGCTCTTTTGACACGGTGACTCCATCACTTTCCTGTTGCACAGAAAAAGCGACATCGTCCATGTAAAGCGACGAAGCGGCTATCTCGCTGGCACGCGGATATTTTGCGCCGTCATCCGCGATCAGCTGATGTACTGTGCGAAGTGCATGGTAGGGACTGGATTTTAAACCGAAACAAACTCTGTTAAATTGATACAGGACTAGCGGTTCATGCGGATCAAACCGATACAAGATCCGTTGATAGCGACGGTCTTCGTCGCGCATGACAATTTGAAGAAATTGTTGACGGCAATCGGCGGTTAATGCGATGCGGTAAAGTCTGAAGTTTAATATAATTTGAAATAGATTGCCTTGTAAATTTGGTCCTGCATGTAAAATATCATTGAGCGAACGTCCGGATGCAGTTTTACTGCTGGCATCTAGAACGATGCGCAAGCGAGTCGAAGTCTTATCATTCCGGATGACTCCGTGGTGCGGTATGACGTATGAAGGAAACGACGAATTATCAGAGTCATCGGGAGGCGCGGGGGAAATATAATCTTTCGCTATATATTCCTGTATGACTTCGTCGTTAGCGGCTCTCATCTCTGGACAGGCTTGTAACTTCCTCTCCAAACACAAAAAGCGCTTACGAGCGATATTAAATGAGTCGCCGAGTGAAAAAGCGTCTTCACTAAACGGCAAGCCCACAGTGTATCGGCCACTCTCGGGATCACGAGCGGTGGTCGTGCGGTAAAATTCTTCACATTCAACATCCGCACTAGAAAGTTGAACGGGCGGAGCGGAGCATTCTTCTAACTCCCAAAATTTTCTAAACAAGTCTTCTATCGGTTCCTCGATTACGCAACAGGTCGTGAAAGTGCGCGCGGAGCGATTACAAATAGTAGGCACACATCCCATGACTACGTAGCCCAGTACCGTATTTATGGCAGGCGGAGCCGTGGTATTACTATACATATACTGTATCGGGCAACAACAAGTGCGGAAACAACGATGCACCTATCAACGCGTCGATTTCACTAGGCGTAGAAAATGCATCGTCTGCGAGCGGTAATCCGCGCAAGTGTGAAAGCACCGATACGTCTACAACGGCGGAAGGTAAAATGTCTGTTATCTTATCTACTAGCAGTGATGAAACGTTAAACTTAATATTGTCATCGAAGCGAGAATGGAATTGAAAATCTACAGAACCTTTTATCACTTTTTCTGAACCTCCGAAACCCTTAATAAGCGTATGTTCTGTCTTCCCGTGTTGTAAGCCCAAACGATCGCAACACTCCTTTGTTATAAAGTGTCTCTGCGATGCAGAGTCCAATAAAACCCGTATGAAGTGTTTGTTGCCACCATCGTCATACGTAGCTACTCGAGCAGTAGCCAGCAGAACTGTAGTAGCGGCACATTGCGCGGTGTCTACGTGCGGCATACAAGGCGAGGAAGCGAGCGGCGCAGTGGATGTTGTACACAACGATACATCAGTGCGCGGCGTAGAACTAGTCGCTGTAGGTACGGACGGACGGCGATGCGCGGGCGCGGCGGCCGGGCGAGCGATAACCTGCGCGGTAGCTTCACCGGTAGCTGGGTTCGAATCCCGTTGCGGAAAATGAAGTAAAGTATGATGTTTCAATTTGCAAACTCGACAATTTGAATTGAATTGCATTGCGAGACGCGATGTTTAATACTAGTACAATTAATGCACGCATTGTTTTCTTTAATAGTTTTAAAGCGTTCTTCAGGCGTCATTTTAATAAAAGCGGGACACTTAAATATGTGTAGATGAGTAATATTCATACACAAACATCCATTTTTATTAGCGGTATGTGAATCGACAGTTAAATAAGTTTGGTATTTCGGTTGCGAGCTAGTATTTATATTAGCGGATCGAGTGCGATTTGAAACTTTACTAGTGTGTTTCTCGAACGAAGGCACCCTTTGTAATTGCAACATTTTATTTTGATTTTTATGAACTTTAATAAGTCGTCAAGCGTTGGAATTTCAGATCGATCAGATAAACTCATCTCGAAGGCGTGCACGGTGTTCGTATCTAATTTACGAAGTGCGATGTGTAAAAATATAAAATCGGATAAATTATCAACTTGCAAATTTTTTAATGTTTGTACTGCACTGACAAACTTGTCAGTAAATAAATCAAAGTTGTCAGCAGAAGCTATTGTTATGGATTTAAAATCTAATATCTGATTTAAATGCGTCGATGCGAGTAAACGAGTATCGTCATATTTGTCGATAAGCGTTTGAATAAAAAGTTGATAATTCTCCGGGCAGGGAGCGATACCTGCGCAAGCGGTCTGCGCCTTGCCTGAGAGTTTACCTAACAAATAATATAACTTCTGAGCGTCCGTGAGCGATGGATTGTCGTGGACGGTTGATCTGAAGCTCACGAAAAACAATGGCCATGAACGTATGTCACCAGAGAAGGACATCAATTCGATGGGCGGTAAAGTAGGTCTACCTTTATGAGGAATTGCACTATACTGACTTTGAGCTTGAGAAACAGCTGGTCTAGCGTATTGATCTCGTAAGGATTTTATGCGGCTGTATAATTGCTCAAATGCAATTAAACATTTATAATCGGGTGTCGCTTGCGGGTCGACTGTTAATAAACGGAATTATAATCATCCAGAAGTTGTTTAAATTCAGTACGATAAGCGTCGATATTTGAACAATCACTGAGGAATGCGTGTGTCGTTTCTTTGTTCTTGTCGATGTCGGGACTGATGTCGTAAATATTTTGAAGAATTTCAAAATTGCGTTTCGTTTCGCTTTAATATTAATTAATTTAGCGTCCGCAACATCGGCAAGCTTAGAAGACGATGATTTAGACATAATTATTGATTATTATAATAATCAAGTAGGTAGATATTTATTACGTAACGAAAGGCGAGTGGTTTGAAAGTACCTCGAGTGATGCGCGAATAATGTAGGTAGATAATATAATTTCGAGTCTACCTGACTATTCAACAAAATGCTCGTACCTATGCAATCTGCCTCACCGAATAACTTATTTAATGCGATTATAGGATAATAAATATTATAATTATTGCGGGGTATAGCACGGTATTTATATGAAATAGCTAAGTACTATAAGTACATGGGTTAGCACACAATGTAATATGATTTACAATTGTGGCGCGGGAGTAGTAATTCTTATATAAAATAATTTATATCAAATGCGACATTACTTATATATTACTCATACAAGTATATGCGAAAAAGCACACAATGTAAAAACAATTGTGGCGCGGGAAAAATATTTTATATAAGTAATTACTTTAAGAAAACATGTAAGACGCGATTAGTAATAACTGAATACACTTGTTTTATAACATAACAAGGGCGGTTGGATAAATTACGTTAGGAAACTACTTAGGTTTTCACCTGGGATGAAGGACCACTAAAAGATATGGAAGCGCCAGCCATTAATTATTTTTTATTCTTCGACAGTAGGTAAAGCAAAATGAACTGAACAGTCTCACTGGAAAAGAAAACGAAACGGGGTAGGGGGATGTAATGAAGTGCACCAACCTTTCTTCCACGTACACTGCAAATCCAAGAACCCTCCTCGGTTCTGAGTTCTCCAGCAGACACTCGCGGGCGGCGCCGACGCCGCTATATTCTTTTAGAAGCGATACGCGACGATTTTCTAAAGGATAACTCGGAGTTCGAGCGGGGGTCAGCATATGAGACCCTGGAAGCTGTTCTGCAGCGGACAGGCACAGCCTTGCGGAAAGTCTCGTCTTGTAATATTTATACAGAACTCGACGGGCGATTATTTGCGACTATTTTGACACTCTTCACTCGCGGGTTTCACGACAGTTTTTCTTGCGTTGGTTTTTACGGTGCGCGAGCGTGCCCAGTTGCACGTCTTTTCGCGGCGAGGTGCACAGGATGTCAGCGGAGGGGGTAGGAATAGTGAGACATTAACAATAATTTGAATAGTTAAAACCAAACTACGATAGATGGCGTCACCAATAGTGTTGTTTTGTACTAAATTCTAAGTTCTATGTTTTCAATTCTGTCGATAGGACCATAGTATGCTAATTTTTGGCATTTTAAACGTTTACACCCGTGTATTACATAGAGTTTACAAATACTACGTATAGAGTTACATTTTCTGCACGGTTTCTTTGTGTCAATCGTAAGCAGATGACGTGCGTACTTTCTATGGTAACAGAGGGATGTGCCGCGACAAAAGTATGACACTTCCACAAGAGCGACAATGCAAGAAAAATGCTACCCGTGCTTTCGGTGTAAAGCGTTTGGGCCAACTCTATACGTAGTATATGTCAACTCTTTGGTGTATTACGGTCTATTCGCCCGATGGTAAGCGACCGCGTGATCTAAGGCGATGCACGCTGAACTAAAAGATATCTGTTCATTTGAACCTGAAAAGTATTGTACTTATTATACAAGACAGGCGTATTTCTTACTAACAGGCGTGTGTATTGCTAGTCTAATCAGTAGCATAATATGTGTAAAACAAAGTAAAGGAATAATTTAATGTATAATACGTTTTGTTTTAAATAAATATCGTAAATTAACAGACATAAAAATAATTCCGTCTCAACCCTTTCGATTTTTCACGTCAATTCTAATCGAACAAATAAAGGGGTCATCTAAATCGATGGATTAATTGCATTCCCGAATTACCGACGACCGATTACAAAAGAAAATATGACAAAGCTGCCTCGTTAAAGTTAATGGCCGCCGCGACGCCCCTTTCTTCTCCATTTCATTAAAAAATCTCGTTTTCCGTGGCGATTGATTTTCTTTTAACCATTGTTAAACATCTGTCCTCTATTCCTACCTTATTGCCTCCAGCACAAAGGTCAGAATCCTTTGAACACCGGATTTAAATTGTAATTTGAAGGCGGACCTCTTCATTTGGAACGACATTACGATAAAAGAAAAGGCTTCAATGACTATTAAAGAATGTATAAATTTTCCCCTCTATTGTCGCCGTGAGGATTTAATTTATGCGGGGGCTTTAATTACTTATTAAATTGAAATTTCCTTCTTATCAAAATTATATTTACATTTCCTAAAGGTTTTCAATCTTCGATTGCTTTGTGCGATATAGGTAGAAGAAAGCTACCAAGAGGTAGGATAGAGCTTATAGATTATCCGGTTTGAAAGCGAGCTAAATTAAACGTCAAAAATAGTATTTTCCGAAGCGTGGAAGCAAATGCAGCGCTTTCACCTTTACATTAAAATATAGCCACACTAAAACGTGACCCGATTTCCGCATCCCTGCACCTAAATGCATATTCTTTACACCCTTTCACATAGCGCATTTCAAACGCGGCGGTTAATTTCGCGCGATCATTTGCGCTCGGGTTAAATTTTAGTGGCTCAGTGAAATGACGCGGGGAAATGAGCAGCACTTGTATTTTCTGAGGTAGACGCGTCTTTGTGTAGAGCTCGTAACAGCTCTACGGGGAGTTCCTGACGGTTTTGCAAGCGTGTGGAGTTTCGTAGCACTGATTCAAGGTTCTACGGTGTAGCGTGATAAAATTGTCATATTAATCACTTATATTTTTCTAATCTATGGGTGTATCTATGCTGGACTAAGAGAAAAGGTCAAACAGTATCTTTTTTTCGGAAAATATCTTTTAACACTCCAATTTTGTTGTTTAGTGAGCTTCTCCAAGTAAACCACAATCCTTATTAATGTCAAGTGAATCAAACTTTGAATGAGGTCAAGTAAATCTCAATAACTTAGTTTCATTAAATGTCAACTTATTCGTGACGTTCTCAATGTGTGACAGTGGCACTTGAGCGCATATATGTACTCGTAGCTGTGTCTAAAAGTTTGGCTTCTTGTGCTTGTCACCAGGCTATATCTCGAGAACGGTGATAGCTAGACAGTTGAAAATTTTACAGATGATGTATTTCTATTGCCGCTATAACAATGATTAATAAAAATAAAATTAAATATTTAAGGGTAATATTTAAGGGTACTCCCATACAACAAACTTGATTTTTTTACCGTTTCTTGCTCGATACTAATAACGGCGACAGATAGACGCTTTAACTATTCACAGAATATTTAGTTGTATGTTTTCTTTAAATCGTGGGTTCGATTCCCACCCAGTGCAAATATTTGTGTGATGAATCCAAATGTTTGCAGTGTGTCTGGGTGTTTCTATTTATAATAAGTATGTATTTAAAACTAAATATGTATTATATCAGCTATCTGGCTGCCACAGTACAAGCTTTGCTTAGTTTGGGATCAGATGGTGTTGTGTGTGCATTGTCCACCAATATTTATTTATTTATTTTAAATGCAATCACTTAAAATAAAATAAATATTTAAGGGGGATCCCATACAATAAAAGAGGTTTTCGCCGTTTATTTGCTAATGGTACGGAACCCTTCGTGCGCGTGTCCCACTTGCACTTGGCCGGTCTTATTTTATGTATGTAAAGGAGGTTATCAATGCAGTTGCATGTTTTTTTGCGTTACGCAATAGCTCCGATAATTATAAATAGGTAATGATTCTAATTTTGTTTGGTAAAAAATACTTTACTTATTTGTAAATTAATACAAATTTTTAAGCAATCAGTGTAAGTGTTTTTGAAATAATAAAAAAACTATAATTTGCTTTCTTTATCGGAACTATGTTTTCATAGCTTGAAAACATATATGAAATTTGGTGGAGTGTCAGGGTTTAATGTTAAATTGAAGTTCGTTTTTTTATTTCAGAGAAAATAAGTTATTACGGGAACATTTACAATTTTATTTAAATTGTATTTATTAGCTGTTATAAAGATACGTGGGGATAAATTTATATGCTTACAAATCCACTATCTTTTGTCTTAATAATATCAAAAACGATAATTCGTATCTACAATGATCAATTACCCCGCAGAGTAGCGAGTGCACATCTTTGAACCAAGTTCAAGTTGAGTATTTTCCTAATAGAATAGAGAGATAGAACATCGCAGGAGGATTCGTTCGCCCACCTTTCTATTTTATTACGAAAACTGACGTTTTAAATAATGAAAAGAAATGAAATGAAAGTAATTTATTCCAGATTAAAAATCCATATAACATTAAATTGGTTAAAAACAATAATGATTAGATAAAATTAAATTGAAATGATAAATTAAAATTACCTAATAAAATTTTGAAAAATTTAAATTATAAAATCAAAATTAACAATAGTCATTAAAATTATATTACAAATGTTGAAAGTTGTTAAGTGATGGGCGCATGATACGCCCTCCACGTATTGATATTAGTAGTGTTTTTTTAGTTTTCGTGTACCAATTCCACTTTGCCCTTTCTTCTATCAGACTTCTCGTTCCACAAAAGGGCGACATCGTTTCATGGTTGATGTTCAAAAACGCGAACGAAGCGATTTGACTCCACGTTTGTGATAAGAACGTCTAGGTTGTGGAATGCGTTGACTGAGTGGGTTTTCCCCGATGGTTACAATCTTGGTGTCTTCAAATCGAGAGTGAATCGGTTTCTTCTAGGTAAGCATGTTCCATCGTAGATCGCATCATCGCTTAACATCTTCAGGTGAGATCGTGGTCAAGTGCGAACTTATTCTAGTTAAAAAAATCTCTGTTCGATCCGTTGAATATTTTTTTTTATTAAAATTCAACGAAATAATGGGAGTATAAAATATTGAAAGAGATTAAAATGTATTCACAATTTTATTCCAAACAAAACTCATTACACGCATAACAAATTCTTTACCATTAAATTTTAAAGTCTGTTGAAACATATTGGTTCATTAAAAAACAAAAATACGTAAGTATTCTAATCTAATCTCGGCCTTCCATCTCGTTTTAATATTGCACCGTATCTCCAATAAAATATGGAAAAACCTATTCAGTGAAGAAGGTCAGACGTTCTAGAAGAGTCTAGGTATTCTGGAGAATACATTATGAGAGCGGGCGATCCTCGCTCCAATCACCGCCGAGCCACGGCCGCGCCCGATCCCATCTCACAGTGAATAAACAACAGAATATACTACTTCTTAGGCGAACTTTCACATTGGGGCTGTGGTATGCTTTATTGTGAATGTCGGGTTTATTTATATCTCCACTGTTGAGATTCGAAGCCTTAACAGTGAATAGTGTTCATGCACACATATAATGCATAAGCAGCCCAATATTTCCGCTGCTGGGACTCAGAGCCTTAACTCGCAAGGATAGAGTCAAAGCCATAATTCACCACGCTGGCCCAGTACGGGTTGGCGGATGACACAAAACCTCGAAAGTTTCTAGGTACGTCTCGGTTTCTTCACGATGTTTTTCTTCACCATTTTAAGTTAGTTCAATTGTTCAGCCCTTTTATGTTTCTTCTGTTCAGAGGACTTAAGTTACAGTGAGTAGCATGCTTAGCTCTCTTTTTACTTCTATGTTGAGATTCAAGGACTTAAGTCACAGTGAGTACCATTCTTAGTACTCTTTTTACTTCTTATGTTGAGATTCAAGGACTTAAGTTACAGTGAGTACCATTCTTAGTACTCTTTTTACGTCTTATGTTGAGATTCAAGGACTTAAGTCACAGTGAGTACCATTCTTAGTACTCTTTTTACTTCTTATGTTGAGATTCAAGGACTTAAGTTACAGTGAGTACCATTCTTAGTACTCTTTTTACTTCTTATGTTGAGATTCAAGGACTTAATTCACAGTGAGTACCATTCTTAGTACTCTTTTTACTTACGTTACTTACTTTTTAAGTTACGGCTGGTCTAGTGAAGTTACGGCTGGTCTAGTGAAGTTACGGCTGGTCTAGTAGAAGTTACGGCTGGTCTAGTCGAGAGAACGGCGACTGCCGATCCGGAGCCTCCGGGTTCGAATCTCACCACGTGCACCACTGTCTTTTCGAAGTCAAGTGCGTAATGCCGCTAACTTAAAAACGGTGATGGAAAACATCGTGAGGAAACCGACATGCACCTAGAATCTTTCGAAGTCATGTGTCATCCACCAACACGCACTTGGCCAGCGTGGTGGATTATGGCCTTAACTCTCTCCTTGCGAGAGAAGGCCCCGAGTCCCAGCAGTGGGAACATTTAGTGGGCTGCTTATGCTATGCTTATGCATGCATAGATCAACTTTCTATATGTTTTTGCTGTTAAAATTTAAAGCGAGTAACAGGTTTGGCTCGTTTTGGTTTCTGGTTTTGAATCTCAGGGTCTAACGTTACAGTTAGTACCTACCAGGTATAGCTCTCTTTATGTTACTACTGTTGAAACTAAAGGCCTTAACTTACAATTAATAACATTTTAAAAATACTACAAAACCTCTTGACCTCACGAAACACAATACCACCTATATAACCTCCTTTACATACATAAAATAAGACCGGCCAAGTGCAAGTGGGACACGCGCACGAAGGGTTCCGTACCATTAGCAAATAAACGGCGAAAACCTCTTTTATTGTATGGGATCCCCCTTAATTATTTATTTTATTTTAAGTGATTGCATTTAAAATAAATAAATAAATATTGGTGGACAATGCACACACAACACCATCTGATCCCAAACTAAGCAAAGCTTGTACTGTGGCAGCCAGATAGCTGATATAATACATATTTAGTTTTAAATACATACTTATTATAAATAGAAACACCCAGACACACTGCAAACATTTGGATTCATCACACAAATATTTGCACTGGGTGGGAATCGAACCCACGATTTAAAGAAAACATACAACTAAATATTCTGTGAATAGTTAAAGCGTCTATCTGTCGCCGTTATTAGTATCGAGCAAGAAACGGTAAAAAAATCAAGTTTGTTGTATGGGAGTACCCTTAAATATTACCCTTAAATATTTAATTTTATTTTTATTAATCATTGTTATAGCGGCAATAGAAATACATCATCTGTAAAATTTTCAACTGTCTAGCTATCACCGTTCTCGAGATATAGCCTGGTGACAGACGGACGGATGGGCGGACGGACGGACAGCAAATTATCAGTAATACCCTATTACTGAGAATTTGCTTCGTTACAGATTTTACCCTTTGGGTACGGAACCCTAAAAAATATCGAATGGAGAACCAAGAACCAGAACCAGAAAATTCTCCTTTTTTGAATTTGGTCAATAAACGGCCGAAACTGGTAAAACTGTTTACATCATCCCAACCATTGAAAACAAGCAGGAATAATAAAAGGGCGCGCAGACGATTCGAAAGTTATTACTCATCGCACCTCTCGTAATTCGGCGATGATTGTGTGTAATATGCCGGTAATATTCCGTAATATCACGGCGATATTCCGTAATATAACGGTAATGGCATGGTAATAGGTGCGGTGCGTTTTACAACCCGACGATATGTTTTATTCTGCGCGAGAATTTTCCCGAACTGCAATTTCCCGTTAAAAGTTTGAAGGAAACGAATGGCCGGGATAAATACTTAAACGCGGAGTTCCTTTACTACTCTAAAGCACGGAGTTACTTAAAGCACGGAGTTACTTTATAGCACGGAGTTTAAATGATATGCGGAATGAGAATCTACATCGTAAAGTGCGATTATTTAAATTTCGGGAAATAATACAGTGAAACGTATTATTTCGGTTTAAAGCTGCGGTTTGTGGAATTGTTTCAAATTATGGACATATTTTAAAAAATGGGATTCTGATTTTTTTCTGCCTCATTAACGGTTAAGTTAATATTATTTGATGGCTTTAACCAGGTGGAGTGATGGGGTTACTGTGACATTGTAGCGTTTATTTATTATTACAATACACTCATTTAATGTTTTTCTTAATTTTTAAGTTTTTCACAGTATATATAAAAAAATTACAAACATATAAAAAACTTAAAAACTAGGGTGCCGACAGCAGCGGGGCAGGGCCTAAGCTACCGGTGGTTAGGGCTGCAGACTGAGGAACCTCCTGACGATGCGCGCTGTGTCGAGGATGACCGTCTTCTGCATCTGGACCTTAACCCAACCGTCTAGCGAAAGTCTCTTGAGATGTTGGTCGAGACTTTTCGCTACAAGGCCATTTGCCGACACGACTATTGGGACTATGATCGTCAAATCAACATCCCACATGGCGGTAACCTCATGAGCCAAGTCAAGGTACTTGCTAAGCTTGTCCTTCTCAGCTTTTACGAGGTTCTCGTCATGTGGTATAGTGATATCGACGATCACAGCCCGACGCTGAGACCGGTCTACCAGCACGATATCAGGCTTATTGGCAACAATACTGTCCTGTCTGTGATGATGGAGCGGTCCCAGTAGAGCAACGCACGACCATTCTCGAGAACTGGCAGAGGTGCGTACTTATAGTACGGCACCTCCGACTCGACAAGGCCGTGTCGAAGAGCAAATTGCTGGTGGATGATCCTGGCTACTAGGTTATGCCTGTGCAAGTACTCGCCTTTAGCAAGATGTGAACAACCGGAAATAACATGACAAAGAGATTCACCTGGACGGCGGCATGCCCGACAAATGTCGACCGTACCGTCCTTCATTATATATTTCCGGTAATTGGAACGAAGTTCCTTATCGCGCGTTGTGAAAGGGGGCTAGACGGAAAAATTCTTACGAAAAGTTGTCACGACACTTTTTGCTATTGTAAGCTGTGCGGCGTCGCATGTTTCTCTGTCTGTCTCTCTCTCTCTCTTATTGAAAGCAAGCCAGTTATTTTCATTTCTATATCGCTTGACTTAGTAAAATCTTACCTAACAGACAGAAGGCAAGTAACTAAAATTACAAAGATTAATACTAAAACTAAACAGGAAGAAATATTCATCTCTAAAGAAAGAACTGTTAAATTTGGTGTGCCGCAGGGGAAGTGTGTGGGGACCGTTTCAATTTATTGTCTACATAAATGATTTCCCTAAAGTAATTGAACATCCAATGTCACTATTTGCAGATGACAGCACGATTACAATAGCCTGCCAAGATAAAGCTAATTATGAGGAAAATATCAACGCTGCATTAAATTCATCTATCCACTGGTTGAACATTAATAACTTAAAATTAATTTAAATAAAACCAATTTAATGCAATTTACACAAACAAAAATTACTTAAATAACATAAACATAAATTATCAAGGTAACAAAATTGCAGAAGTAACTACAACAAAAATTTTGGGCCTGACAATAGACACGAAATTGAATTGGAAGGCACATATTGAAATTCTCTGCAAGAAGCTTGGTAGCTCGGCATATGCTCTGCATAGGCTTGCTCCAGTGGTAAAAAAAGAGACTCTTCTTACATCTTACCATGGATTAGTGGCATCGGTCTTGAGATATGGGATAATTTTTTGGGGTAACTCAACCGATACAGGCTTAGCTTTCAAAGCACAAAAACGATGCATTCGTGCTATGTTCGGGATGCAAGTTACAGATAGCTGCAGACAGGTATTCATAGACAACCAAATCTTGACCCTTCCAAGCCTGTATGTTTTTGAAGTTATGTGTTTTGTAAGGAATAACCCCCATTATTTTCCTCTCTTGAGTGACAAAGTGGAACGGAACCGACGTGATAAGTGTAGGCTGCTCATAGGCAAACGCAAGAAAAAGATTATGAGTGACAGCATTTTTTGTATGGCTCCTCTTCTATATAATAAGCTGCCAAATGCAATTAAAAAACTTAACTTATCCATGTTCAAAAGTAGATTAAAAAAGATACTGGTACGCAAATGTTATTACACTGTGAAAGAATTTTTAAATGATAGGGAAATTAATTGGAATACTGATGTATAGATTTTGTTTAACATGACATTTTGCATTCCATTAACTCCCACATGAAGTTCCATTAGCCACATTAGTGTCCACTGTCTATATTTTATGAAACTTTACATTTAACTAATGTTAGATCAGATAATATATTGTAACTGACAGGTTGAATTAGATTACTCTATATATATTGTGAGAGTTCTTTGAGTAGGTATACAAATATTACATTTTATACATGTTGACATTCTTTTATACACATTGACATTGTTTTATTATATAAGTATTGTTTTTTGATTTTTCTATACATAATGACATTCTTTGACATTGCTCACACGGCTGAACTGCAAGAGCTACTACTGCAAGACCTTGGATTCTACATGAAACCACACACTTGTCAAAGCCCGTAACAGCATCCTGCTGAAGCACAAGACGTTGGCGTAATTGTGCTCACCAATCATATCACACTAACATAGCACAACGGGATAGAAGCCAGAAATTAATAGACGATGAATCAGATGACATATAATATACAACCGATTAAAATTTAAAAATGAAAAAAGAAGAAGAAGACTTTATCAGCTGACTATTACTATTATTATCATTGTATAAATTCAGACCAATGGAAACTGCGTTGCCAGACATATTGCATGCCTCTAGAAGAAGAGGCCAGTTTGTATGGGTCAATTATTTAAATGTTTTGTATCATCTTATCTTACCTGCAAACAGCAATAAAGATTTTTGTATTTGTATTTGTATTTGTATTTGAACAGTGTGGTGTCGCGACGATTATTTTTGTTGAGTGTAGATAGGTATACAGGTTTTTTGTAAATAATAAATAATAAAACATAATAATAATTCCTTTACTAATTAATCGAAAGGAACTTCGTTCCATCCGGGTGTCCCTTGACACTTCTCAAGTTTTTGTTCGTCTTAATAACTTCGTCAGCAATTGCACAGGCAAACCCTCGGTTTCTCCGAAGAGGTCCCCGAAGCGCAGCCAGTTCACCGACGCGAGCAGATTCACATCAGGTCCCGTCAGGGCCCGATAGAATCGCCTATGCAGCTCCTTGCTCTTCCACACTTCTTATTATTATTAAATAGCACCTATTCCAGACTACGTTCCAAATTCAAGACTTCAAAACATTCACATTCATAATATTAGTAAGGTGTACTTACTTGCTAAGTGCTAACCCGACGATCTTAATATCACCGTATCTTTTTAGTTCACAGAGATTATTTCGTTTAATTTTACGGCTAGTCTAGTCGGGAGAACAGCGACTGTGAATGTGTGAAAGTGAATTGCCCACTAAAAAAAATTACAACATGACGTCAATCTGTCAGTGTTATCTCAGTACATAGGAGATCTTCTGAGACACCCTAATATCTCGATATTCGCTCACTTACTCTTCAAATTACAATTTTAAAAGAAATTTAGTAACTCTTATTTTTTTTAGCAAACATTTTGAACCAAAAAAAAATCCAATGAAAACGCAACCGATCAGAAATACGCATACGTACATACATGTTAGAAAATTTAATAACGAGTAGATGGACTAGCAGCGTATTTGATTGTCCCCGTGTAGTTCATGTCTCGACAGTTATCTCGCGATGAAAAGTGTCTGAAGTTCTATTCCAAAAGTACAAACTTTCACTTTTGTTATATTGATAGGATGCAGATGAGAACATAACAGACTTAAAATAGATTGAATGGTAAAATAAAATTTGCAAATGTATATATCAGAAAAAGTTCTACACATGCCAACTCGCTTGATCTTAAGCGACTATTTGGTCTACGATAGAGCCTGTTTACCTAAAAAATCTATGTTCACTTTGATTAGAAGACGAGCTTACCCAAAAAAATAAACAATTCACTCTAGACTGGAAAAAAATAAATGTAAATAATAAATTTAGATTATATAAATCAGGATACACACACTCAAACAGCTCATTCAAAAGTTTAAATCCTTATTACTACAGTGGAGTCAAACCTCTTCGTTCGAGTCTATGGAACATCGACCATGAAAAGATATAATCAGATCTATGTATATATACAGTCCGATTGAAATAAGAGCAAAGTGGTCCTGCAGGTCTGCACACTTTCCGAAATGTACCCGACAAAAAACCTACTAGCAACTTTCAGCGATGTTCAAGATTTTGTCATCTTTTAAGAGTAAGGCAATCGTAGCCTATAAGCTTATTGGATGACAATTAACCGAGTTCAAAAAAGGAGGTGGTTTTAGATTCGCTTGTAGGTATATTTTTTTGTATGTATGCTACGAGATAGTACCGCCAAGTGTTAATCGATTTTGGTATATTATTTTAATTGGAATTTTAGGATTAAAACCCTCTACACACGAGCCCTAATATCAGAGGAAATTACGTGAAACTAGTGGGGAGGACCCTACATCGCACCATAAATCACCAATCATATGTTGCGATGTAGGCTCCTCCCCACTACTTTTACGTCATTTTCTCTGTTTTTAGGACTCGTATGTAGAGCGTTTAATACAGGCCTTGTGTGTCTCGGGTTTGTAATTTTACAATTGAATTTCTTGCAAAAAACAAAAACCAACTCGAACTAAAAAGCCTCCGGGGTGTATTGGCCCTAGTGTCTAAATGTCCAAAGGGCCTAGATGCCCAGAAAAACTACACTCAGGTACTGCACTAGACCTCATATTTTTTTATGAAATCTACTATAACCTCGTTCAGATACAGTTAGGTAAGCAAATTTAGTTTAATGTTGAAATTTGAAATATACTTCACCAATTTAGATCAAATTTTAACATACTCTGACCTCTCAATTATAATCTACAAAACATTAAAATAAGAATTTAAATCGATTCACAATATGCCAGGGTAATTACGTAACATATACACAAAGAAAATCGGATTGAGAACCACCTTTTTTTCAGTCGGTTAAAACCCTGACACACCGCCAACCAATCGACGTCAAATAAGGCAAGTCAGTGCACACCGGTGCCGCCGACATCCGCGAAAAACGCGGCCTTACAAAGCCACCAACTTAACTGCAGAACATCCAAAAGCGAAACTACGGACTTCCGAGTATTATAGAACCGAGAAGTCGACTAATTTTGTTGTGGGTGCAACACTTTTCGACCGTAGCGCCATCGCTGCATGCTTCAGATAAGTTGGTCGTACTATACGTGCACCGCGGGGTGCGGAAGGGGCGGGGGTGCGGGGGGCGCGGCTCGAATTTCATGAAATTCATGAGGAAATACCGCTGGAAGGTTCTGTTGTTTTCGTGTAAATTGCGAGCTGCAATATAGTCGTGATTATATTACGACTCAAGTTTAAAGCTAAGAATGCAATGGTAGTTTTTCGATGAATTTAAAACATAATTATATTTTTTTATTATTAATTGACTTGGCTATATCGTTCAAGAAAATGTATTTATCTTTATATGTTGTGTGTCGCTCAATTGTTGATCGAACTGTAAGTAATAAAAAATGAAAGTTTGTACGAGTAAAAAGCTATTTTTAACGTTTAAGTGCCGTGAGACGTGCGCAAAACCCACTCAGGCAACGCATTCCACAGCCTAGACGTTCCTATCGCAAAAGTAGAGTCAAACTTCTACGTTCGTGTATTTGGTACATCGACCATGAAACGATGTCGCTGTTTGCAGCTACGAACAGTCCAACCATTGATAATACGGCGGTAAGCAGAGTTAAATAAAAACCGGATTTTGTTTTCAAAATTTTAATTTTGCAGTGGAAGAATATAAAAGCTTGTTAATATTTTATTCATAACGTTACGTTCTTATTAAACCTACTTACTCTTTTTTTTTTTTTTTTTTTTTGTTTGACCATTCCATGTATTGATTTATTGATAACTTACAATTTGTAAGCTACCAATAAAGATTACATATCAAACAAAGTTTTAACACCATGGTACAACAATTGTATGCTGTAATTATAGCCAATAAATTATCGAATAATGCCATACAATTTAAAACGATGTAATTTTGTGTCATCAATAGGACAAACGATATACCCAATATACAAGTGACTTGGTAGGCGTCAACTGTAAATTATGTGTATTATGAGCGACCATGAGAATCCGCAGCTGATAAAAAAAGTTTGTAGAAAAAAACAAATAAATAAAATAAGTAAAGAAATTTAATGTAGCTAAGACTTTGGAACAATTTCCTCGACGGTGTATGGCGCCATGTTTGTCAAGAATATCTTTACTTTATTTTTGAAAATAGCTAAATTGAGAGTGAATCGATTTCTTCTAGAAAAGTACGCTCCATTGTCGACAGCATCGTCTAACATTAGACAAGAAGATGGTCAAGTGCGATCCTATAAAAGTAAAAATATCTATGTCTCTGCGCAACCAACCTATTGACATGGCTTTATTTTTATCTCAATTGATATTTATATTTCCTTTTTTATTTAATCTTACTGTTTATATTCAGTTCTAGTTTAATATGTGTTTTAACTTTTTAAATGTGCATATAATTTTAAATACAATAATTCTACATAGGAATTGTCCATAAATTGTTACTCTTTGCTTAAAGAATAAACTAAGAAAGATCGTCAGCTAAACAAGATCTACGCTAAATAAACAGATTTGAATATCTCCAGACATACAATATTACGAGTAAATCGAGAACAATGACTTATTCACTATTGCTCCCGTCCGTTCCGTAGCAATTCCATTTTATCTGGCGTAAACCTGCTGTGTAGAAGTCCATTAGTTTTGATACGGGTTTCCGATGTCAAGTGTATTGTCCCAGGCTATTGTACCCAGAAAATATATATTTAAAGACGAACACAAAAAAGGCCAAGTCAGTCGGCTGCTCGGATGTAACTTAGGCATGTTCATGAAAAAGATATTCGTTTTTACGATGCCCCCGCTGAATCGAGAAGACCTTCGTTATTACACGTGAATTAGATTCATTACGTATATTTTTTATTTCAATGAACCTTAGTCCTATAAATGTTTTATGTCAAGACTAGCAGTTTTCCGTGGTTTTACACGAATAGTTTTTTTTCTTAATTTTATCGAGATGAAAGGAGTCTATGTGCTATTCCATACTATATATAACCTTACTTACTGTTTATTCTATTTTAATATTTTAATATAATTCCTAATCCGTTTAGAAATTTCGACGAGAATGATTAAATAATAAAATATCTACACTAAATATATAACATTGGTAGTAGGATACTATGTTATTTACAACTCGTAATTTTTTTTTCTCGGCTGTCCTAAAAATATTTTAGACCCCAAGGCAAATTTTGTCTGCGTAAATTTTCCCCTTATTCTTATATTTTTGTGTATTTTAAAATCTAAAATTTGCATAAACCGATGACATCTTCGTTTACTCCAAATTTTCGCTGTCTTATTGGTGTGTTTTCGTTTCACAAAATTTGTGACATATAGTCGAATTTGATTTAAATTAAAATCGGTGTTTCTTTTTTCGGAGAAAATTTAATTATATTCTATTTAATTACATAATACGGCGGTAAGTTACTGTAAGATGTAACAAGTTCACAAAAAAGTAGCCAGATTTTGTACAATTTATGAACCTACTAACCCATATTTCTTCTCAATTTCATTTAAGCCTGTCTGGTTTGAAAATTTACTTCTAAGACAAATAGATTTTACCCAGACAGTGTTCTATTTAAATTATCTTTATTCAATGTTAAGAACAATTAATGGACTGGTATCTCGGTGGTAGTGAGTGTACTCCCTGATCCGTAAGCCGCAGGTTCGATTTCCTGCCAGGAAATACAATTGCGTGATAAATTTAATGATCTGGCCCCCAACATCAAATCAGTTGACAAATATTCCTTGCGGCTCCTGGGTTCACCGATATTAGATGAGTCGTTTACACCTTTTGTCGAGAAAAAATTCAAAATTTTACGAGAGCCTCCGATAGGCTACTCAAAGTAAACGCCCATATGGCGTTTACAATTATTCGGCATTGTCTCTTTGTTCCGAAATTTTTGTACGCTTTACGATGTAGTCCACTGTGGAAACACGGTGAGCTCCTTTGGAGCTTAGACAATGTCGTAAAGGAATCTTTAATATCGGTGTTGAATGTGGACCTGAGTGGGAGGGCATGGTCACAAGCCTCACTACCCATAAGGTTGGGAGGCCTAGGGGTCCGCCAAATTTCAAGTGTAGCTTTACCGGCATTCTTGTCCTCAGTTCATAGTACTCAAAATCTAATCGAAAAAATTCTCGCACCCTCATTAGGCCATTCGAATGTAGTAGTAGCTAATTTGTGCGAGGCTAAGAATGCTTGGAGGCTGGCTTGTCCAAACAACGATTTCCCCAGATGTCTGTCATCTCAGAGACAGTGGGATCGACCGATCTGCGATCTAGCACGGAACTCTCTTCTCGATACGTGTCCTAGTATCGCGGATCGTGCTCGTATCCTTGCTGTGTCTGTGTGGGAATCGGGCCTTTGGTTACAAGCTTTGCCATCTTTCAATACCGGTAGCCTATTAGATCCAACTGCATTTCGTCTAGCTGTTAGCTTGCGCTTGGGTGCGAGGTGCTATGAAGCCCATCGCTGCCATTGTGGTACTGCCGTCGACCAACTCGGTCAACATGGTCTCTCTTGCTCGAAAAGCGCGGGTCGTATTGGCCGCCACGCCTGCCTGAACGACATCATACGCCAGGCTTTTTCCACCGCCAATGTCCCAGCCATACTCGAACCGAGTGGTCTTGCGCGTGACGATGGCAAAAGACCTGACGGCATGACTGTTGTGCCTTGGCAGTTGGGTCGGCCCTTAGTATGGGACGCAACTTGCGTCGATACTCTGGCACCATCACATCTTCCAGAGACACATAGTAGGGCCGGTGCAGCGGCTAATTCAGCTGAGCGACTCAAACGGCGCAAATATGCAACCCTCGGAAGTGGTTACATATTTAAGCCCTTTGGGGTTGAGACATTGGGACCGTGGGGGCCGGGAGCTCACCTCATCTTCAAAAGCCTATCCGAGCGCTTGGTCGACGCGACGCGTGACCACAATGCTGGCGTTTAATTGGCCCAACGCATAAGCATTGCCAGTCAGCGTGGTAATGCCGCCAGCATGCTGGGTACGCTTCCGATTGGTAGTGGGCTTGAACATCTTGATTATCTATAGACCTACAGTGGTCTATAGATAATTCAGGTGTGCTTAGTGTAAGTAGTTAGTTAGGTTTGTAGTGTAGTGTATGTAGTTCTCATTGTATTTTAGTTTTGTTAATAAAGGCTCTGCCCTTCCTATAAAAAAATACGGATGATTTTTTTCTGTTTTGGGTATTTTTCTATGTTTGAAATAAATTGTCAATTGGTCTATTATTGGTCGACATTTTTGTCGTCATCTTTCTAGCTCAAACTAAGATGATGATAGGACTAGTAGTGGTAGGACTCTTGGCAGAGTCAACCTGGGGAAGTACCACTTTACCAGTTATTCTACCGCCAAGCCGTAATGTGCAAGCATTACTGTGTTCCGGTTTGAAGGGCAAGGTTTCCAGAGAAATTACATGAGCTATATAACATCTTGGATCTCTGGGTGACGAGCGCAGTGCACTGTTATGAGGCAGGCATGTTGCTTACCATCAGGCACATGTCCTGCCCGTCTCGTCATAAAAAAAAAGATGAGTAAGGCTGATACTGTATCTGCAGAGAGTCTTACTCCTAATGACTTACCTTCGAACAAGACTTGTTCCAACATATTCGAAATAAATTATTAACTCATACCTTTATGACTTAGTGACCTCACTGAATGATGTTTCTCCGAAAACACAAATTTTCCTTAGTTCTATTTAATTTGAAACTCAACAGAATACACTATTAGAATGAAACCGCCTGGTAGGACGAATACATCATCGCGGTAAGCATTTTTTTTGTAGGTATTTCAAAAATTGCTATACTGATTTCGATAAAGGACCTCAAAATTATTAAAAGTATTATCTACCAAATAAAAAAAATCGCCAAAATCAATTCACAATTGGTGGAACGTGGAATGGTGAAAGTAGAAATAGCACATACAAAATAAAAGTGGTCAAGTGCGAGTCAGGCTCGCACATGAAGGCTTCCGTAGCAGCAAGTAACATAATACAAAATTCAATTTAATTTTCAATTTTAATTCAATTTTATTTCTTCGAACCATTATTTTACAAAGAAAACATGGTAACGTCAAATACAAAATAATAAAAGAGTTTAAATACATAAACAAGTGACAATATTTAACAGTAAGCGGCTGTAAAGAGGCCTTGTCCAACGGATTCAACTATTTTAATTAGCTTTATAAAAAGCAAAAACTAAATAAAAATTAAATCTAAAATTTTAAATTACGATGTTAAAATACTCTTAATTAATTGGTAGTTACATTTGTGATACACTTTTTGCCATACATTTTTGTCCTTAATGAAATCATCAACATTATAATAGGCTTTATCCATTAAATAGGTCTTTACAATATTTTTGAAACTTTTTTCATTGAGACCTGCCAACTGATCTGCTATGACATTATAGAAGCGAACACTGTTTCCTATAAAAGAATTACATGTTTTTTGTAGTCTACACTTCGGAATTACCAATTTGTCTTTGTAGTGTGCCTTAGGGTTTTTATCTGATACCTTACCAATGCTTTTCTTATTCTTTCTGGCATACATTATGCATTCATAAATATACAGGAAGGGGCTGTTAAAATATTAATATTTTTAAAAACCTTCCTCAATGATTCTCTAGCGGGTAATTTGTACATTGCGCGGATTGCTCGTTTTGCAATATGAAAACTGAATTTCTGTCCGCTGCCGACCCCATAATAGAATTCCATAGGACATGATGCTATGAAAATACCCATAATAAACTAATCTAGCGGTGGTGACATCTGAGATTTTCCTAATCTGTCGAATGGCATGGGCAGCTGAGCTTAGTTTATTTGCGAGCTGTTCAATATGTGGACTCCATTGGAGTTTCGCATCTATAGTAACACCCAAAAAAACTGTAGACTGCACTGGTTCTAAAGTCTTATTAATTAAATTTATATTAAGTTTAGAGCTTGGTACATTAGATAATGTTAATTTTATACATTTTGTTTTGTAGATCCCTTTGATTTATTTCCGTCAACTTCAACAATCTGTACCCGGTCTTTAAGATATGACGTGATAAGGTCCAAAGCTAGTTTTGAAATCCCATAGAATTCTAATTTCTTTAAAAGTATGTCGTGATGAATGAAAAGTTCTTGTAGTTCGTTGTTACTATAATCAGTGTTTTAAGAATAGTCAATTTATGACGTATTAAAATAAAACTACTTACTAGATATCATTCAAACCAATTTTCGTTGATAGCTTACATGGTAACGTACATCATCCGTGTCTGTGTTATTGTTATTTTTCTTTATAATTTAAGTGCAATAAAGAGTTTATCTATCTATCTATCTATCTATCATCCATTTTTTTTATTTTAGTCATTCTCTTATTTTAGAAGTTACGGACGGACGGGCGGACGGACGGACAGACGGACAGCCGGACAGACGGACAGACGGACAGACGGACAGGCGGACAGGCGGACAGACGGACAGACGGACAGACGGACAGACGGGCAGACGGACAGACGGACAGATGTACAGACGGACAGACGGACAGACGGACAGACGAACAGACGAACAGACGGACAGACGGACAGACGGACAGACGGACAGACGGACAGATAGACATACATGACGAATTTATAAGGGTTTCGTATTTTGGCTACGGAACCCTAAAACACAAAACAACAATCTTCTCCTTTTTGAAGTCGGTTAAAAATGTGAGTCCCGCTACTGTCCAACATTTGAAATCAAACTAGGAACCTACCAAAGTAGGAGAATGTTAACAAACTGGAGGATGGTAACATTGTTAGCTTTGAATCGAATATCTCTCGTTAACGCCGATGGGCGAACAATGGCGGGGGACGGCTGCTGGTCTAATGGGCCGGGATGTTTTATCCGAACAGCGGGCGATTGTTTTAATTGACGATGTTTTATGAACGGCTTATCTGGACAGAACGATTGCACTAGATTATAATATATTGTGTTAAAATCTCTGACTGGAACTTTTATTTGTCGTTTAAATCTAGTTCACTTTGAAAGAAAACGCCGTTTTAATTTTTGGATTATTACCCGATTTAAAGGAGGGTTATGTTTTTCGCGCGTATCTTGTATGTTTGTTAATTTCTTTTTTCTCACGTATCTTCCCAACGGCTGTACTTATGGGTTTTGACAATTAAGATATCCTTAGATTCGAGGATACTATGCACTTGTTGATGGAGTGTGTTCGGAACGATAGTTTCAGAAGACAGTGTTTTGAAAGAAGTAGTATCAGAGATATTGGATACTGCAATGTGACATTAGCCAGTCCCGAATCTACTGATGCAATTATGTTGTATAAACTCATTCATTTAGGACTAAGAAATAATTGTTAATTATTTAAGTTTAATTTTATGTTGTCTTACAGAGCGATATGGTCGCTCAACGACAAAGCCCTTTAAATAAATTAAAAAAAAAAAAAAAAAAAATAAGATATCCTTAGATATATCTGAATCATCCAAGTGTCCTTAGATAGCACGTAATATTTTTTTTGTAAAATATTTATATTTTTCGCAGTCGGGTTTTTAAATAATATTTTTAAAATACATGTATATTATTATTGTCCATGAGCTATGTATTACTAGCAGCGCCCCGCGGCGTTACCCGCGTAGTTTCCGGTCCCGTTATTGTGCCTGTAATGTTCTTTCAGACTATAATCTACCTGTATTCAAATTCCAGCCCGATCCATTCATACATTACTACGAGATTGAGCAACAAACATCTGTAAATTGACATTTATAATATTAGTAGGATAAGTGCGAATGTTTGAATGTTTATTGCTCAATCACGTCGGAACGTCGGAATGGATCGGGTGAAACTTTTTATCGCACGAAAATAACAGGACTGGACGGTCTACCGCCAAACTAGAAATGTCTTAGCTTTGATATTTCTCTCTCTTTTCTTTCGGGTTGAAATGATAGAGACTGCAATAACAAAGCGAAAGCCGATTTAGTTAGGCGGTAGAAGAGCGGGAGCTGCGCGCGTAAGGCTAAGAACTCATGGAGCGGTATCCAAACGCGCCCGCGTGCGGGCGTGGGCCCGCAGCTTCCGTAGAATGCAGATTTATATTTAAAATTTGAGATCAAAACTCACGAGGCGGTTTTCGCACGCGGCGCGCGCGGCTGCTAACGCGGCTCACGCGCGGTTGCCGCCCGCCCGCCACTCTCAACGTTTGCGGGCGAAAATTGCACATGCGAAACCGTGAAAATCCGCGGTCTCCGAGTTTTGAAAGAAAACCGTCGCCCTTCGCGGTTCAAGCACACCCCGGACACTCCACTAAATTTCCATACATACGCCGCTGTGGAGTTACCTACTCTTCACACAACTACGCAGATGTCGTTCGATACACGCGTGAATGTGTGCGTTAGAGCTAGGGCTACTGAATTGTTTTATTGAATAGTTGTGCCCCTTGAGTTCACCTGGTGACATAAAGTAGTTTATAAACTTGCTATAATGTTGAGTTACATAAATAGAATGGAGCTATTCTAATTAAAAAGGTGTATGTATTGCCGCGTAAAATCAAACGATATCGATGATAGATAGGTACCTAGATATTTATTTCTGTTAGTAGGTACACATTCGCATATTATTTTACACTTACCCAAGAAGGAAACTTTATTCTGTCACTATAATTATTCCTCCAGGCATTATCAATCCGTGCCCAAAATTGGCTGTGTAAGTTACGAACTTTGAGTTAAAAATTACTACGTTATTATAAAGCAACTTCATTTAAAAGTTTCTAATCTTACATTATTTTATCCTTAGTAAATTAAATAAAGCTTTTAATCTTGTCCCGTTTAGTTGATGGACAGCCGTAAACAGTGCAACAACCCACCATGATGATATTTCGTTAGGAATTAGATATTCGATACCAGCCCTTCGTTGAGTGCTCCTAGCGTATCCGAAACGGCCTGAGGGTGAGGAAGCTTGAAATTGGCGGGGGGTTGGGAGTGTCCGTTCTATCTATATGATCTATTCTATGGTTCAAGCCCGCGCGCGCGCTCGGTCGGAAACTGCTCCATGAGATCTTAGCTTAATACCGTAAGGTGCGACTACGTAATGTTTATCTAAATAAAAAAAACCGATTGCGTATTTAAAAAGTTGTGTACTTTGGTACGCACACACGCAACGCAAGGAGTTACACTTATACGTTATTAAGATGTATTATTATTATCGCTAATGCGTAATGAACGCTCTTTCTGTGCTAGCCCTTAGTTGGGCAGGTAGTAGAGCTCATCATCATCAACAGCCCACTAAATGTTCCCACAGCTGGGACTCGGGCCTTCACTCGCAAGGAGAGAGTTAATGCCATGATTCACCACGCTGGCCCAGTGCAGGTTGGTGGATGACACATGACTTCGTAAGGTTCTAGGTACATGTCGGTGTCCTCACGATGTTTTCCTTCACCGTTTTAAGTAAGCGGCATAAAGCACATGACTTTGAAAAGACAGTTGTGCGTGTGGGGTTACTAAAAGATTGGTGCGGTGTAGTATGGGTTATGTAAAGCCAACTGCCAAAGGTCCCATTTGTGCCAAAATACGTAACTAGACTCAGTGTTTCTAATTCGCATCTTAAAATATTCACTCTGAAGAGACTGTAAGTTCTCAGCCAACTGAATGTTTATTGTTTTTTTGCTGTCACTGCGAGACTTCGCTAAAAATCATTCTTAACTATTATTATTTTCAAAGCGCGCTATTATACATAAGTATACTTCCAAAGACATTGAAAGTATGACATAGAAAATGCCGCTAACGAATTTAATATTCTTAAACGATACATGAATGGGAATGAATCTGTTAGATCTGCATCGAGCCGTGTTTGAATGCAAACATTACCTGCGCGAGGGGGGAGGGGGAAGGGATGCCAACTTTTGTTATTTGCACGTAAATTAATTTGATTTCTTGTTTGCGAAGAATTTTAAGCAAACGAAGGTGAACCCTCGGCTATATTAAATTTTCTAAGTATTTTCATTTTCATTATAATTCTTCGTTACGATCTCGGAAATCTTATTATTTCGTTCGTATTATATAAATACTTTGATAATTATTTGTCTATTAAACTGAAGGAGAACATAATAAAGAGGAATTAAGTGATTAAATGTGACTAGCTGTTCTCTGTGATTTTCCCGGTGTGTTATTTATTTGTTTGTAAACATTTGTTTTAAACTAAGACAGTTGTTTACTGCACTAGTGTTAATTATTACGGGACATTTAAGGTAGAGAAGGGTGTCCCGATATTTCGTTAATAATAATAACAAAACATATCACTACCTAGTAGATGTACTAATTGATAGTGTGTAATCAATTTTTATTTTATTTGTTCCTAACAATAAATTATATATAGGTTTCACAGAAATAGCGTGTATTGAACACGAGCTTTTTCTCAAATCTAGAGTGACTCAGTTTCATCTAGGTAAGCACGTTACCTCCTTGACCGCATCATCGCTTAACATCACACAACATCTATAAACGTTTAAAGAAAAAAGGCGCACTTTACAATGACTATGTTGTTGGTTGCGATGTTGATGGTCAAAAGTAAAGTTTTGCCTTCAGACCATACCGACGACCGCCCAAGCCGTGGTCGGGCCATCTGTGCTGGTCTTGCGCCAGTCGTGGTACAGGATGTACGTATTGAGTTCGATAAGTGAGTTTAGGAAGTATATGATAATAAGCAAGTCCACTTGCTTATTATCATTTTCCACTAATCTGTGGCATCTGAATCTGTTTTTCTATATGAGAGCAATTATGAACAAAGGTTTTTGGCTTTTTTCCTTGATGCTGGTTGCCTAGAAAAGATTGTTCTTAGCAATAAAGCCGCCACTTGTGGCACTAGTTCATAAACGTTTCTCTATAATATTTTAATTTGTTTGTGTCAGAATAAAGAGTTTCCATCTTTCTATCAACAAGGAACTCCTCTATTTCCTATGAAATGTTTTCGATTCGTGATCTATCGCTTGTCGATATTAAGGGCAGTCCCTTCGGGCGGAATTCCAAGGATGTTTCTTAAAAAGAGAAATTAAAAAAGTTTGCACGAGTTTGGCGCATCTTCGCGAACTCTGGCGCGCTAGCTCGGCCGACGACAGACCGAGATATTGTACTCCAGAATTAGGTTCGTTTTGGGAACTTTCGTAATTAGATTCTTCGATATTCGTACTAAGTGTGATAGTAAGTACGGGTTATTTGCCAAAAATCATATCAAAAAGCGCTTTGGCAAGGATACCCTTGTGCTACAAAGACTTCAAAGTCTTGAACATTGCCGCAAAATTTCTTGCTTGTCGGTTTTTTAGCGGATACATTTCGGAGAGTATACAACTGATCTGCATGATCTGATTTGCTATCTCGAAAAGGCGATATCTTTTCAAGATGATACAAAGACTCTAACAAAGAGATTTGACTCCACATTTGGGATAAGAACGTATAAGCTGTGGAATGAGTTACCTGCGTGGGTTTTTCGATGTTTACAATCTTGGTGTCTTCAAATCGAGGATGAACCGGTTTTATTCTAGGTACTCAAGTACATCGTAGACCCTATCGTTGCTTAAAATCAGGCGAGAGGCGAGAGGTCAATTGTAAACCTATCATAGTAACAAGAACAAAATTAAAAATTTTGATTAACCCCCGACTACCTCAGATTTGTTATCTGTACAACATTCTACTAGTCAAGCCCTTTCATTTGATACCCATATTGTCCATATTAAGGGAGCTGTGAAAAAAGAAACGTATTTCGCCATTTTGTGGTAGCGGCCATCTTGGATATGAAATTATTCATAGTGCAAAGTATTGTACTAGTTAAGCCCTTTCGTTTGATACCCATATTGAGGTAGGTTGTGAAGAAATATTTTGTCCGCCATTTTGTGGAGGCGGCCATCTTGAATCGATATTAATTAAACATAGCTAAGAACATCCGCACGGGTATTAACTTTCAAATAAGGAAAACTGCATTGAATGGTCCATCCAGACGACGGACGACGGACAGACAGACGGACGGACAGACGGACAGACGGACACGGACAGACGGACAGACGGGACAGACGGACAGACGGACAGACGACGACGACAGAGAGACGGACGAGACGGACAGACGACAGAGACGGACAGAACGGACAGAGACGGACGAACAGACGAACGGACAGACGAACAGACGGGGAGACGGACGGACGGACGAACGGACAGACGGACAGACGGACGGACAGACGGACGAACGGAGACGGACGGACGACAGACGGACAGACGAACGGACGGACAGACGGACGGACGACGGACAGACGGACAGACGGACAGACGGACAGACGGACAGACGAACAGACGAACAGACGGACAGACGGACAGAGACGACAGACGGACAGACGACAGACGGACAGACGGACAGACGGACGAACGGACGGACAGACGGACAGACGACAGACGACAGACAGACAGACGACAGACGGACAGACGGACAGACGGACGGACGACGGACAGACGACGGACGAACAGACGGACAGACGGACAGAGACGGACAGACGGGACGGACAGACGGACGAGACGGACAGACGGACAGACGGACAGACGGACAGACGGACAGACGGACAGACGGACAGACGGACGGACGGACAGACGGACAGACGGACGGACGACACGACGGACTTGACGGACAGACGGACGGGACAGACGGCATCGACGGACGGACGGACATCGACGGACAGACGGACAGACGGACAGACGACAACGACGGGACAGACGGATCAGACGGGACGACGGACAGACGGACATCGACGGAGACGGACAGACATCGACGAGACGGACAGACGCGCAGACGGACAGATTGACAGACGGACAGACGGACAGACGGACAGACGACGGACGGAGACAGACGACATCGACGGACGAGACAGACGGACATCGACGGACATCGACAGACAGACATCGACGACAGACGACGGACAGACGAACAGACGAGACATCGACGGACGACGACAGACGGACACGACACGACAGACGACGGACAGACATCGACGGACAGACAGACAGACATCGACGGACAGACAGACAGACATCGACGGACAGACAGACAGACACGAGACAGACAGACAGACATCGACGGACAGACAGACAGACATCGACGGACAGACAGACATCGACATCGAGACGGACGGACAGACAGACAGACATCGACGGACAGACAGACAGATCGACGGACAGACAGACAGACATCGACGGACAGACAGACAGACATCGACGGACAGACAGACAGACATCGACGGACAGACGGACAGACATCGACGGACAGACAGACATCGACGGACAGACAGACAGACATCGACGGACAGACAGACAGACATCGATCGACGGACAGACAGACAGACAGACAGACAGACATCGACGGACAGACAGACATCGACGGACAGACAGACATCGACGGACGGACAGACAGACAGACATCGACGGACAGACAGACAGACATCGACGGACAGACAGACAGACATCGACGGACAGACAGACAGACATCGACGGACAGACAGACATCGACGGACAGACAGACATCGACGGACAGACAGACAGACATCGACGGGACAGAGACAGACAGACATCGACGGACAGACAGACAGACATCGACGGACGAGACAGATCGACGGACAGACAGACATCGACGGACAGACAGACAGACATCGACGGACAGACAGACAGACATCGACGGACAGACAGACAGACATCGACGGACAGACAGACAGACATCGACGGACAGACAGACAGACATCGACGGACAGACACATCGACGGACAGACAGACATCGACGGACAGACAGAGACATCGACGGACAGACAGACATCGACGGACAGACAGACATCGACGGACAGACAGACATCGACGGACAGACAGACAGACAGACATCGACGTCAAACTTATAACACCCCATTTTTTGGTCGGGGGTTAAAAAATAATGGATGTAATTTTCTGTTTTAATTTCGGTAGCGTTGATAGAAGATGTCGTTTTTCCTCATAATCAATATTAATATATTGGTTATCTAAAAAACATATATCTCAGTAATATAAACGCTATTTATACCGCCAGTTCATGGAGTATATATAGCTCAGAATTTGATAGCTTGCTTTGGAAACTACGCCGGTGAAACCGGAGAGAGTGGCCATGAACATGACCATCTAGAAATGGACATGATCCCGAGTTTACCTAATTATTTTTTATCATTCCCGAGCGTGACGCTAGAATTCAATTCACAGCCCACGAAAAATCTGTCTGTGGCGCGCAAAAAAAAAATTTCATTACAAAATATCCCGCCAAATAAGAGAATGCAAAGTTGAATTTGTTGGTATCTGAATGTTTGGTTTCAAAAGAGACCAAAGTGCATCCAGCTTATCTCTAATTATTTTAAGAAACGCTACCCCGATCCTGTATGTTAATTGCAGAGTCCTCAGAAAGTAGCAAGATTCTTGTTATTTTAAATAATAAGTAGGTATGAGTAAGTAGCTCGGTATCGAGTTGGTATGAGTGTGAGAAGAGGCGATAGCGCTGTCTCTTGCACAGGGAACCGTGTGGTATTCTGTTTAAAATATATCACATACTTACCTAAATCACCAATATACCTCTCTTCACCCTACGTCAGGTTCATATTTAAAGCCTTTTTAAAAGCAATATAGAAATTCAGTTACCGAAAGCAAACTTACCCTTTACTCAATTCGCTATAAAATTTGTTAGATACTTAATTCTATTTTAATTCGCGTTGGACCCCCCGGGAGGCATTCCTGACGTCACAGTGAAGATGTTTAAATTGAAGAATGCCCGCCTCTGGCGAGTATCATTCCAATAATTTCCCTCAGGTACATATCTGAAATAACAGGGAATTAATTATCTAGATGTGTCAATTTCACACAACACAGTGACTAAATATTTCACGATGGCGTTTGTTGAAGTCGTCGCACCGGGGTGGAAGAGCGGCGGCGTTGGACCAACTCAACAAGTACTTTGACTTGGCTCAGGAGGCTACCAACACCCAGGATGTTTATTTATTTGTTCAATGAGCACACAAAACAGAATGTAATAAACACAAACTATGATATAAGAGTATACTGTATAGAACTGTATTACATTACAAACATTACGTTTAAATACAGTGGTTGAATAATAAAAATATAAAATTAGAGATAAAATAAAGAAAATTAGGCCAACAGATCTGAACTTAAAACGAACATGTTTTAAAACAGTAGATAAATAAGATATAAACATAGAACTTTATAACACAACAAATAAGTACATAAACATTGTGAAACAACTAACTGGCCAAATTTCAAATTTATAAGAAAGAAAACTTTGCAAAACACAATGTTGATGTTGATTGGTATAGCTCCCTCCCCCCCCTTTCTAGAACCACTGCAGTTACTCGAGACTTTCTCATAAGGAAAACCTTAAACACAGTGGCATCACACATAGGGCCATTGTGTCGTGTCGTGCCAATGTCGGTGAAATATGAATAACAAAAAAATATTAATGAATAAGCATTTTTTGTTCGTCACAACGTCACTGGCGTATAGGGTTTTTACGTTGTCGGATTTTCTCGCAACTTCAAAGGCGACGTTCTACTGACAGTGTTTTCTTTACACTGTGTCGTAAGTCACGAACTAACTCAGTGCATGTTGGTGGATGATATGCATGTCCCTAAAATATATCTTTTTTTGAAACATGCCTGGTTCCTGATGATTTTTCCTTCACTGTTCAATACATTGGTGATGACAAACTTATATACGTACATATGTACTTGCAAAAATGCACAGTCGTGCAGACGGGACACGAATTTACGATTGTAAAAACCGGACATTTTAGTTACTAGACCATGACCATCTTTTTGTAACACAATTGCTTTTACAGTCTTGTGCCCTATCTAGATCTTACAATCTTTGGAGAATATTGACTTTTGAATTTGTTGCAAAGTTAAGGAAAAGTTAGAGTTAATAATATCATCGGTTTCCATTATATTACAGAAACAGGAGAGGCGTTTTTTGCATCTCTTTAAGGCAGCTTCGAAAATTCAAATTTTATATATTTTGTCTTTTATCGTGAAGTTAGCTTGAATAGCGTATTGATGGCCTGGAGGCTTACCTCTGTGGTATTTCATTGTTTGAGTCCTAATCCCAACTGGGGAGGGATGTACTTTTATGCGCGAACCTTCCTCCTCGAGAATCATTCTAGAAAGTCCGGTTGCTCACCAGGGCTTTGCTATTTAGCTATTTCATATTATTAAAATAGCTACGTGACGCTACTATGGGCAAACATATTCCTCGCCCTGTTAAAACATTAAAGAAATAAAAAACCAGCTAAAAATAATATATTGTTAAGATAAGCCTGTGTAAGTGCTGATGATGATGAATCAATAGCAACAAGCTTAAGCAGGCGCCCATTCATCAAAACGTAATGCGTTTTCTTTTAAAGTATCTATTTTGAGTGGGATTCGAGGGGACGCGTTATTTTTAGCAATATTTACATAAATAAAGTTAAAAGGTCGGGAGAGGGTCGCCGGTCGCCGGCCGCCGCTCGGAAATGGGAATCAAATATTTCCGAATGATTGAACAGATCCCACGACGGGATTTGAAAAACTCACAACTTTTTAACAGCAGTTCATGTTCTTCCCACGTACTTACTCGAAACTTGAGTGCTTGATCGTTACACGCGACTGCAGCAGCTCAGTGGGTAGTGAGTATACCCATCGAGCCGTGGTCCGTCGGTTCGATCCCACGTCAGACAAACATTGGTGTGGAGAATACGGATGGTATTTCTATGGCTTTAAAAAATTCCATATAAGCTATATGGATTCCATCAAATATTTATTGAATAAAATTGAAAGTCTTAATATTTACATATGTAGAAAAACAAAATTATATTATTATACCATACAATAAAAATAAACAAATTTACCCAAGGTACCCAGAATGCTGGCAGCGTTGCCTCTTTGAATAGCTAAACTCAGCTTTTGGTTCCATAAAATAAGTTTTGTACACATCCAAAGTTTCATCAAGTCGAAATACTAGAAGAAAGAAGATCAAAAATCGATCCATTAATAATTTTAATTAGAAAAAAAAATCAACCATTTTTATTTATTTTTAGGGTTACGGGTTGACCTATACTTGCACCTAGTATGTAACCAACATGTCAATCTATAACAGCCGTACAGTCACACTGCTATTTTATTATAGTTCAATTTCAATTCAGTTTCTCATTAAAATAAAATGGTAGCTATAACTTGATATCGTCATAACAAAATTGTAAAGCAATACCATAGCAATAATTTACATCATCGATGCGGCCGTTAAGAGGCTTTAGCAATGAATGCAGCTGTACAAAGAGCTTTACCAGCCAAATTACTTATGTCAATATCAAAGCATACCGGGAGGATCCCATTTGATACAAAATGAACCGTTGTCGACATTTTCTATTGCTAGTCATGGGTAAATTGTCATTTGCCTATTTAAATTGAATTATACAACGTTTCCGACGATTCTCTTTTTCCTGTCATCAATACATATGCCTGGAGGAGATCGCTTTTAGTGATAAGGTCGCCAATTATTTATAATAAATTATAAGTAACTTTTGTTTGTTTTTATATTAAGTGCAATAAAGAGTTAATCTATCTATCTACATTTATGGAAAGTAGTGAAAAGTGTATAAGCATCCCACTTTGTGATTCCACGGCTGGGGCTCGACGTATCTTCTTATAAGGAGACATCAGATCCATAATAACGCTAATACGGTAGAGCGGGCCTGCAGATGATAAAATATGTCCTTTCTTGGAGCTGGTTTCGAAGGTCTCCTTTGAAGCTAAAGGCGGTGGTGACGACATAGTTGTATTTACGGCTGATCTTAGAACTTTACTCAGAGATAGGTTGAGTTCAAACCTATGATCTCCTGATTGTGAAATCCCACGTTCCAACCACTAGGACACCGGACCACTAATGTAACATGAAGCACTGCACTGCGCTCGTCACTCAGAGATATAATTACTGTAATGTCACTGGAAACATTGTCCTTCACAAGAAGCCTTGGCGGAAGAATAAGTGGCAAAGACGTGATACTTCCCCAGGTGGACTCTGCAAAGAGTTCTACCTCTACAAAACCTCTAAAGGGTACATAAATAACAAACACTTATATAAGTACAACACAACTCTTCCGTTCAATTAATTATACGTCTTATGTGTTATCTCGTTTTACTAAGTACGCTTATAAATGTAATGAGTGTTTGTTTTACGAATGCAATTAAAAATAAGCAGTAAATATTCAGAGTGCAAAAATAAATCTAAAATCCATCTAACTCGTACCAACAACGTAACTTTTGTTCTTATTTTTCACTCGAACCCTGACCGCGGCGCGCGACGCTAATACAAACATGACCAACTTATCTGCAAAATTGACAAATTAGTTTAACTACAGCTAACACGTTGTTTATGGCCAGAAAAAAACGAGAGTGTTTCCCCCATGAAGCCCGTCTGATAACTCTGGTCGCGTTGTGCTCGTAGAAATATTAAAATCGACAGTCAGCTTGCTAGTAATTAATTTGTTGCACTTTGCTCTCACGTTCGTATGAATCTTTTGTAAAGATGGACTCACACCGAGTGAAATAGAATACACTGAATAAGATACAGTTTAGAATGTACGATCAAATAATTTTCAAACAATATCCTTTACTCGTTACCCTATTATCGACATTTTGTTTTTGTAGTGGTGCTTTTTAGTATGTGCTTTTTTAGTGCTTGTAATCTTTTTAATAACATAACTTTTAATCTTTCTGCAATGCTTTCATTTGTCATCGGCCAAAGGTGTTACTGAAAGCAGACAACTCCAAACAGATGTTTTCAGTAAGACACCACCCTTACCAGTAGTTTAGCTGCTACTGTCACAGTCGGCTTAAAAAAAATCTTGACCATGGTTGGTCTTTCAACCGCATCTGTCACTGTCATGTCGCTGTGTTTATTATGTTCAATTTTCAAGTAATAACGTGAGTAAGCATCATCATCAGTAATAAAGTAATATATCATAAGTATTAAAACAATATCAATAATCGTTTTTATTAATTCTTAAAATAATTTAAAAGTTTTAATAGTTATTTCTTATTTTAGGTTTCACTTCTGCCATGCAATCAGAACACACATTTATTTTATTATATAAAAATACATGATCGTGTATTGTGTGTCTTACCAGTACGTTTATCTTACAATATTCGAGCGAAGGCGGAACGAGCCGCTAATAAATATATATTTCATAATATATTATATGGCGAGTAGAAATGCCATTCACTTTAACGTGGTGTAGCTCCAGCCTTAGTAAAAATGTAGGTACGCGACGTTTACAGAAATAAAATGTTTCACATTTACAGCAAGTTTTAATACTCTTTATGGCGGAGCGTTGTTTTAGTTGTCGTATTTGTTAGTTTTGTTCGAGCTCGAGATATTGCTTCTAATTAATTGTATCTCGCTTATTGTGCCGAACGCGGCGAGCCGCGCGCTGCGTGCTGTGTGTCTAACTCGTTAATTATTTGTAATAAAATTGGGTGTCTTTGTTTTCATTTGTTTAATTTTTTCAACTATTCTGCTAACATTATAAATGTAAAAAGTTGGACTTTTAAATGTTTGTTGCTAAATCACGGCTTGGATCGGTTTGAAATTTGGAACACAATATTACATAGTGTATTAAGGGTGTACCCCGAGCAAATAACCTTGAGTATTTCTTAACTCATCGCAAACCGCAAGAAAGAACAAGAGAGAAACAGTAAGATTTGTCGCTGATTTCCGCTTAAATTTTAGAATAAACTCTTTATAAAATCCGATTTTGGTCTTATGAAAAAAAAATCTACCAAAATGTTCGTAATGAAATTGCCTATACGTTGCTGTAAGTACAAAAACCAAATAATGGCGGTGTTTCGTTGTGAGGACGATTTAAAATAATAAATTAATTAACAGAAAAGAAAGAAAATACCATTTTGAAGCCAAGAAATGCTAGAAATGTAACGTATTTTTTACCAGTTGATATTTGTTTTGGCTAATGAGTAGATAGCTCTTGATGATAGCTTAATGATAGCTCTGAAAACTGGAAAAAAAATCGTTTTGCTGAGGGATGCACCTTAACACGGGAACGGGAACTGAGCAGGTAATACCACCGGACGATGTTGGTTCATCTATAAACGTTTATTTGTGGTATTAAGACTACAGACAACATACTTAGCTAAACGCATTTCACAAAGTTCCAAACTGAGCAAAGCTTATGTCGTGGGAGCCAGATGGCTGATACTAAGGCATTTAGGTAAAGTAGTAAGTTTCGGCTGGTCTAGTCGGGAGAACGGCGACTGGCCCCTGAGACTCCGGGTTCAAAACCACGTGCACCACTGTATTTTCGAAGTCATGTCTGTACGTCTAAAACTGTGGAGGAAAACATCGCGAAGAAACCGGCATATACCTAGAACATTTCGAAGGTATGTGTCATCCACCGACCTGCACTGGGCCAACGATAGAAGAAGTGTCCCAGCTGTGGGAACGTTTAGTGGGCTGGCTATGCTTATGCTACACGGTCGAGGTCCTAATCCTACTAATAATATTATAAATGTCGATGTTTGGAAATTTGGATGTTTGTTGCTCAATCACGTCGCAACGCATGAACGTATCGGGTTGCAATTTGGAACACCTTTAGAGTATGTCTGGAAGATTACATCATATACTTTATTCCCAGAAAACTACGGGAACGGGAACTAGCAGTATATTTACGAGTATATACCTACTAGTATGATATCAATTTAACATACGCCTTCTGTTCACTCCCTGTCTGTACTCTCTCACTTACTTTCCTACGCCTCTCTCGTTAGACGTAAACCAACATTGTAAAACTTCAGACGTCAGTGAAATAAATTTCAATTTTAATTATTTTAATTCGAGTTTTTAACTTTACTTCGTCTCTTTTTGTCAACGTTTCCTTGACTTCGGATAATTCCCGGATTTATTGCGAGTTTCCTTGACCGCTTTTCGACCGCCCACTTCTATCCTACTCTAATTAATTGCGTAATAAATAAATAGCTTTTTGCTACAAAGATTATAGACTGAGACCGCGAGACTGACTGAATGTTGGCGTTTAAAAAACTGTAAGTTAGTTTGTGTACGCTTCCTACCACAGGTAGGACTGTGACTCAGTTGTCCGTGAACTTTTTGTGGGCTATAATTCTTTTGTACGTGTGTTAACAGTGTACTCCTGCTAAACGGTTGAACCCATCGATTTGAATGCATTTTTGTATGCGTTTGGGTGGCGTCCAGGATAGTTTAGATTCACAAACCATCCCGGTAGATGGCGCTGCAGTCGGTATCTAAGTTATTTTCCGAGCGAAGACGGAACGGGCCGCTAGTCTTAAAATAAATATAAAAATGGATCTTCACAATGTATGTACGCTCATAATTTTCGAACGACTGCACCAAATTACATGATTCTTTGTTTTATGCATGTATTGTTATTGTCAGGACAAAGTTTCTATCCAATATGAGTGGTTTCTATACAAGAAAGTTTTGAAATATTTACGAAAACAAAAGTATGGCGGTACGAACTTCGCCAGGTTAGTTAGTACAGTATAAATTCATGAGGCTGTGTAAGTGAAACTACCCAAGACACGTCTTTGTAAAATTGTAATGTTATTGCAACAATTCTCTTCAACGGATTAGTTAAGTTTACAATTCATTTTAACAACTTCTTTTTTTACTACATTTTTAACTTTGTTTTTGAAAATTGTCGCTACTGTTGCATTTTGTAATATATTTTCTTTCAATATTAATAGTTTCAGTTTTGATCACAAAGCTGTGTAAGTTTGTTAACCAGCGCTTCTTAAATACCACTACTTATATATTATTGATTATTTATTTATACCACTTATTTATTATTTAAACCATATTTATTATTTACGTAGTAGGTAGTGCTAAGAAACCTTCCGTTTGCATTAAGTAGGGACTAGCAGTGCTCAGCGGTTTTTTCCGCGTCATTTCCGGGATAAAAAGTGTGATAAAAGGAGTGTTGTGTGTGTGTGTGTGTGCCTCTGTGTGTGTTTTTCGAGACTATTATCTAACCATGTTCCAAATTTCAGCCCGTTCTGTTCATACGATACAACGCAGTGGTAGGACTCTTGGCAGAGTCCGCCTGGGGAACACCACATGTTTCCTGAGAAATTACAGGGCTTAGAGATATCTTGCATCTCAGGGTGACGAACGCAGTGCAGTGGTAGGTAATGGCTTTTCATGTTCCAATAGCTGCGTGTCGCTGTGCTGTTATGTGGCAGGCATGTTGCTTACAATCAGGCACATGTCCAGCTCGTCTCGTCACTCTTTATTTAAAAACAAAAGTGATTGAGCAATAGAAAATCTAAATATCCAAACTTCCATGCCTTGACATTTGTAAAATTAGTAGGATTTAGTGTCCAAGGGCTCTTAAGCTACGAGTATTAAATTAATGTTTTGTCGGACTTCAAATCAAACGTTGAGAACGTCAGACCTTCATCGCCCAACTACTTAAAAATCACTTAAGACCTAAATTCAATTTTCTCTAAAATCTAGCTCTTAATGTATCTAAGTACTTGATAATAAATAAATTGAGAAACTTAAGGAAAGCAAGTATCGTTGGAGATGTTTAATTCGAACGCTCGTTTGAAAGTTCTCCCAAAATCGAAGCAAGTTGGTAAAAGTTCTCCCTTTGTCTGGCTTTGCTAAACTTGTATCACAATAACGAGAATTAGGAATCAGCTTGATGTTTTCGAACAAAATAAAATAATAGAGATAAAACCAGTTTAGTGACTGTATTAAATAAATACATATTGGGCGATATTTTTGGGCAACATCTACTGGCGTGATATTTTCGTAATGATAGGATTTTGTTTTAAAATTTTTCACTACAGAAAATTTACGACAATATGAGGCTATGTGCTGTACCAAACGCGCACTCTCACGAAGTTAAAATAAAAGTACTTTATTCACAAATGTACAATTTACACGTCATTTGCGAAAAACAAAAGAAAGAACATAAATATGTACTAAGACTTTGTATTTACCTAGTTTTCAAACGAAAATTTCATTGAACGATAATAATTATAGTAGAGATAAAAGTCAAGTTTTTACATTTATAACAGCCCAAGCCAAGCCAACATATTAATCTGTTTCGAAACTACCGAAACTTGGGGCTGACTCACCTCTATGAGTGCACTCTACTTGAAAAGGCCGCCGAACGCGGCTGAAACTTGAGTAGGACTGGATCAACAGACGTGCGATACAACATTTTTTTTAAAGACGTGACGATACGAGCAGGACATTTACCTGACGGTAAGCAACATGCCTGCCACATAACAGCACAGTGAGTGACACACACAGCTATTGGAACATGAAGAGTCCAAATCATTACCTAGCACTGCACTGCGCTCATCATCCAGCGATCTAAGATGTTATATCTCTAATCCCTGTAATTTCTCTGGAAACATTGCCCTTCAAACCGGAACACAGTAATGTTTGCACATTACTAAACATGGATGGATGTTACCTGTGAATTACTTAAAACTACCTATCGCAGGACAAATTCCCAAAGAGGTTCTATAGCTAAAAGTCATCTATTAGTTTGTTATTATCTTGGTTTTTAGCCGCCGCGGTCTCGTTTGGCATAAAAACCTACGCAGAGTAATCCTTCGCAAATTATCCCATCCGGCGATGAGAAATGGCCGCTATTTATATTTTGTTTAATCTGTATTCACAGGCGATTTTATTAAAATTCCTCTAGTTTTAATTAAGCTGGGGATATTTTAACGGGACTTTATTAGTATTTAGCTTTTTTGCGAAATACTCTTTTTGAGAGGAGAATAATGTGTTTTGTTTAAGATTGTAATCAATCACGCTGTTGAATAAATCTCTTTTATAAATGTATTATCTTCTAGAATTGAGAAGGTATTTTATTCATTCAGAAGAAATTTTTACTAACCTAACCAATCCACGTAAAATTATAAATGCAAAAATTTGTGAGTATGTTACACATGGATATTTGTTATTCTTTCACGCGAAACCATTTGAGAGATGGATTTGAGGGCTGGCCGATGATTAACAGCACAGAGGCACGCAGCTATTGGAACAAAAAGAGTCCAAATCATTACCTAGCACTGCAATGCGCTCGTCACCCAGATATGTAGGTAGTATATTTTATCAAGTATAGATAGTTTTAAATAATAATAAAAATAATTTAACAAAAACTTCAATTTATAATGAAATCCAGACACTCGCCCAAATTTCATATGACTATCACTACATCGGTTCATGCGTAGACATCTAAATACCTAAATGTAAGCAAATTTTAGTTTTTTGTTCATAAATCAAAAATCGCCACACCGATTTGTTTTTTTTTGTTCTTTCATACGTTCACACTTGACCGCCATATCGCCCGATGTTGATCGTCGATGTGACCGAAGATGGTGCGCGCTTACATACAAAAACTGATTCACTCTCGATTTTAAACACACCAATATAATATAGAACTGTCATGTCTCTGAACCACGTGCGATGAAGGGGGGGATTGGGGGTCATGACCCCCTCGGGCTGGGTCCAGTACCTAGGTGGACCACTGATTATAAGCATCATAAGCATGCATGTACCTATCGCACAGTTTTGTGACTTCACGACGACTATGTGACCCCCCTTCTGGAACCAAAGCTGGATCCGCCCGTGCTCTGAACTATGATCGACAAAACAAAAAATAATCATCAAAATGGATTCACAATTGACGGCGATGTAACAAAAAGCATACAATCGAATTGAGAACCTCTTTCTTTTTTAAAATCGCCTTAAACTGTATTTATTATATTACCTATATTAGTCCCACAATATAAGCTTTGCTTTGTTTGCTTAGCTAAACAAACTCGCAGTGTACCTAGTGAAAATAGAAATTTCATCCACAAAAGTCGCAATAACCTTGGCGATCTGAGTTTGTTTCCGCGGGGGCCTGCCTCGGCCCCTCCTCGCATAAAGCAGCAGCAAAGGGACCCGCCGTTCAAATATTTACTCCGAGTCTCTAATTAATGCTTCTCCGGCGAAATATTAAACGCCAGGCCCACAGGCCCTAAGACCGGCGATTGAGAAACTTACTACTAGTATAAATGAGAAATGCGCATGTTTGCTGGTCAACCACGTCAGAGCACCTAAATGAATCAGGAGGTATGTTTTGCCTGGAATTGTGAAGACAGCAATAGCAAAGTGAAATCCGATTTGGTTAACAATACAAGGGCGGCAGAATAACATATATATAATATAGGATATATTTCATCGCAACACTGCGGGCCGCTATCAGTTCTGCGCCCTGGCTTTGGCGGCCGGTGTGGTGGAAGCTAAGTCAATGCTGACTCTGACGACCCTTAGTCGGACTCACTTGACTTTGCTATATTTCTTACGTTATAACTTAATTAGCAGCGTTAAGTAGATACTTTTTGCGGCAAATATTATGGGTTAGCGTTACCAACTTGCTTTTGAGTCGTACCGTTGAAGCGGCGGTCTAGCAGCGTAGATGTGTGCGTTAAACGCTTCTGGAATAGATGAAATCTTATGTCGCATCACCAACTTGCGTGAAAGCAGAAAAACTGTGGATCTTACAGGTGATCTATTGTGCAACATTAGAGCTGTTTTAAATCAAAATTCTTATGTTACAAATTATTGTTTTTGTCGGCCTTATGACTGACATTTTTTTGTTTTGTGCTAGCTGTGCTCTGCGATGTGCCTCATGACTTACCTAAACAAATGAACGTCTTATTCATTATTTTTGTTTTTCTACAGTAAAAAAAGTGTCGAATTGATAACCTCCTCCTTTTTGGAAGTCGGTTAAAAAGTAATGTAAATTTCACTTTGTAACAGCTATCTGGCAATGAAAGTCACAAATAGACAGACAAAGTGAAATATTTGTCATTCAGCCTGGTAATGCCGCTTTTATGTTGATTGATCTTGCATTGATTTTCAATGTAAAATCTGTAATAATGTGTAATCTGGAGTCTCAAATAGTTTATAGATATAACTTGGCTAAACTCTTTTGTGATTCTCAATACGTAACTATGTATATTCTCAATATAATTAATATAATTAATATAATTACAATGTAACTGAATTTGAAAGCAAATTGAAGTTCACGTAGCCTCAATACCTTCTAGCTCCCAACGTGGCGAGCTCGGAATAACTGACCGTAGCCGGACTAACTTGCATCCTGCCTTGTACAGGACCACCGAACTTGCATCCCAAATGGTATCAAATTGTATCAATTGACCCCTTCCCCACTTCTTGGGCAATTAAAGTTGAACGGGGACAGAGTCAACAGCGGGGGTGCGCCGCAAACTTGCACGGATCTTGGCCGAGTTTATGTGCGGTATACAATGTTCGGACGGTGACAGAGATACCAATATTGTTTTGATCATTTTGTAAATTACATTTGGGGTTTACATAGGTAATATACCGAGTATCATTACGACGAGATATGGTACTGAATATTATTACAATTCATGTTTTTCATCATCATCATCATCATCAACAGCCCGAGTTCGTCCACTGCTGGACTTAGGCCTCTCCTATAATACGCCACTCAGCCCGATCCTCGGTCTTACGTTTCCAACCGCCACCAGCCGTCTTTCGTATATCGTCACTCCATCTAGTCTCAGGGCGTCCTACCCTACGTTTACCAATTCGCGGTCTCCACTCCAGCACTCACTTACCACCCCAACGGTTATCGGGTCTGCGACAGATATGACCGGTCTACTGCCACTTCAGTCTACCCATCCGCTGAGATATGTCGGTGACTTTAGTTCTCTGAGGAATTACTTCACTGCGGATGCAATCCCTCAGAGAATCCCCAACCATAGCTATTTCCATAGTTCGCTGAGCGCCTTTGAGCTTTCGAACCATTTTAACTGTCAGTGTTCACGTTTCAGCACCGTAGGTCATAACGGGTAGGACGCACTGGTTGTATACTTTTGTTTTGAGACTTTGTGGGATGGGTGACGAGAATACTCAACCAAGTTTACCAAATGCTGCCCAGCCCAACTGGATTCTTCTCATGGCCTCACTCTCAAAGCTACATCTACCTAGATCTAGATAAAGTGGCTGCCCTAGGTAAACGTATCTCTGAACAATTTTGAGAGAGAGTGGTTCCATTTACGGCAATTGGAGCAAAGAACTCATTGCACATGTTTTTCATACAATTTAAAAAATTAAAGTCGTTTAGAATATTGACAAAGTTTGTTTAATTTCTAGCTCCAGAAAATAAAAAAAATATGTTGTAAATATTTATAATAATAAATAAATATTTGTAAATAAATATTTTATTTTCTGGAACTAAAAATTAAGTAACGACCTCTTCGAACATCGGGGAGACTGGATTGAATTAACCGTAGATAGGGAAAAGTAGAAAGAGTGGCATCTTTCTTATAATAATAATAAATTTATAGCTCTTCTTCCATGACTTCAAGTATCTTTGACTTGACTCTTACAACCATGTGGGATATTGATTCCACGATCATATGCCAGATAGTAGTGTCGGTAAACAGCCTTATAGCGAAAAGTCTCGACCTACAACTAAAGAGACTTTCGCTAGACGTTTGGCTCAAGAGTCAGATGCATGCGGTGGTCATCCTTGACACAGCCACTATCATATATCATATGCCAGATAGTCGTGTCGGTAAACAGCCTTATAGCGAAAAGTCTCGACCTACAACTAAAGAGACTTTCGCTAGACGTTTGGCTCAAGAGTCAGATGCATGCGGTGGTCATCCTCGACACAGCGCGCATCGTCGGGTGTTCCTCAGTCTGCAGCCCTAACCACCGGTAGCTTGGACCCTGTCCCGCTGCTGGCGGCTATCTAGGTTTAGGTTTTTATAAAGTTTTTTTGTACTAGTAGATACTTAAATGAATATTGGAAAAACTTAAATCTGTGAAATGAAATAAATTACCTACTGCATAAGTGTATAATATAATGCTGGATAGTCACTGCGCATACAACACAATCTGGTCTCAAACTAAGCATTGGTTGATTAAGATGTTGATGTCTTTATGTATGAGTACTAAGCGTCGCGTCGATCGGGCATAATACGTTCTACGACACTTTTTTAAAATACAGTGATGAGATGAACAATTCATGTGCTTGATGGTAAGCAAGATTCAAGTGTATTAGATGATAGTTCAGAGGTCTTCTTCTTCTTCATCGTGTTCTTCATTACCTACTGAAGGTCGTGCCGGTGATAAGGTCTTTCCATCCTGCTCTATCTTCGGCTTGTCTCAGGACCGTCGGTAAAGTGAGTCCGGTCACGTCTTTTATTTGGTCTGCTCAACGGATACGTGAGCGGCCCCGTCGCCTTCGATCTTACCAGAGGTAGCCCAGAGTTCAGAGAGAGAAACCAGAGTTCAGAGGTAGCTCCATATAAATTTTATCAAAATCAGTGGAGCGGTTTTGGAAATTTGAACAAAAAACAGCTAAAATTTACCTCGATGACATAAGTTCTAGTGATTGCTTACTTTTGAATATGGTGAAATGCCTGAATTTCATTTCAAATTGATGTCGATTTTTAATTTTTTGAAGAAAATAGATTATTGTAATACCTATAGATATGTTTGATGATATCCAACATGCCAACTCATATCTGAATCCCACGCAAGTATCTAAACACGAAGAGACCAAACCTCTGTATGGGACTGTACAGTAGGTACTCGTCAGGTATTTGATCTCTTTATTCCATTATTTTTCTTTTGAATAATCGTGTGCACAGTTGAGTCACTGTGTTCCAGCGACTCGCCCGAAGCCGGCTCAAGTTGTCCAGCGTTATCCTCTCACCGAACTCGGACCGACTCCGATCGACTCGCGAGAGCTTTACGAGTAATTTGTTTAGCAAAACTAGCTCAGTGCCGCGGCTGGATACGGTTCTACGGACCATTGACGGGTGTAGAACCTCTGTCGCGGTTTTGAAGGACGCGTCTTCCGGTTGGAATACTTCTAACACTTATCGGAATGTGGCGTCCCAGTGGCGTACGTTTCGTTTGTAATTTTTTAGGTTTTTTTTAAATATATTTTAGAGTGACGAGACGAGCTGGACATGTGCCTGATGGTAAGCAACGTACCTGCTACATAACCGCTCAGTGACACGTAGCTATTGGAACATGAAGATTCTAGATCAGTATTCTGATTCTAGTGCACTGCGCTCGTCACCCAGAGATATAAGATTTTTTATCTCTTAGCCCAGTCATTTCTCTGGAAATATTGCCCTTCAAACCGGAATGTAATGTGACATGTGTGTGAATGTGATATGGGACGCGTACGCTTATTAACATAGCAATATTTGTTATTTAAGATTTGCTATTTATAAGTAGAATGTTTCTTAGTGACGCTCTCTTGTCCACGTAATTGTGTACTGTCAAAATCTCATTCCTTTTCTTTTAAACCGATCTCTTTGCTTTTGCCTTTAATCTAACATTTCACACTACTGCTTGGCGCCAGAATAACTGGCAAAGGTGTAGTACTTCTTATGTGCGGTATTTATTATTTTGTGTTGTATATAGTGGCTGCTCTTGTTCATGCTGCGTTATAAAGAATAATCATATACTAAGTTACTTTTAGGATACACACATATGTGACCTCAAACTATTTCAGACACTATTTAGATAACGTAGATGTAGATAAAACTAACTCTTATAATATTCTATTTCATTTCTAAAATACAGGTGTACAGTTTCGTTCGCGATAAGTAAATATTATTGGTTTATCTGTTTGATCACACCAACAGCTGGATATTTACGTAAGATCAAATATAATATTTATTGTCTACGCAAGTATTATTTTGAATCGCATAATATTGTTTGAAATTTAGCGAATTTAATCGTATATCAGTAGATATACAGGGTGTCCCATAAGTCGACGTCAAGCCGAAGTCGCATGATAGGTAAGGTCATAACAGTCATCAGAAAAATATAAAAAAATATGTCTTTTATTTTTAAAAAATATTCGGGAAAATGTACCATTCTGTAACAGTTTTTGCTTTCCTGTTGCTACAAATCTTTTTGCCATTTTTTTTTTACTTATTTCATCCTGAATAGTGCTTCTGTAATTTGTAACCTTAAAATCATGTTATGACCTTACCTATCATGCGACTTCGGCTTGACGTCGACTTATGTGACACCCCGTATTTATCATATGCCTACATCAAAGTTCCCACATTTTTATAGCTAACAGCTATATGTTGGTGATTCGTTCTATATAAAAAAACCGTGGCTATCCGGGGGTGGCGACAGGAGTGAAAAATTGAACAATTGACGTACACATACATACTAGCATACATACAGTTCTATACGCATACAGTACTGTACTATAGCATACATATAGTATATACTACGTAGTACACATAGCGACCCGCCGAGTTTTCGAACGGGTACAATGCTGATACCAGTATACTAATAAAAAAATTGGTTGCCTGTAAAGTCGGTATACGGGCGAAAGTTTTACGTGACAACGACTTTGAGTGGTAAAATAATTTTACGGAAGGGACGCGTGCCTTTCACTTTTTATGTCTGTCTCTCTCGCTCTTAGGCGGGCTAACCATGCCCGAGTGGAAGGGACGCGTGCCTCTCACTCGCTCTCGTTTTGAGCGCATAACGTGAGCGGAGCGTAACGCAGTTTCTTGAAGTGTCACCCAGCAAACCAATTTATAAGACGTTGTCACGTCAAAAAGAATATTCTGGATTATTTCTACATACGTATACATTTACCATTGTGGATTTTTTAGACCAGTTTAAGGGGTACGATGCTGCAGCGCATTATCTTGAAGTACCTCGTAGAGTTCAGTCAGCGTTTGCAGTATAAGCGCAAAAGTGTGTTTATCACATTAGAAACCTTTATAAATTATCAGTGTTTCTCTATTATTTTATGCATTTATTGTGAATGTAAACTGTCCTCTTGAAGCACTTCTCTAAAATCAATCTATTTAAAATAAACATCAAAATCTGTTAGGTATCGTATCGTATCGACCACCGTCACGTGGTCTATGACTAACGATGCTAGTTCGTCCAGTCGGGGTACACATTTATATAGAAAAAAATCCGGGAGCAATTTGTTTTCTTTAAACGTCGGGGGGAGGATTGTTTGAATTATAAATCTCGATTTTCTAACTAATCCCGATAAAGGATTTGCTGCCATCTTGTTTTAAAGTTATTTTTTTTCGTGTTTCTGAAATAACTCGTTAATTTTCAACTTTAGAGCAAAAATGGCCGTATTCAAAGTTGTAAAAAAATTTATTTCATACAAGTTTGGTCATAATAATTTTTACGCTAGGATCATTATATAAAGATAAGATAAGATTAAAGAGTTATACTATTAAGTTTCTCAAAAAAAAATATAACTAAACTAGATAATAAACAAAATATATGAAAAATAAAAACAACAACGAAAGTTCCTCGTATTCAAATAAATAAAAAGAGAAAATCCAACCATCTCCCCCGAAGTTTAAAAAAAATTGCTCCTCGGATTTTTTTCTATTTCAGTTAAGTTTGATGTCTGCCCCGACTGGACTAAGTGAAGTAAACAACTAATAGCTCAAACAATGTCTTCTTCGTAACATAAATCAGTCGCATTTGTTTCAAACATCAAAACACAAGTAATGCCTTCACTCGGCGTCCATCCGGACAACAATGTAACCTGATCAGGGCCATCAAACATTTGCAAACTCGATTGGCGAAGACAAAACAGAGTTGTTCGGGCGTCGCCTCTAAGCCCTATCCCAGGTGAGCTCACCAAATGCTCCAATTTGTGGGCCCCGACGTGAAAAGGCCCAATTTGCTGACCACGTTCAGGCCAGGCCAATTGGATTAGAAACTTCTCGAAGCCGCCGTAATGAATTTATTGTCTTTGGCACAGATAGTGATCATTTAATGTAGGGATGTCTTTCCTCAAGAGTTGAAATGTAGAATTAATTTATGTTCTGCACAAATACTAAAATCGTAGAATTTATTTTTATCTTTAACCATGCTCTTTTGTGCTTTGCGAAAATATCGCGTCAATTTGGTACATACAAAAATATTAGGAATAAGTACTTAAAATATCAATGCTCAAACGCTTATAAATCCCACACACAAACACAAACAATAAAAATCAAACAACGAAGGAATTTTATTTTTATGTTTGCACGTTATTGTGTTCTAGTTTGATAAAAATGTTTCCTGAGATCTTATAGGGCCAACAGATAATCAATTTATGTAGATATCTAAGTGAAAAGCGCAAGGTAGTGATTCGGACTCCCCGTATAGTCAAATAGCCGCATGACGTTATCTATTATGGGAAAGAGTATTGTTTACTATCAGTCGATTGTTTACTTAATAATAGGTCCAGCTCGTCTCGTCATTATTTTATCGAAAGAAAATCCTCTCGAACATTACCGCATTGTTGCAAGTTTGTCAGTTTTTTTCATCCGTGCGTGTGTAGCGGATCTACAGTATAAAATAAATAATAATAGCTAGATAATTCAATAACATGTCCAATTTTAATGAAATTGCTCTTGAATAAATTTGGAAATATTATGAAGCTTTCAGATAAAAATCCAAATCAGGCAAACAAATTTAGTTTTACACCCTTGGTCTACCCCTGGGACCTCACAAAAAACGATCAATTGAAAAAATCAACCTATTTGGTCACCTCCTTTTTATTTGAAGTTAGTTAAATCATAATTCAAACAAGCATCAAATTGTCACCGTCAGCAAAAACAATAAATTGAAAATATTCTAACCAATAAATTTTCCAGTTTTACAAAATCAACGATCATAAATCTCTCAGTTGAAACACGATCAGCAAAAAAGTTTCCAAGTCTTTAAAAACAGTTTTCATCTATCTGGCGCGTTGACGCGAACGTTCATGTTTCAATGAAATATTATGTTTATAACTTATATCGAAATATCTATTTTTGTATTTCAGTTTTTGAACGGGCAGAGCCATTAATAACAAAACTGAAATACAATGAGAACTACACTACGCTACATATCTAACTAATTACTTACACAAAACACACCTGAATTATCCATAGACCAATGAAGGCACAGATAATAGAGATGTTCAAGCCCAATATCAGTCGGAAACGTGCCCGGCATGCTTTCTAATTCTCATCTTACAATTAAAGTGTTGCTTTCACTAAACCCTAAAGAATCCTAACTACATAGTTAATGGTTTTTAACCGACTTCAAAAAAAGAGGACTTTCTCAATTTGGTTGTGTGTTTTTTGCATGTTTGTTCCGCGTTAGAATCAAATTATTCATCAATCAATTATCAAAAAATATTCTAATCAGTGTGGCGGTTTATGAAATATCAAAAACAAACTAAAATTTGACTTAGGTACACAAAGTTAAACTTTATCTGGACGACGTAGTCGCAGCTTGGCATTAAATGGAGTGTTTGAAATGTTAAAATTAAATTTTATATTGGAGTCGGTTTCTGTTTTTTTGGGAGAAAATTTAATTGTTTAAGTATTGTATATATCAAATTGTTTGTATCCCAAATTGACTTGCTAAGACGTTTCTCAGCAAAATTAATATAGCACGCCCGAAACGGTCAAACTGTTGTGACCATGTATTTAAGGACATCTTTTGTACACAGTTATAGCAATAAATGATTCTGATTTGTAATTATTATCCTATTAATATTATAATCCCCCTATTATTATAAATGTTCGAGATTGGATGTTTAGATGTTTGTTGCTCAATCACGTCAGAACGGCTGAACGGACATTGTTCAAACTGGGCTATCCGTGGACAACATGTTCTTGATAATTTGATCTCGTCAAAAAATCTAACTTATTTTTGTAAAGAATTATCATGCATTATTTTAGAACCCAGATTTATAAACTAAAAGTTCATAATATAATAATCTTTTATAAAAAAAACATGATTCACGAATATCTATTAGCGGTCCACCCTGGTTTCGCCCGTGGTACATATTTATATAGCTTATATCACCCAGGGATCATAGTACCGTTTATAAAATAAAAAACATTTTTATTTATTTACCGTTACCAGTACAGTGCAGTTTATTACCAATTTCAATGTGCTCAGCGCACATCCATGGTTTATATCGATAATTGAAAGGATAACACGTATTGGACTCATTATCCTTAGCACATTCGGGTATCGTTTGATCTCTCCCCAAACCTCGACTCAAAAGTTTACGAAGCGAATAGTTCCAACTCGAAGATGTAATAATTCACCGCAGTTTCGCTAAATTACCCCTCAAAAGTAAACCTACCCTCACACGTAATCTGTGCTATAAATATATACTATTTCACAAAGATTAATCAACGACTGTTTACCTTTTGCTCACCCGATTCCCTCTACCACGAGGCCACATTTCTGAGATTGTTTTGCAAATCTGTGATACATCGCTGGCTGTAACTTCAATTTTGTTATAGCTGTTTCCGTCCAGTTCGAAATGGTTGCCGTTTTGGGAATAGTGTCTGTGCCAACATAGATAAACATAAGTCTATGGTTAATAAGCCGAAATTCAATCATTGTGTGAGCTGCGTAATTCAAATACAACGAGATTCACAATTCGTTGGCATCTTTTTGTATAATTATGTTTACCGATTACTCGAAGAGGCCTAAACTGTTTGTCGTTTCAATTCATAAGTCAATTGAACTATACATTACTAGCGGCCCATTTCAGCTTGGCTCGAATTCCAACTGCAGCGCCATCTGCCGGGGTGATTTGTGAATCTAAACCATCCAGGGTCCTACCCAAATGTATATACAAAAAAAAACATTCAAATCGGTCGAGCCGTTTAGGAGGAGTTTACTTACAACGAAAAGTGGCATTGATATTTATCTATATATAGATAGATTGTAATTATCACTTTAAACAAAATTAACGAAAATTACTAAAAATCAAAACCATCATAATAAATACGAAAATATCACATTATATTTGTTTCCTTTAAGGAATACGTTCCGCATCTTCGACCACAGTGTCGCTTTCAGCCAAGGGAAATAAAAACAAGACTACTACTACTACTACTTCCTATCATCCTCAAAAATTGCTAAAGAATGGGAACTTGATGGGAAATGTTAATTGTTAGGGTACAATCGTATAATATTGGTTTCTACTAATTGAATAGTGACTTGTACAGTTGTAAATAAATTAGCTTGATGAGCTCGCTGAACAGAGCTGCCGCCATACTTGTTTCGAGGAGGTTGAATTCGTAAAATGGCGTTAACATCTTAATAAGAATAGTGAAGAAATTGGCCGTCTATAATACGTAGAACGTCTCATAAATACGACCTGCTCAAAACCTTCCTACTCCTATGATTTATAATTTGGTTGGTCTATTGGGTTGTGAGCCTTGCAGTAAAACTTGTTAACAAAACCTTGGCCATGGGAGCCTCATTAATGCGCACTACCGTTCCAAAGAAAACGATGAATAAATGAAGAAAATATTTTACATGTGCTATGATTTATTTTTCAATCGATTCCAAATGATATTTCTTATTTTATAAATAGATTATTAATCTGGCACCAGCTCCACCCACATAGCTCAGTCGAGCTCTGACTGATATAACTCAGACATCCCCGGGAAAGGGTCATCCGCGTCGCCGCCATTAGTTCTGCAAAGGACGTGATCCGACTCATAATATTCATAATTCATAAGCGTAACAAATTCACAGGGGCTCGGCTTTTACTGGGCTACGGTACGGAGGCTATTATAGGATCATTTTAAAATGTATAATGTATTCTGACAGCTATGCTGCATATACAGGTAACTAGATAGGATAGATGCCGTCAATGGGAATGTTTCATCATCCAAGACCAGAATGCGAGCGTAGCTGCTGAAACCAATTGTTAACTTTGGTAAGTAGCATGACCGTGGAATTATTACTTAAATTATTGTCTTTAATAGCCCTGTTTGGCCTGATTATTTATATGAAAGTGTCGTCAGTTTGGCCCAAAGTTTTATAGCCTGTACACGTACCTGGTGCAAGCTGTGCAAAAGCTATCCATAGCAATTTGATCGAAGCAACGCGGTCAGTATAATGGCCACTTTTAAACCGGGCATCGTTAGAGGTCGGTTAGTAGATAATTGATGAGTAATTTATGTTTAGAATTACTGTAATTTTCTAGTTTAAACATTAATGCTTTTTGGAGGGTATAGACCGAGACATGCTCAAGGCGAGAGAGGCCTTTGTTCACAACAGACTTCAAAGTCACAAACATGATGACGTTGTTGCTGCAGAGCTGAAAATTAATCGTTTTTTTATCGGATTCTTTCGTTTTCTAACGATGTTTTCCTTATTTTCAGGTGCATTATATGTGTTTTTGTAGTGTGCAGAAAGTTTGTGATATACGTTCTTATAATAACATAGTCTAGCTATGCTTTTATACATTTGCATTCCAAGTTGACGGTATTTATTTGTGTGAGTGCCTCATACGGTGCAGATTTGTTTGTCGTTTTATCGGATTTATCGCACGTAAGTGCTGGTTCTTGTTTACCACGGGAGTTCGGAGCGGAGGAATAATAGGGCCTTGTGTTTTCTGCGCGAACCCAAAGCTCGTACGTAGCCAGTAGAGGTCAACTTAATAGTTGAGGCAACCTGCCATAAGTCCCTTTTTACTCGTGAATAAGTACCAGTTGAGTTCATAAGTACAAAAACACAAAGTTCCAATTTTTCCGCTTCCTTAGGATTAACTTTTGTCAGAACTTAGACGACAAACATTTTACTTAAATAATTTATTTGGGTCGGTCGTTTAAATTTTAAACGGCCGTCAAAGTTGGCTAAGGCGACTTCCCACCAGCGCCGGTTTCACTGACTAAGCTGAAATTCATAGAATACAAAATTTAATAACGCTTAACGATAATCCGGTTATCTGAAGCCCGGCTTATATTTAGCGTTAATTTTGAGAATAACCCTTAAGGGTGATATTAAAATGACAAGTGTCGCCGCCTCACCCTTATTTAGCCAAATTACATTTTTCTTGTTGTCGGACTGTTGCGCTGGTTTAATATTTTTGTTTTATACTAAAATTCTTTGTAATAATAGGTACATATTACATTTTTAATTTATTATCAGAAGTGTAATGGGCTACGTAAGGTCTATTTTATGTTTTCGCTACTAGAACTTAGGGATTTCTCTCACAATTAAAAAACCAGACCACAATTGTAGTGAGGACACTTGGCAGTTTCCGCCTGGCTAAGTATCACACCTATGCCAGCTTTTCTACCGCCAAGCAGTAATGTGCAAATATTACTCTATTCCGGTTTAATATTTTATATCTCTGGATAACAAGCGCAGTGCAGTGCTAGGTAATGATTTAGACTCTTCATGTTCCAATGATAGCTGCGAGTCACTTTGCTGTTGTTTGGCAGGCATGTTGCTTACCTTCAGGCATATACCCTGCTCGTCTCGTCACTTTTTATTTAAAAAAAAAAGCTGGATGTAAAATGTAATTTAAAACTAATGTTAAATCAACAAGACTACGAGAGACATTCATTAGATCCTTAAAAAAAAAATTGGTTGCCTGTAAAGTCGGTATACGGGCGAAAGTTTTACTTGACAACGACTTTGAGTGGTAAAATAATTTTACGGAAGGGACGCGTGCCTTTCACTTTTTATGTCTGTCTCTCTCGCTCTTAGGCGGGCTAACCATGCCCGAGTGGAAGGGACGCGTGCCTCTCACTCGCTCTCGTTGTGAGCGCATAACGTGAGCGGAGCGTAACGCAGTTTCTTGAAGTGTCACCCGGCAAACCAATTTATAAGACGTTGTCACGTCAAAAATATTTTTATATGAAAACTACAAAACAAAAAAGATGTTGATATAAATATGTAAGCCATAGTAGCGAAAGTGTCATTTCACGATCACAAGATCACATATTCAATTCAATGCATAATATCCAAACAGTCCAAAACATGTAGGTACGAGTATGTGTTAAGTTAATTTTGTTGTTTTATATTATGTAATGTATTTAGAAATAGAAATATTGTATTTAATTTGATGACTTGCCTTAATATTCAAGTTAAGTTGTGTGTGAATGCTTTGAATAACTGTTTAGATGCATCACATTAAATGTAGCTGTTTTATTATTGCATATCTTGTAATTTATTATGTACGCCTAGTTTTAAGTTTTAAGTTTGACCTGTAATTACATTACTCTAGAAACATTTTTCAAAAGTTTAGTAAAATTTAGTAAAATTTCTGACCAAGGTTTACTTCGCCAGGCAGGTTTCAAGTAAGTAGCTTACCAGTTCTACCAATTCTTTTTTCAAGAGCAACATACTAAGCATAAAACGTAAACTTATTACCCAATCAGTCGCCGTCAAAATTCCTCCAATCGCGGAACTTCACTAATTCAAAATAGGAACTCTTGATCAGTTTAAGGCGAACGTTGGCGCGGTACCCGCACGAGTCGGCACCTGCCGATACGATCTGGGCTCTAAATCAAGCGAGGTAGGGTTGAGATTATCACATCCTGAACGCTGCACCGCTCATAATGAGCCGGATGGAAGATTAGCAGCGCTGAGGCGGTTAGCACGAGCGTTTATTGGGCGTGAAATAAAATAACCACATTTTAGCTCAAGCACAATATCTTATATTATTATAAAAGCTGCTGCTTTTATAAGTGTTTCGTGGTTTTACTCGCGTAGTTACCGTTATTTTTCCCCGATGAAAAGTATTACAAATTGGTATGTTGGATATTTCTTGCTCTACCACGTTATTAATTTTAAAAGCTAATATATTGTGTGTTTGATTATAGTCTGGAATAGCATATAGGCTACTTTTACCCAAGGAAAATTAAGGGAACACGATCTACGCGGATGAAATTACGGCATGCTACTAGGTAGTATTAGATATTGTAACCGTATGTATTTTGAAGAAGTAATAGGTAACTATGAAAGTATTTGAACTTTATATTTTTATGTAAGAGTAACATACAGGTACAAATATAAATATATATAAGTACACTTGAAATTATTTTTACTAACAATATGTATAAAAAAATATCTAAATATAACACAAAATAATTGCATAATATACTTAAAGTTACAGAAAGGATCTTCTTGATGTTATAAATAACAAAACTTTCAAGTTGCTTTATTTAAAACAAATAGCGAAAACTTCAATAAATCAGATAATTAAACAAGGAGAAGCAAAAAACAGGTACTGCCGGTAGAAGTCAAAACGAATAACTTGGAATTTTACTATTTAATCAACAGTGATGTTGGACATTACGTCATTTGTATAATTACGGAAAATACTCCTATTATGATTTATTATTATTGAGTATTGAGTATTAGTGGACACTTCACATAAAACGCCATCTGGACCCTAAACTATGGTGATGATCCCACACTCACAAGATAACACCCATCTAAAAAGCGATTAACGCGCGTGTACGGTGCCGGTGCTCCGCTGCTTCTCCGATGCTACGTTTCTACGTTGTATGTTTATTTGAAAAAAAATACAAAAAAAGTACACAACGCGTCAAAAACGTTATCAACAATGACTAAAGAGGCTTAAAACTATTTAAATACGCAGTCTATTGAAGCACAATGTTTACGTGTAAACAGCGCAGAGATCGGTCGCCGATACCGCGCGACTTATTCGCGACACGCACGCGAAAATACAGATTTATATCAGTTTTGCAACCAGCTAATTGATTGTATCGATGCTAACGAGCTAATGCACTCATTTATTTTAATTCTCTGGTTCACCAACATTGTGTACGTCAACATAACTATACTAATATTCTATACTTTTCTATACTAATATTATAAAGCTGAAGAGTTAGTTTGTTTGTTTGTTTGAACGCTAGGATCTCGGGAAGTGCTGGTCCGAATTGAAAGATTCTTTTTCTATTAGATAGTCCATTTATCGAGGAAGGCTATAGGCTATAGAAAATAACGCTACTATTAACAGAAGCAGAGCATGAATCAAGAATGTAACAAAATCGGGAAAAAATATTCTTTTTTGAGAGTTTTCGTACGTTTCGTGCTTTGACATGACACATGACAGCATGTGTCAAGATTGCGTCATTGAATATCACAGATTACATACTTCTTGAATATAAAACCTTTGCTAATCTCTGAGTTGGTACGACCAATTTCCGACAGGTGACGTAGCAGGTAGCTGAAGAGGTGTTTTGTTTGAAAGCTCGAAATATTCTCAGGAATGACTGAACCGATTTCAAAAATGTTTTCACCGTTGGATATGTGCGGGATCTCGATGAGTGCTATATATGTTCCACGGGCGAAGCCGGGGCGGACATCTAGTTGAAAATATGGATGTCGTCAAATCGAGAGTGAATCAGGTTTTTTAAGGGAAACCCGCGACATCATAGATCGTAGGTAGTAAGCACAAACGTAGTATCGACAAAGTAAATGTTTATTTTATCCGAAAAACCAAAAACTGGTTTCAATTGGACTGGACTGCCCTAGTGGCTAAGTTGGTAGTAAATCTGCCTGCGAAGCCGAGGGTCGTGGGTTCGATCCCCACCCAGTGCAAATATTTGTGTGATAAATTCAAATGTTTGCACTGTGTCTGGGTGTTTCTATGTATAGTAAGTATGTATTTAAAACTATTTAAGTATTATATTATCAGCTATCTGGCTTCCATGGTACAAGCTTTGCTTAGTTTGGGGTCGGATGGGGTTGTGTGTGAATTGTCCACTAATATTTATTTATTTATTTAATTTTAAATCCGATTCCGATGTTCGACTAAATTTCGTACGAAGCCATCACCAAGACATCCAGATAAATGAAAGTAAATTTTAGTTTTCTGTTCAAATTTAACAACCATCACAGCGATTTCGATAAAATTTATATGGAACCTCCTCTGAGCTAGTCGGTTAAAAAAGGAGGATGGTTTGATAAAATCCCAACAAACAAAATAACTACAATTACAACGCCAGAAGCCTGAAAGATGAGCTTGTTTAGTGGCCAGAATGTGCTATTTTACAATCATGAGGCCTTGGGACCCAATCCGGGCTGGACTTTCACTTATATTTCAAGCAGATGTACAAATGTGTCATCACCACTAGCTCTAACGGAGAAGAAAAACATCGTGAGAAAACCGGTGTGTTTTCAAGAAAAATATTATGCTAAGAAATAAGTTTCCTTCTAGCCAGCGTGGTGGATTGCATTGACACTCTCCTTATGATAGAAGGTTCAGAGTCCCAGCTGTGGGAAAACAGAGTGGGCTGTTTTTTCTACTCCATAAAATTACAAAAACACAGTACACTGCACCTGGTTAACATAAAAGCGTTCTCAATAACCTTGTGCCCTAGTTACCGACATGTAGTGAACAGGCGTGGTTTTAACCAACCTTTATAAGGCAGTGTGTACACGTGCACTGGTTATTGTACAGTGCACACGTGACCTTAAGGCGAGTCTATGGAGTGAATGTGAATACGACTGTTTGGGCTGCGTCGCGGACTGATGGTGATTGTAATGTTGCTGAAAATGTTTACAAGTTGTAGAAATAGTTTATTTTATCCGAAAAACAAAATTCGACTTCAATTTAAAGTTAAATTCACCAAACTTCGTAAGTATTTATCACGATGCCGTCTAAATACATGAAAATAAATTTTAGTTTTTTTTCTTATCTGAAAACCCGTCAGAATGATTTCGATAAAATTTTAGGCGCTATCGTGCAACAAACATAAAGAAGAACATATTATAATCGCATTGAGAACCTCCTCTTTTTTAAATCCGGTTGAAAAAGCAATGCATACCGTAAACCTGGCGCGGTCCCTTTTGAAATTTTGGAGGGGGTCATAATAATAACCCAATTTATCGAGTATTCATTATATGACCCCGAGACCGATGGTGCGATACAATTATACAACAAACAGAACATAAAACACCGACAGATTTCAGAAAACCTTTGAAAACAACGCGGCTGAAAAAAAAAACCGCGAGCGAAAATTTTTTATTTGATTTATTTTAAAAGAGTTTTTAAAATTTTTTGGGTACACAATTTTAGGGGGCTCATGACCCATGTAACACCTCCCTTCCCTTCTCTGAAACCCATAAACTCAAATCTGTTTCTGCTGTTATTATTTTCGTTTAAACTGTACTTAAAACTACACATAAATGTCTCTTTATAATTTTCTATTCACTATCTCTATTCACTGCTCTTTAGTAAATATTAACTGAACAAAATAGAAAAAGTAATCTGACAAAATGAACATCATAAAATAACAATTTAACATCTGCTTTTGTTGGAACTATTCCTGTTAAGATCAATTAGCATCTTAAAGTAAATTACACTTCAGCCACTGAAACAATAACAAAAGCGTATTTGTTTTATGAAAAAACATCTCTCTAATATATATTTTCACAAGTTTACTTTTTGATGTCTTGCAGTTTTCATCTTATTGGAACTCCCAGCGAGCGAACGTCAGAACTAAGTATAATGCAAATTGTATAACAAGCGACGCGACGTGGAGTACTCAAGTCACTCTATAAAACTAGCGCTTTATAATATTTTATGAAAACTGTTGTTTACAACTGACGCTGATTCCATGTTCTTATATTATTTATTCAGATTTATTGATACTTCTGTAGTAAATAGTGAAACTGCTCAATTTTGACGGCTGGAGGTTGAAGCTCTCGTATTTAAGCTATCGTCTGTACCGATCGTGGATGGCCCCTTCAAATGCAAACGCCGAGCGTCTCCGGAGACGCCCGAGCGACATTCGAAATTCGAAGTGTTCGGCATTCGGCGACACTACGAAATTCGAACGAATGCAAATTGATTATGCGTGTGTACCGGTCTTTATGGAGATTTGGTCCGAAGCTGCCTTCGTCGACACTTGCATGAATTTTTGATGTCTGGTTTGTGCTCCTGTGTCGTGTTTTCATTACTTCCTTGTTCGATGGGAGAATAATAAAATTGAATAATTTGCTTGCTTTTTCAACCTGATCTTAACAACTTCTCTATTTTTATTGAGTAATATTTATTGCAGAAAATGTCAAACGCGTTGATTGACGGTCCTCCTGATAGGCGCCACCTGCAACATCACAGACATCAGAGAGACTTTGCCGAGCAGGAGATATGCTTAGAGAAAGCATATTAAAATGTTTTGTTTTTTTTTTTGCAAATTGGTAAAAAAACATTTGTTGGAACACTAAAAAGTGCGGAGAGAACATTGAATGGTTTGAAGAGAACCATTTTGATGTTGTATTTTTAGTATGGAAGCTGTATTTATTCAGAGTTCCGCCGCTTCCGCCGTAAAACTTCTACATACCTCTATACCTAATATTGAAACCTATAGAAAAAATAGATAAGTATAGAAATATTTATTGACCTTATAACAAATTGTTACATTAGGTAAGACAATACAAAATTCGATCAAGTCATAATGAATTCCAACAATATTATTCTTACAGCGTTATAATTGTGAATTGAGTATTAAGATTAAATAATTCGGGCCTAAATTAACAAACATCATTACGAACCTTGGCCAAAACTTACTTAACTAAAAATGCTCAAATGGTAACTTTGCTCAATATTTACATAATCTGTCAAATTTTGAGCACAATACAATAAACATATTCAACTAAAATAAATGCATACATTAACAAATTCATTCCGTAAAAGTAAATGTCAATTTTTTTTACATCTGTAAAATACAAATACATTTACATACCTGTTTATATGTATTATATGTTGTGTACGAAGGTTTGATCTGGTTTGATAAATTAAATATTGGAAGTGAAATGGAGGTTCCCTTTTTTATTTTCGGATATATTAATTTTAATTCATAAAATAATATCTTATTTAAGTTTTGTTTTATTATTTTGATTTGTTTCAAAATAATGTTACTTTATAATTTGATATTTAAAAAGAAAGATCATGAATCTCAAACAGCATGAGGAACTCCACCATGTTCGTCAAGATTTGGATTCCATTCCACATGGACAATGGTGTCGTATGCGTTAAAACCCAATATTTAACGAAGCAACAATTGATGCTGCCACTGATGACAAAAGCCATAATAATAATTTATTAAGTTATTATCACAGGAGAAAATATGGAGTTGACTTGGTTGATGTAATGTGTTCTAAATCTAAAATGCCTCTAACGGTATATTTAGTTAAAAATAAGTAGATTTTAGAACATTAAATTTGAGTGCACTCAATGCATTATGAATTCACACAACAAACAAACATTGCGAAAGCGATGGACGTGTTTTTGGGATGGATGAATTGGTTTTGAAGAGATTAGATTTTTAAAAAATACCAAGACACAGACTTTCTTGGTATATCGCATGCAGAAAGACTGATAACAGACGCTGTAAAACTCCCAAAATAATATAATCTGTTAAGCAATACGGCTGACGGAAAGTGTCTGGGAGTATCGGGGCCTTATTTTTAAAGATACTGCCTATAACATACGAGAAAATCAGTTATCAGATAATACGTGAAGTGAGTAATGTATCTACTGGACTCCACATCTCAAAATTGGCAGTCTCAGCAAGTTAGCGGGTAAGCATGTGTTCTTAGTACGTTTAGTACTAACTCTACTCAATCGTCAAAATACGTGACGTCTGGCGGCTCTGGGATCTTGGACTATAAGGTGCGCTGTTGTCATGACTGTGGAAGAGCGCGCAATAAAAATACCAGAAGGCCGTGCACAGCATGCAAATAATTGATTTTTGAGGATTATTAAACAATAATGTGCCTTTTGTAAACCAATAAAGTTATTAATAATTTCAGTAACAAAAGGATTTACGATCTCAATTTGAGCTTTGAGCAGAATGTGAGAATTTCGTACCAATTTTGAGGTGTTGAGGTGTGTGAGGTGTAATTTTAATGATAACATAAAAGATGTGATTCCGTTTTTTTGATTTTATGTTGCTAATAATACTGCACTGATTATGCCTTCATAAAGAAATTACACTCAAATACATCTGTTTTAATTTTGATTTCAAATTGGACTACAAAAGTAGGTACTACATACGTAGTCCACCCGAGCACTCGTGTCTCATTCGGATGCGTGGCTACTGCAGGGTTAATCGTATATTAGACACAGTAACCTTAAAAAATAAAGTTAATTTTAATTTAAAAAAATCTAAAAAACATTTTCAAAAGACAATACTTTCAACCTTGACATACTTTTTTTCGCATTAAAAAGTAGTTTATTTCCTGTTTCAAACTATTATACTACTCGTATCTCTGTACCAAATTTAATTGAAATCAGTTCAGTAGTTTAAGCATGCAAATGTAACATATAGACAGAGAGAGTTACTGTCATATTCATAATAATTTAGGGATGAATGATAATGATACTAGATACTTAAGACTGGTTGTTTACTTTAAAACTTATATCTCCTTAGATAAATAAGTAGACCTTTGATTATAACGGGCGGCTTAGTTATGAAAGGATTACATGTTTCCTCGTGACATTTCAGTCCCCGCAGTGTAAGGAATCACGTAGATAGGTCCCTCTAAATCCTCTAAAAGCTAGCCGGGTAAGGAGGCCGTCCCCTCAGACTTAGCTGTAATCTACTTATGTACACTGCCGGCTAATATTAATGGCTATCGTAAACTAGGGTAAGTTTTATACAAACAACCATACACTACCATCTATTTATTTATTTATGGTACACAAAACAGGAAATTTACAAAATAATACAAAGAGAAGCATAATAGTTCTGAGCAGGTAAATATCCCTAAGCATGTGAACACAGCAAGATTAAACAGTTAAATTACAAATAATGAGAAAAGAAAAACTCAGATCAAACAAAACAAAACTATAATCAAAATACAAATACAAATGTTCTTAAGCATTTTATATGTTATATAACACACAAAACAACCGACAAGGGCAAAATATCAAGTTTGTATGTGTATATCTAATACTCGCAATAATCGCATTGACTAGCAAATTCCGTCTTTGACCTCAATAAGCAATACGAGTATTTTAATCTACGTTCTCAATTTGACTACAGAATTTGACAGCAAACAAAATAATATGTATTGTTAACAGCTAGATGAAGTTAATTTATATATTATTAGATTCGTCTCAATTACCCAAGTGTCCATAAATAGTATAATGTGGCCTGTGGGTTTCATTTACCAAAAATTCTTACAATGCTCTGGGAGTACAGTACAATAATGATGATATTGTTGGGGCTGCCACGCTTCTGTAGTGCTTCAGGAATGTTCATTGAAGCGTACACTGATGGTTTTCATGCTATCATGAGGAATAAAGCGCATTCTTTACTAAGCAGAATACGTGGCAGCCAAAACAGCATCATTAACATTATATCTACCAAACCCGATTTTCCGATTCATAGACACTTTGTGAGTCTTACAATTGGGCTCATAAGTTAAGTTATATGTTGTGTTTATAATTTTTCTTGTTTTTAAATTTTCTGTGTAAAATTTTATTTTGAGATTATATTATATAATTATAATTATTGCATTACATAAGGTTTTGTAACCATTGATTTTTTGCAATCGGGTTTTTTAAATTAAAGTAATTGATGGTTTTTTTGGGACATTTGGTCAAGTGTGCAAATTTAATTTTAAATTTAAGCCGAAAGTTTTTTTGGGAAAACAAATAATCCTATACAATTTAAGTGGGCAGTGAAGGCCATTTGACGTACACTACCATACGACCTATAATAAAACCTACGTTTCCGAATCGTCCAATAAATGTGGCACGCAGTACACTTGTAGTGTTTTAGTAGTGGAGGAAGGAGGGTGATTATTGGCTTATATTTCGTTTTATAGATATTAGATTAGAGACCTAGGCTAAAAGCATTGCCTTGCTATCGGTTACGCAGCCGTAATTAAGACTAGCTTTATTTACTACCCACTTTTTAGATTTCTTTGTTCTAGCCCTGTTTCGTTATGACTGGCTAGCAGCACCCCGGTTTTGCCCACGTTTTTCTTCTAGGTAAACACGCTCCATCGTAGACTGCATCGTCGCTTAACATCAGGCGAGATGGCGGTCAAGTGTAAACCTATAAAAGTTAAAAAAAAACGTAGTTTACTTTCCTATTATTTTCGTGTTATAAAGAGTGGCCTATGTATTATTCCAGGCTATTGATCAACATGTACATAATTTCACGCTTTAAAATTGACTTCTATTTCTTACCTGAAATCCGCACTCAGATATAAAAACAGTCTATTTTTCTTTCTCTTTCTTTCTACGTTTGTAGTGGAAGTGTTGATATTTATTACTCAATCACTTCGGAATATGTGAACGGATCGGGTTGAAATTAGGAATACTGCTAGATTGTAGTCTCGAAAACCACATTTTACTTTTTATCAAGGAAAAATAACAATGGCGACGGGAACTACGTGTTAAAACCGTGGGCATGGCTAGTAAATAAATTATTACGACATTCAAAGATTATAAAAATCTTACTATCAAGGGGGTAAGATTCTTAATAAAAGTTTAGGTACCTATGCCGTGGGTTTCATCGCGGAGCATACCTAGTCCTATTAATATTATACATGCCAATGTTTGAATGTTTGTTGCTCAATCACGTGGCACCGTATAAGCGTATCGGGCTGCAATTTGGAACACAGATGATTGTCTAGAAAAACATCAAAATAGTAAGTATAAGCTACTTTTTATCTCGGAAATATAACATGAACGGGAACTACGCAAGTAGAACCGTAAAATAGCGCTAGTACCAAATATATAAGTCCTTCAGAATTCACAAAAATTAAAAACAGTAATTTGTTTCGGCCGCACTCGGGCGCCGTACATAACGCGCACTAACTCCGCCGCGGGCTGCGAAAAATGGTCGAAATAATCACATTTCTTTAATTATCCCATTTTCTATTCCCGCCCGTAAATTAAACAAAACGCAGGAACGAAACGCCTATTAAAAAGAAAACGAGCTTTCCACTAGAAGCGAGAGTCGTTTGCTGGGAAATATGTGTCCTCGCCTCCACAGTATGAACCGGATTTATCTGGTGCAATCCGGATTCTTTGCTGGCGTTTGTTTTCTTTGTCTGTTGCCGGGTTCATTGGAACTATTTTCTATTTAATAGACTTTCTGATTTACAGGACTTATCTCGTGGACTTAACAGCCCCGGACAAAGCCTCTCGTAGGATGGACTTAGGCTTAGCTAAGTATGTGAAAGTATTAGCTATTACGTTGTTTCAGTAAAACGTTTTGAGAACGTTGGATAAATGTACGAACTGATCATAATTAGTTCTCAATTGTGTCATAGGTGGCGGTAATGATTCATTTTGTTAGAGATTTTATAATTATACATCAATATCTATAATTTAACACGTTTATAAATACATTTTATCATATATTATACACGTTTCATCCATCTGTCACTCATATATTATTTATGATTGTTTGTCTGACTGTATTTTTTAACAGTAGGTAATAAGATAATTGCCTTCTAAATATGATCCGTGATCAAACTTTCTCTCTGAATTCTTTTAAATAGTTGACCGAGACTTTTCACTGTAAAACTTTTATTCAAGCTAAACGTGGGCTATAATCGCTATTAGCGATAATACCACCATTTCTTGCAGTATATAAAACTCACTAGCAGTGCCCCGCGGGTTTACCTGCGCAGCTCCCGTTTCCGTAATTTTTTGGGGATAAACAGTAGCCTTTATACTCTTCGAGACTATAAAATCTATATAAGGACATAATTATTCTGTTCCAAATTTCGGCCCGACCGTTCTGACGTTATGACGTGATTGAGCAACGAACATCCATTTATTGACATTAAATGTCATATATAAATATACATTTTCTTAGTATGTTTTCTTTTTATTTAAAGCGAAATGTGACATTAATCAATAAGGATAGTAAGGAATGATTTCTGAAATATGACTTTGTCTTCGACTTTGGGTCCTATCTTGATATAGTGAAACCACAATCAGCTGTTTTTATTAAAATCATTTTGAATTAGGTGTATAGCTCAAAGAGATTTGACTCTACTTTTGTGATAAGAACGTCTAGGCTGTGGAACACGTTGCCTGAGAGGGTTTTTCCCGATGGTTACAATCTTTGTGTCTTCAAATCGAGAGTAAATCGGTTTCTTCTAGGTAAACACGCTCCAGCGTAGACCGCATCATCGTTTAACATCAGGCGAGATGGCGGCCAAGTGTAAAGCTATAAAAGTTAAAAAAAAATTTGTTCATAAAGTGTATGAAGGCTTTTGTGTTATTAACTTAGTTCAAGTAAAATAACAATTTAAGTTATTATAGATAGCAATTCTAAATTTGGTAGGCGTTACGTGTAGCAGTCGTGGCCGAGTGGTTAAGGCGTCTGACTCGAAATCAGATTCCCTCTGGGAGCGTAGGTTCGAATCCTACCGGCTGCGAACCTTTTTTATTGAAGTAATACTTTAATACACAAAACATTAAAAACACAACGCAAATCATATAACCTTTCAACCTGGGGTCGCTTAATATCGTTTTTTTACGTAATTATATAAAAACGGAGTTTGTTTCCGTACATTTCCAACCACAGGTGAGAAATTATGGATAAACCATGTTAATATAAATTGTATAGCAAAATGCTTTAATGGCGACGCTTATCGGGGGATGAGTTAAATTTGTAACAAATTAAATATATGCGATCGGGTCAATAGTTTTTCCTATATATTATGTATTCTTAAACGAAACAATTATATTTTGTATTTTTACTTTAAATTACCGTTTTTCATTTAATAAGTTTAATTGTATCCATTTTAACAGACTTCGAAAATGGGGAAGGTTTCCAATTCGGTTGAATGTACATTTTTAAGCCAGTGCGCCGCCAATTATAAAACAATGTTGATGATTATTTTTTCTTTGGTAGATAATACTATAGGGATGGAAAAGTTTTACATAAATACAAAAAAAAGTTAAACAAATATAGACTCAATGTATTACAGTTTGCAAGAAGCGGGCCCACCGGCGGCAGCGGGTTCGCGCCGCTAACCAAGTTTAAGCAGTAAGTATGGCTACCAATAGTTGTACAGTTTCTTTTAATCTCTTTTTTGTGGCCTTCAATGAAAATTTTACTAAATTCTAACGAACATTTTAAAATTACATACCGTTTCTTAACCAAATGTGTAAAGTATGCGCTGTACATATTTGGTAATACATGGTACATTTTGATAGTCTGTATAATAGACTATGAACAACTGTTACGATGGAGATAAACCATTATCTGTTTTGTAATATTTCCCAGGCTACACAGCGTGGTAATGCTGCAAGCCTGATGGGGACATTTGGTCGAGAAGTTGACGAGCGCGGGGTTATTTAATCACGTATTATTACTAGCTGTCTGTCCTGGTTTTGCCTGTGGTACATAATATACAGTCTATATCATTCAGGGATTACGTAGATATACAACAGTGAAAACATTTTTGAAATCGGTCAAGTAGTTCTTGAGATTATTGCGTTCACGCAAACAAACTATTCTGGCTTATAATATTACTAGTACAGATATAGATTGTTATGTTTTAATTAATTTGTCGTGTTATTTTTTTTAGCAAAGCATCTCTCAATGCAAATTTCTATTTGTGATATCCAACAAAAGAGTCCGAATGAACCTTAAGTCCGATTAAAACCGGTTTTTAATACGCTGGTTAACTTTACAAAGGTTTCATTTATTAGACAATCTTTTCGGAAATCAAATTATTACTGTGAAAAATAATAATTATTATTATACAAACATACAAACCTGTGCAAAACCAAATTCAACTGTGCAAAAAGACTCGCAGTCGGTAGGATTCGAACCTACGCTCCCAGAGGGAATCTGATTTCTAGTCAGACGCCTTAACCGCTCGGCCACGACTGCTACGAGTAAACGTTTCAAAAAAACGCCACTGCGTCGCATAAAACGATAAAAAACATAAGAACTGGTATATTATGGACATTATGATAATAAGTAAAATTAATTATTCATTGATCGTATCTTTTCTTATATCTCTAACCACTTGTATTGCCGCAAATCAACTTTCATCATGTTCTGATATTCAATCCAAACCAAACTTGTGTTTCTCGAGGTTCAGCAAACAAAAAAAAAACAAACCAACTTTGTCATATTAGTTTAGATTTATTTTCCTTTTCTTTAGTCTGAGTGATGGGTCTATCGAAAATTACTTCTGTTGATAACCAACAAGCCTGTCCACCCATGGCAGTGATATTGAGTGATGATGTTTTGTTAACATTTATAAAACTAAAAATTAGTTTCTAAATATAGTTAGATTTCATATAATCCGGGATAATCTTACCTAAAAGATATTTTTTCTAGATAAAGTGATTAATTTAAAGCCATTTTATCGAGTGCGCTTATCTTGGTATCTACTTACTCTTCCTGTTTTACAACCGTTTGTCGACCTTTTCTAAAAGATTTGGTGAACTAAAATTTTAGTAATGAAAAAATGTCAACGTATAGAGCAATAAAATAACTCATAAACACATAAATTTATGTGATTTTCTTTGCAGCGCTAGACTCGCAATATTCCAAGGATAAGATAAAACATACTTATTAACTATTCCTCTTTGCTCTTTGCCTTCGAGATTCGAGAGAAAGAGCGGCATCGTTTCATGGTTGATGCCCCAAAGACACGAACGAAGAGATTTGAATCTAGTTTTATGATAAGAACGTCTAGGCTGTGGAATACGTTGCCTGAGTGGGTTTTCCCTGATGGTTACAATTTTTGTGTCTTCAAATTGAGAGTGAATTGGTTTCTTCTAGGTAAACACGCTCCATACCATAATTCATTCAAAAACTTCGGAACATCTCTATGTTTAAGACTCGGTTTAAAATAGGCTTAAAAACCCTAAAAGAAGGATTGTTCTGTCTGTTATAAAAGTAATGATTTAAATTTCAAAGATGACGGAATAAACCAACCTTGCTCCTGATGTTACACCTGCTTATGATAATAATAGAGTACCACACAAATATATTAACAGGAAGAGTTCAAATTACTACTTAAAACTATGCTGGTCATTCACTAATACAAAATGATTTATATCTGCGTCCTGTTATTTATCCAAACAATTCAATTCAATTCTTTATTGGTCAATTGGTAAATTAGGTATAAGTGTACACATAGGTCTTAAATAAATAAATGTTCTCTAATTTTCACCAGGTAAGGTATACATAAAATCTTTTAAAAAAAGTCTAATCCTGTCTAATATTCAACTTAGGTCAACTTGAAGTTAATTAAATATCAATTTAAAATATCAAAATTATAAAATGTCAAATTACAAAATGTCAATATCAGAGCTATGAGATATATTCGTTATTCTTGGTACAGTTAAAATTATGTTATTTTAGTTAGTCATTGCATACCTGAAAATATAACAGATCAAAAAAGGGACTAGCCCTTCACCTTATCAAATTTGTCCAACAAAAACGTATCAACACTGTAGTATGCTTTCTGGACTAAAAATTTGTTTAATAGGGTTTTAAAAGCATTAATATCCTGCTTACGTCTAATATCCTGGGGTATTTTGTTGTATATAATTGGGGCCATACAAAATACCCTTTTGTTTAAAAATGTTGTTCGGGATGGTACAATTTGCAACATACCCTCACGTCTACTTCCGACAGGGCACGTTTTAAAGAGCTCAGGATTCGATTTCACGAAGACAGCAACTTCACTTATGTATAAGACAGAGTGAGGATATTGAGTCGTGATGACACTGCTGATGATGTAACATGACACTGCTAACCGAAACACAGAAATATTTACGACTGCCTTGGATCAAGTCTTTAAAATTAATGGGTGCTTCGTTTAGCTAATTATATTTAAACAATGTCTTCAGAGACTTGTTAAAATAATAATTATAGACCGAACTTATAGCAACAAAGGATTAATAAACGAAATAAACTCAAAGATATCTTTGACGCAAAAATGTTTTTATATTATTGAATTCATATTTTGAATCCACTGCAATCCAGAATTAACTTTGAAGTAGTGTTTGAAAGTAACCATCTGTTTCTGTTTGTACGAACTGGGCCACGGGCTACGGTAGCTCCACCCTCGTGGGCGAACGATGTAATCAATTAAAAGTTTCCTTCTGTTTTGTCAAAGGGAACGAAATAACGCACTGGAAATTAATAATTAAATTATTAGCCTCATAATGTTCCATACTCACACAGCTTACGAGTATTCTGAAGCTGACATAATTACAGATAAGTAAGTAAATATTCAAAAGCCAAATTATCGTCTTTATAATCAGCCCAGATTCGTCCACTGCTGGTCAAAGCGCTCTCAAATAATACGCCACTCAGCCCAATCCTCGGCTTTACGTTTACAACCGCCACCTGCAGTCTTTCGTGCATTGTCACTCCATCTAGGACCTCTTACACTAGGTTTACCGATTCACGGTCTCCAGCAGGCCTACTACGAAGTCCGATAAACGATATATCGGCCGAAGTTATGGAGGTTTTATACCACGAAACACAATCGGTCGGTTGATGACACAAAAACTGTCAAATCAGCGTCGGTCGGGATGAACGAAACGCCGGATCAGATCAACGTCCATAACTTCGAACGATATATCGTTTATCTGACTTCGTAGTAAACCTGCAGTGCAGAGCTCGTCCAGTCGTCTACTTATCATTATTAAAGCCAAATATTCGGACGAAAAGTTTGATTCTATTTTTGTGATATGAACGACGTCTAATTGGATAACGGGACACGTATATATGGTCGGTCAACCCGACTCGAGTTTCGGTCGCGTCCGGCGGCCTTTTTCAAGGCGAGTGCACGCGCGTGACGGCTGCCCGTTTGGCACCATTTGGTGGCCGAAATATCTATGGAATATGGACTCGAGTCGGATTGACCGACCATACGTGAGTGTCCCGTTATCCATTTAAATATGTGTAACAACCACGTTAATTTTAATACTAAAACGACGTCTAAGCTAAGTGGGGTTTTATGGATGGTTCCAGTCTTGGTTTCTTCAAATTGAGAGTGATTCGGTTTTATAAGGGTAAACGCGCTCCATCGTAGATCGCATCGTCGCGTGACATCGGGCGAGATGTTGGTCAAGTGTTCACTTAGTAAGTACAAAATTAAAAGAAAAATATCACGAGACCGACATACGACTGAAAAGTCACACGTACTACTACTATCGCGGAACATACAGAAAAACATACAACCTAATTGAGACCCCCTCCATTTTTGAAATCGGTTAAAAACACAACTTATTACAACCTTGAAATTGTAATTTGTAATCCATTTAGTAGAGTCGAATTGAATCAAAACTTGAAACCTAATTGTAACTGCGGAGTTTCTCGAAGGGTCACAGTTAAAAAACTTATATTCACAGGGCCAAAGTCACCCTTTGAGCAGTTCGCGAAGTTATTGTACAGTCAGTCAAAGGCGAGTTTGGCAGTTTGCGCGGGAAGCGGCCGGAAGTGCGGGGGGCTCCCGATGGACCGGAAATCGTCACACGTAGTTTTTCCGCTTTCGCTCGCTTTTTCTTTTGCGTATTTCCGCTGTTTTAGCCTTGGCTTTGTGTGAATTCGACGCGGCCAAGAATGTAGGTTACTGGCTTAATACAGATATACGTGTTTATACAAAACGTTTGTTGTTGATGTTTATGTAGTTAGTATGGAATTGGATATCAAAATTCAGGAATCTTTATTATACACAACTTTCTTTATCTTACTATTTTTAGCATTTAGTTCTCTATATTATTCGAAAAATCTCATGAATCTTTATATGTACTAAACTCTTTATAAAATGATTTTGTTACATAAAAAACGCAATTTTGATATTTTTTTTCATAAAAGTATATCGCTATAACTTTGTTGTTTTGAAATTATTTTTTGCTCAGTATATTAAAGCCATAGAAATTAGATTGGTATATTATTAAAAATCGCATTTTCGTTTGCCTTTTAAGGTCGAAATTGTGTGGGTGCTAAGTATTTTGAAGATCCTTGTTACCACAAATAGAGAGGAATAAAAAACTTGAATTTAAACGAGAAGCCTATCAATGTACAATAATATGCAAACGAATTTAAGATGAAACTTTATGCCATTTTTCAACTTTTCCAAATGGATTTTATTAATAAACAAGCGGTCCTCTCCTGCTTCGGCCATGGTATATTTATAGTCTATAGCACGAAAAGATCACGTATATACGCGACAGTGAAAGAATTCATGAAATCGGTCCATTACTTTCTGAGATGTAAACAAACAAACTCTTTGACTGTACAATATTAGCATAGATTTAATAATTCAGCATTACAATAAAGGCAGCCATTTTGGTAGATACCCAAATAAAGAAACGTTAAAAATAAATTTGTATAACAACTTTTCAATGCTATTAAGGGAGCGGTGAAAACGTGAAAAGGCCTCTATTGTGTCGGCCGAAATAACAACTGTCGTTAGGATACTAATTGCTAATGTTGATACACAAGTTTCGACTTCGGACTTTCGATTCCACTCCGATTTATCGTTGGAAACTCTAACCAGTTATTATCTTTGAAAAGACGATGTTTTTGTAGAAAATAAACAAGTACTTATTAAAAATAGTTGTTTGTATCTTTAGTTTTATTATCGAATGGTAAACAATTTGGGATATACTACTAAATCGTCTTCTTAATAAAGTAACACTTATAGGTATATTACTAGCAGTGTCCCGCCGTTTCACTCGAGGCGTTCACATTACGGTTATTTTCATGCGATAAAAGTGTATGTGTTAAACTAGATTGTTATCTAGTTATGTTTTAAATTTCAGATTTATCCATTCGGTTTTATAACTTCCAAACATTTTCGGAACAAAACACCCAAAACGCTTATTAATAGAATAGCAGGATTACATATCACTGCTTGTATAATGCCTTGCCACGAAATAGTTAATCAGAGCTTCGTTTATCAGGTGGTGGAAGACACTGTCAAAGCGGTAAACGAGGACTGAGCCCATGATCCTATTTCAACACTAAACAGTTAAAATGTGCTACTACTTCAAACGTTTGCATATTTGCGCCGTTTGAGACGCTCAGCCTTAGCATTACATACAACATTTTATCTTTATTTTTATAACTATTGTAAGTTACGTCTGGTCTAGTTACTGGCAACTGCCGATCTGGAGCCCATTTCAAGAAAGTTTCGAGGGGATGAAGCATTACTTCATCCCCTAACCCGCACTGGGCTAGCGTAGTGCATTATGATCTTAGCACTCTTCTTGCGAGGGAAGACACCAATTCCGTTTACTGGAAACATTTTGTGGACAGCTTATTACGAGTATGTTGTATTCAAACATATACATATATTTATATGTGTTTTAATTGGCACTTACTTGTGTTTTGTATCATAAAACATTCATAGAAAATTTGAAATACGATGTTTTTTATACCCCGACCAAAAAAGGGGTGTTATAAGTTTGACGTCGATGTCTGTCTGTCTCTCTGTGTGTGTGTCTGTCTGTGGCACCGTAGAGCTCAAACAGTTTTGATGCGGTTTTTTTATTTGAAAGTTAATATCCGTGCAAATGTTCTTAGCTATGTTTGGTTAATATCAATTCAAGATGGCCGCCGCCACAAAATGGCGGACAAAATATTTCTTCACAACCTACCTCAATATGGGTATCAAATGAAAGGCCTTGACTAGTCGAATACTATAAAAAAATCAAATGCAAGATGGCAGCTACCACAAAATGGTGAATTATATTATTTTTCACTACTACCTTAATATGGGTATCAAATGAAAAGGCTTGACTAGTAGAATGTTGTACAGATAACAAATCTGAGGTAGTCGGGGGTTAATCCAAATTGTTAATATTGTTCTTGTTACTTTAAATCCATGCGATATCTAGAAATCTATATTACTGTGTTCGATGTATATTGAAACAAGGAAAATAATTAAATGATCCCCTCATCCAAGCAGTTCCCTTTAAGCCATTTGATCGTAACTCGGGAGTTCTCCTCTATTTGTCCTGAAGAGCCCTATTTCTTGGGCTAACTAAGACGTAGAGCAGGCCATAGATCTAAACGTAAGCGCCGTTTGATACCGCCTCACGAGCGGCCTACCCGTCGTATTTACGGCACCAAGGGACAATGTACAGATTATTGCTTCTCGAATAGAAAACGACAGAAGGACAATTCTCCTTTTTTTATATATTTACTCGTACTATCGCTGGTCGAACCTGAAATTTACGGGTGAATTACCGATGCCTTAGTAAGACAGAGGCGTAACTGTAACAATACGACTATAGCTTAAAATTAACCTCAGACACAAATTAAAATTATGAATTTTGAGAAATCATCTAACTATAAAAGGAGACCATATGTGAAATATAATCTACCAAACAAAATAGATTTTTCAAAATCGATTCATAACATTTATTTATTCATTTCAATCAGTACCGTTTTTATGAGAGTTAAATTGGGCTAAGTCTTTGACTTTAGTATGTATTATGATTCGTCATTTTATGATAAATATTAAAAAACAAACATCTCGTAAATCAACACCAAAAACTATTCACAATTAGATTAAACATTTAAAATAAGCATGTTAAGAAAACAAAGTTGTTATGTCCAATAACAATAAATTGGTAACATACATTAAAAAACATACAACCAAATTGATCCTGCTTTTTTGAAGTCGCTTGATAAAAAAAACGAAATATCTACTATAAAAAAATGCGTCTGCAACATATTATCTGCGCTTCTGTAATCCGTGGCACAGCCGTTTTATCCATTACATAATAACGGCCGAGATAAGTAGTTTGTGAGCATTCCCTTTATGTTCGTGCTGCGACTTTGTCTCTTATTATTCGTTATATTTTTCGCAGTCGATAATTTAAGAAAAGGCATTTTTGTATTACGAAAGTATGGGAAAGATTTTTCCGTTTAACAACGTCTTAGCGTGATATCTTTATGCGAATGTATTTATATATTGTTTATCCTTTGTTCCGCTGAGGATCTTTTGTTTTTTTTTTGTGGGGAAGAGATAGATAAAAATTGTAGGTTATACAGTTCAGTACATCTGGCAACATTTATGAAGTAGTCATGATTCTTGTTTTCGAGTAGTTTCTGTATTTTGGACGATATTTGAGCATACCTAAAAATTTGCTTTATGGCACTTCTTGCGATCGATTCCAGAGTATCCAGCTGTTACATAGCCGATCAATCCCAAAAGTGAGAACAGTACTCCTCTATACAAGAACGAATCTGTGCTTGTATAGAGTACTTAGCCCTCGACTCGATATACGCTAAAAAAGTACCAGTTTGTTATTATCACTGGTTTTAGCTGGGATTTGGGGGTTTTGCTCCCGCAAGGAGCGAGTCAAGGTTTTAATCCACTGCGCTGGATAAGTTTTTCATAGAACCGATTCGTTCGTTCGCGGTGATGGCGTCGTGTTCTGTGAAATTTAATGGAATGAGAAAACGGGCATCCCAAACTTCGTCCATCATAGTGAATCAAGGCCTTGATTCTCTCCTTGGAAGAGAAGACCCAGAGTCTCAGCTCGGGCCACATAAGTGGGTAGTTTATGCTTATACAGTATGAGTATATCTGTTTCTCATGGAAACAACTTTTTTTTAATTGTTATAGGTTTAAACTTGTGTTTACCTAGGAAACTCCGATTCACTCTCGATTTGAAAACTCGAAGATGGTAACCCTCTTGATGATTCTAGGCTCCATCGCCTTCCATCAGCCGGGCCGGCGTCGGCGCTCAACACCAACATCCTACTAATATTATCAATCACGTCGTAGCGTCTCAACTAATCAAGTTGAAAGGACAATGCCCACGTCCCATACATTGAATCCTCTGTCAAATTTTTTTTGATGCTGAAAGTATCTAAGGATTAATAGTGTCTAATTAGAATTGTAAATGCTTCTAAAAACGTCTGCTGTCGGTGTTTTTCATTTCCCAAATACCAAAAATGAGCTACAGTTAAACCAAAAGTAAGGTTATGTTTACTGTCAAAGTACATTCGAACTATGTTTTCTTTCGGATTAGAACAGAAAAGAAAAGAAATAACTGTGGTTTTATTACTGAAAACGTTTTTCATAACAGAATAAATAGGAATAATAGTAGTTCTCACTACCAACTGATTACCATGAAGTAGTTCTCGGATGGAATTTTTATAGTTTCACAAGGCTTAAAGTAACAAGCTCAGTGCAGGGCTAGGTCTGATGATTTGGACTCATGTCATCATGTTCCAATAATTTGTGAAACTGTGTTGTTATAGGCAAGCAAATTATGTTTGCTTACCTTCAAGCACATTATTTCTTGCTCATCCTGTCATTTTATACAAAAACAAAACTTAAATCAGTGTAGATAATTCTATTCACCGATATCTTTCCACTGAATCTATATTCAAACCAATGCAAGAGTGGATCAATAAAAGACATAGTTTGCGATAATATATATTTACATTTAATAATAATGTTATATATTTAATAGTCCAAAACTGCTCCATAGCCCAAGAACCCTGCTGGTGGATTTATGTGGTGGTCCTCAACGATCTCAATACAGGTTTATATCGATGGTGGTCCTGGTATCTGGCCCATCCTAGGTATCTCACTTTAAGACTCTCCGCAATGCAAGTACAGCAGTACTGGGGGAAGGCCTCTGCTGTTCATATCATTTTCAATTCAATATACATAAACTAATGGTAGGTAATCAAAGAATAAAGAAAACTTAGAAAACAATTCAATTATGTAATTAATTCATTTTGATTATTTTTACTTTTTTATTTGACATCACAGACTAAGCAGATGTTTGACATTGACCAATTTGAGATAACCGTTCCGTTTCACGATTGCGAGCCAACTTCTTCCTCATTTACATTTCTATAAAAAGCTTTGATAGTTTTCTTGTCATCATGTTTAATCATATACGTTATTAAACTATGTAGTAAGTAGTAATTGAACGACATTGTGAAAGAAATTGGTAAACATAACATCCATATTTAATTTCAATTTATCGCGGATCACTAAAACGAAACGTAAGTACCGATTCGTATTGCAATATTTTCCAATTTCAGCTTTGTTGGTAAATGATAAGTTTAATTTATACAAATGCAAATTATTATTTTTTGCTATGTCAGAAAGTTATATAAATTCTCAATTGGGTACAACAAAAAAACACCGATTTTTAGTATATAACTCATATGTATCTACGACAACTGCTTAGACGGGGTAAAAATGGACATTGTCCTTTGAACATTGTTGAATTTTATTTTTTATCCCGGGAAAATGATGGGAACGTAAACTATGTAGGTAAATCCGAGGGGCGCTGGTAGTAATTGGTCTATAACCATTCTTAATACGCTAGAAATGCGTCAGCATTTTCATCTATGCTCATGGCCACACCCTCCGGTTTCACTCGCGTAGTTTCCAAAGTAAGCTATCAAATTTTGCACAAATCAATCATCAACAAAATCAATATTTGCACAAAATAAAAGAAGCAGAATATTTTCAGCTAGAAAACAATTTGCTAATGTTATTTGCTTGGGTTTTGCGAAGACGGCCATCCGATTTACGTGATCTAACCGTTCAGTAGTTTATTCAAATATACTTTAAATTCTAAAAACTTTAACGCTTTATGGCTGATTAAAATAAATTGAATGCAACGATTTTATATTTTCTTCTAAGGTGATTCCCGTTTTAGAACAGAAACTGAGAAAAATCCATTATTTCTTTCATTTAATTCTTTAGTTTTATTACTGTGGTCGGAATCTACGTAGAGATTGCCCGAAGAACAGGGATAATGAAGTGTACGTCAAGTCAAAAAAAAAAAAAACGTTAGCATTTTGGTCATGCGTCGTATCTATTAAACTTATGAAATATAAGTCAAAAATACCAAAACCTTTATAAAAATGTGAAAAAGCGACTAAGCTAACTTGCCATAAAGTACCTAATATTTATTTATCCCGTAGTTCACCGTTAGTGAACATAAATATTTGGGAACGGGGTCTCAGGGGCGAGTGCCACTCGACGTCCGGACGCCACACCTGACCGGCCCCGACCGGCCCGGCCGGCCCGGATGCCCGCCGTCGCCCCGCCGGCCCGGATACCCGGTTACCGGGTAATTGAGTAATCCGGTTACACCCGCCCGCGTAAGCACCCTGTATTGATGGCTCCGTGGTGATACACCTGTATTTATTGATGACTAACTTGTAGGCTAATCGGGGTATATAAATTGAACAGTAGGTTCTTATCAAAGGTAACATAAAAATAAAATATTTTTTACAAAACTTCAAAACCACAAATAGGCACACAAAAGCGAAAAATCAATAAAAATTTTATAAGCGCTCCTCACTCATCTATTTGATTTCGGGGCGAGTCTATTTTATATTTTGGTGCTAGATTATTTCAGATTTTCATAGCGATTAAGCAACAAATAACTGAAAGAGAAACACAACAAACAAATTTCAAAGTAAAGAATACTTTGAAATTTGTATTTTAATAGGTTAACCTTTCATATCCACTAGAGACGATGTTTTAAATTTTTAACAGATTTTCTGGCGTTGCGCTAAGAATATTTCTCTTTCTACGCATTTACACATGAGAATAAAAACTAAGCTAGGTATAGGATTTGTATTAAAAATATTTCTTAATTCTGTCTTTTATTTATGATAAAATTAATGTAACGAGGTGTTTAATCAAAGTTTTGTGACGATAAGAACAAAATTAGAATCGAATTACTTGACATAAAATGATCTTCCAAATTGATCCATTTTAACATTTGAATGCAATCTCGCCTGATGTAAAAATGCGATGTGGTCTAAGAGTTTTACAAAGAAAAAACTCACACTTACTTCATTTTAGACTTGAATTTATCCAAATTATCAGTATATTATAAGATATAGTTATCTGATATGGTCAAATTATGTATTTCTTTTAAAAACTACCTACTCTTACAAAACAAATATGAAGTAGTTTCCTTTTAAAGTACACGTTATATTTATACCTGTAGGAGATTCTACTTCTGTACAATAACAATAATGTATGAATAGCCAAAGATCTCAACACACAGATGTGCCCTCCCAAACTTCAGGGCGCACGGAATCATGTCATTGCTGGGAAGAGTGAGCTCACTCATTCCGTTCCAATCGGTTGCAGGAAGCGGTGAACGCCGGACGTTTTACTTATCACTATTCGTTGTCAACAACCAAAATAAGTAGGACCACAGCATATCGCGCCGCTAGCGATTCTAGGGGTCAAGTAGATTGGTTATGTGTAAACTACTTACGACACACATAGAGACGCAGTTTATTGCCAATTTCAAGTTACTCAGGGCACATCCATTGGTTTATATCGATGTGAATAGCCTTATAATAAAACAAAGACGAAAAAAAAAGTAAATTAAAGGAAAATGTTTGCAGAAACGTGTTTATGTTGTGTGTTTTCGTTTGTCTGGACTATAAATGTATAAATCAATTAACAGCCCACTAAATGTTCCCTCAGCTGGGACTCGGGGCCTTCTCTCGCTAAGGCTATAATCCACCACGCTGGTACAGTGCGGGTAGGTGAATGACACATGGCTTCGAAACATTTTAAGTAAATGTCGGTTTCCTCCCGATGCTTTCCTTCACCGTTTAAAGTTAGCGACATTACGTGCGCGTGGTTTTGAACCCAGACTCTCCGGTTCGGCAGTTGCCGTTCTCCCGACTAGACCAGCCGTAACTTCTGTCTGTACAATGATACTTTATTATGTATGGTGTTGGTAACGTTTCTAGAATTATGTTATGTGACATTGCAGGCAGTGTGTCACCAATGTGCTGGCCAGTTTCCGGGACAGTGTGTCGCAGGGCCGGGCGTCCGTCGGTGGACAAACACGACAATCAGTGGCGGCAAACACCTGGACTTCATTTGTCCGCACGCAAAATCTGTAGTCCGTGCCTCTGCGGTACCCGGCCCGGTACACTCCCCTGCAATATGCAAGCTTTTCACAACTCGCTGTTTGACAAAAAAACCAGCAAAAAACGTGATACTAACTGTAGTGGAGTTTTGTAGTAGATGATTTTTTGCAGAGCTTGTCTCGGAAATTCGATTGTTATTCTTCAGCCAAACAGCTAATTGCAAAGGTTTCGGCTTGAAGAGCAAGGTCTATCTGGTAAGCAATGCAATGATTTCGGCTTTTCATGTTCAAATAGTTACGTGTTGTTAAAGTTGGCGTGTTGCTATCATCAGGCGCATCAAATCCCGCCCATCATACTAATAATTATTACGAACGTCAATGTCAATATTGCATATTTGTTACTCAAACACGTTGATACGTCTGAACGGATCCAGGAATTTGGAATACAGCTAGATTATAGTACGGAAGAACACATTAATAATAATAATATGATTCTTTATTACATCCACAAATTTACACAATAAATCTTAGAAATAAGTAAAACGAGAATAATGCAGAGCAAAGAGCGGCCTTATCGCTTAAAGCGACTTCTTCCAGGCAACCTATGAATGGACTAATAGTAGTGGAAATTGTGTACTGTATCGGTGGTGTAATTCAGTAAATATACATGTAGCCAAAATAAATAAATAACATATAATATTTATAAGCAGATTGACACAGCTTAGCTCACACATTTTATTATATTTATTTTATCCCGCAAAAATAGCGGAAACGCAAACGAGAACTACGTGGGCAAAACCGCGGGCGATGCTAGTATACATTATAAAAATAATTTGGTAAACGTAAAGTTCAGCGTAATATAATTTTTTTTAATATTGGTGGACAATTCACACACAACACTATCTGACCCCAAACTAAGTAAAGCTTGTACAATACAATATAATACAATAGTACTATGGCAGCCAGATAGATAGCTGATATAATACATACATATATAGTTTTAAATACATACTTATTAAACATTTGGTTTCATTATTTGGTTTTGCCTGTAGTTTTATGGTTCAAATGTAAATATATACGTATATAAATAATAGTCAGAAGATTCGGAGATATATAATGAAACTATTCAACTAGAATCTCAAACATAATTTTAAGCAATCACCGTTGTTCAGTACATTATTATCATTCCTTACCAGACATTCCGAGGAATGTTCACTGGTTTGATTTATCTGCTCTATTGGGCTTTAAATATTTTCAGAGTGAGACGATGAAGGAACACGGAGAAAAAGTTTCTGAAATTATATCAACGATCAAACTGATTGATGATTTTAAAGATAGATCATCATCATCATCAGCCGCGAGACGTCCACTGCTGAACATAGGCCTCCCCCCTAGATTTCCACAACGAACGGTCTTGCGCTACCTGCAACTAGCGGTTTCCAGCGACCTTTATGAGGTCATCTGTCCATCTAGTGGGAGGCCGTCCAACACTGCGTCTTCCGGTTCGTGGTCGCCACTCGAGAACCTTTCTTCCCCATCGGTTGTCAATTCTGCGAGCGATGTGGCCTGCCCATTGCCACTTCAGCTTGCTTACTCTTTGAGCTATGTCAGCCACTTTCGTTCTTTTGCGAATATCCTCATTAGGGATTCTGTCGCGCAAAGAGACTCCGAGCATAGCCCTCTCCATAGCTCCATAGCTGTGTGACTTTGAGCTTCGTTATGAGGCCCACAGTGAAGGACCACGTCTCAGTTCCATAAGCCATCACTGGCAATACGCACTGGTTAAAGACTTTCGTCTTTAGGCATTGGGGTATTCTGGACTCAAAGATGTGTCGAAGTTTCCCGAACGCAGCCCATCGGAATTGAATCCTTCACTGGACCTCTTTATCGATATATATATTATTGTTTAGATTATATAATGTTTAAAAATTTAATTTATTATATATACCTAACAGACAAGTATACGCAGCCAACTTGAAACAGTATAACGTTCCTATTGTTAGAGCTTCGAGCCATGTACCTATCGCAAAGACAGGATCAACACCAAAATCCAGCCTCACGTAGGACAACCTGGCAAGAGTCCCGTCGCACCTCACTTACCCTTCATGAAAAGTGTTCTATTACAGTAAAGAACTTTTTTCGGGACTCACGACATGTTTCGTCATTTTCAGTACCTGTTGTAATGCTTGCGCAAATATAAATTTATGTTTGTAATAAAAGGTTAAAAAATAACATGCTCACACGCATAGAGGAAACATAAGTAAATAGATCAGGGTTTTTCGCACGGATCCTATGTACCAATCGCAAGCAGATGAGGTGTATGTTAGCTATGGCGACATAGTGATGTGCCGCGACAAAGATATGACACTTCTACAAAAGCTACAAGACAAAAGCGATCATACCCGTGCTTTCGGTGTAAAGCGTTTGTGCTAACTCTATACGTAGCATACATATGTAAACTCTTTGCTCACACACACTTTTTGCACACATTCACTTTTGCTTTGTATCTGGGTGTTTCTATGTATAATAAGTATGTATTTAAAACTATATATGTATTATATCAGCTATCTGGCCACCATAGTACAAGCTTTTCTTAGTCAGATAGTGGGGTCAGATAGTGTTGTGTGTGAATTGTCCACCAATATTTAGTTACACGTTAAACCAAGCATTAAATACGAATTTTAAATTCTAATTACCGAAACGAAAAATCATGAAAAATTCAACATCCTAAAGAAATATGGTTAGCATTCTAAAAAATATACCACTCTTAAAAGCCATTTACATTTCGTACCGATACATTAGTTTTGGAATGAGTCGATCCATCCCACATTAAATTTATGGTTCTAGTCATTATGTGATTCTGTCGAAACATTAGATACTTACTGACTTATGTAATATGTGTAATAAGGTTTGTTTGTTTGCGTATGGTCGATCTGTGACTTTCACTAACAACCGAAGCCGAAGTCGTACCGTCTAAAGGTACAAATTCGTGCTGAGACCGCGACACGAGACCGAGACGCGAGGCCGCGACCGGAGACCGCGACAGGCACTTGACTGTATAGAATTGTATGGGCGCCAGTTCGCGCCGAGACCGCGACACATGTCTCGCGACACATGTCTCGTGACACGTGTCTCGGTCTCATGTCGCGGTCTCGTGTCGCGGTCTCCGAGCGAACCGCTACCTTTAGGTGTAAGGTGCTCTTACGCTTGTCATAGTGGAAAATGTAGTAGGTTCTACTTGAGTGCGTGCGATAAAAAAGCAAGATGCAAGCATATGGAATACTTTCAGGCATGATCTTATTATGTGCATAAGTAAGTTAGGAAGATTACTTTAGTAGTGTCCAGGACTTCTGCTCTAGACCAAAATTTTGTAACCAGTAGAGGCCATTTGAAGCAAACTGGCATAGGTTCAAAAACAAATGGGTAACAAAACAAAAAAAACGATCATGTATGCAATATAATTATTTATTCAGTACAAAATCTGTCTCCGACTATACAGAGTGGTACACTAATTGACCCCTTGTTTGTTTTTGTCGATCAAGCATGCATTTTGAAAGCATTTAGTGGACGAAGTTCCTAATTTCAGTAGTGGTTGGTTACTCGCAAATTTTCGAATGCGAATTAATGAAATTTTTAATGTAAAGAGAGAAAGACCCGAGCTCCAGATATGGGAACATAAATGACCAGTTATTAAGTTTTTTTGGAAGACTTTGTAAGTAATATAATGAGAGATTTTCAGTAGAAAAATATATATTTACTGACGTTATAACAGTGTTTACAAATGTCCGCACGATCCGAGCAGTAGTTCCGACGTGATTGAGAAACAAACATCAAAACTTTTGCGTTTTTTAGAAAAAAAAAACTCTTTTTCTTAAAACGACTTAGTTTTCATTTATAGTACGTAGTACTTTACAGACTTTTTCAACATCAGAGTTTTAATCCGAGTTAATTGAATTCAAATAAACCTGTATAATTATAGACAGCGCACTCGAATAATTGACCTACTTTTCACCAATGCCTTTGATCTTCTAAAACTCTTATTCACAAACGTCTAATAAGCTCATTACATGTTCTTTGTCAACTTTTGTTTGACAAGACTTGCCTCGTGTGGGAGAGGAACAAAAGATCTTTTAAATACAATACGTATTAGAGTTTTATGAATGGATCTCTAATGAACTACATATTTATTTAGTCTGATCAATGCAACAGACGAAGTTACGATATACAATAGGTAATATGTGAATAGTTTGCAGTATCTCTGGGGAAATATCACAACCTTGCCAGTTATTCTACTGCCAATCACTTCTTTCTTTTATATATATTATATGTAGGGAGACTGTTGATTGACGAGACATGCGTATGTCGGTAATCAACAAGCCTACCCAGAACAGTCAGTGCCAGGCAACTAAATATATGAACATATAGAGTCCAATCGCTGTCCAGTACTGTCGATGTACAATATGCTCGCCACCTTGAGATATAAGATAAATTATACCTTAGCGAAGTAATTTATCTGGAAACATCGTCCTTTACTATACCGGAACACAGTAATATCTGCTTGGCGGTAGAATAACAGGATAACTGGCAAAGGTGTGAGACTTTCATTGGCGGACTCTGCAACGAGTCCTACCACTATTATGTGTCAAACATTACTGTGTTTTGATTTGAAGGGCAATGTTTTCATATAATTTGTAGGTCAAAAAGGGAAAAAGTAGTATAGAGATACAACATCTCATTTCTAGGTGACGAGAGCAGTGTAGTACCGGGTAATGATTTGGACTATTCATGTTTTTTTTTTAAATAAATGGTGACAAGACGATCCGGACATGTGCCTGATGGTAAGCAACATGCCTGATACATAACAGCACAGTGACACGCAGCTATTGGAACATGAAGAGTCCAAATCATTACCTAGCACTGCACTGCGCTCGTCACCCAGAGATCTAAGATCTTATATCTCTAAGCCCTGTAATTTCTCTGGAAACATTGCCCTTCAAACCGGAACACAGTAATGTGTGCACATTACTGCTTGGCGATAGAATAACTGGCAAAGGTGTGGTACTTCCCCAGGGGGACTCTGCCAAGAGTCCTACCACTACTAATAGTTCTAATAGTTGCTGTTATGGGCAGGCGTTACTTTCCATCAGGCACATGGACTGCTCGTCTCGATTCTCTATACTTACTATACATTTAATATAAAAAACGCCTCTGGGCGAGGAGTGCCATGATCTTGACTCTTCGTGTTCAAATAGATGATCATATCTCTCAACTCAATTTTGTAGTGGTAGGACTCTTGGCAGAGTCCGCCTGGGGAAGTACCACACCTTTGCCAGTTATTCTACCGCCAAGCAGTAATGTGCAAACATTACTGTGTTCCGGTTTGAAGGCAATGTTTCCAGAGAAATTAGAGGGCTTAGAGATATAAGATCTTAGATCTCTGGGTGACGAGCGCAGTGCAGTGCTAGGTAATGATTTGGACTCTTCATGTTCCAATAGCTGCGTGTCACTGTGCTGTTATGTGTCAGGCATGTTGCTTACCATCAGGTACATGTCCTGATCGTCTCGTCACTCTTTATTTAAAAAAAAAAACACCATATTGTTATAGGCAAGCATGTTGCTTAATATCACAAGCATGTTGTTTTTGTCTCATCTCTCTACATTACAAAAAATATTCCTTATATACGGTAAGCAAGGCATAATTCATTCCATATATTTGTGACGAGACATATTTTAAGCCCTATTAAAGATTGTTTATCATACATCAAAATTTTTCATTGTTTATTTTTATTTTCGAGTGAATAATGTTAATAGAAGATTTTAATGTGTTTGTTAATAAAAGTATTTTGTTCTATGGCATACCAATAAAATATGTTGGTAATGGAACTACTAATAATGTTGGTAGTTCCAATTTAGTACATTATACTTCAAAACTTCACTAAAGTTAAATATCAAACTATATCTAAATATCAAAAGCTTTGATATATGACCAAAAAATAAACAGTTCTTCATGCTCATAAAATACTCATTAGAGACTGAATTAGTAAAGAACGCTGGTTTCCTCACATTGTTTTCCTTCACCACTAAAACAAGTGATGATGATAGACCATGTTTTTAAAGAACCCAACGAATTCGAGGATATGAAAGTACTGAACAATGTTTTTTTTAACTTTTATAGGTTTACACTGGACTGTCATCTCGCCTGATGTTAAGCGACGATGCGGTCTACGATGGAGCGTGTTTACCTAGAAGAAACAGATTCACTCTCGATTTGAAGACACCAAGATTATAACTATCGAGAAAAACCCACTCAGGCAACTCATTCCACAGCAGATCAGTTGCACACTCTCCGAAGTGTATCCGATAAAAACCGATAAGAAAGCAATCATGCGGCGATGTTCAAGACTTCTAAGTTTTTTTCGAATGTCTTTGCCTATGAGCCTTTATACCAAGTACCTACCCAAGTACAGACTCGCTCTTGTACACTGGAATACTGTTCGCACCTTTAGATGCCTTTAGGACAAGTTTTTTAAATATAGTCTGGAGGGCTTGGAATCGGTCAAGAGACGTGCCTAAAAACTTGTAGGCAACAGTACCTGCGTTCTAAAATGACTACAAAGCCAAATTTGCTAGTTTATCCGTTTATTAACCTTTCGAGATTTGGACACGTAATGTCTATATTGTACGGGGCTTAGTCACGAAATAAATCATTGTTGTACAATCTAATGATTGTCGTACAATGTAAACATTATATCCGCTTTTTGATCGGATACGGCGAGTTTGTAACTGAGAGATCAGTCACAGACTCATCTGCTTGATCTAATATCCCCTCGCCCTTACTCTACAGGACCGCTTGGTTATTCTAAAACTATACTCTCACGTTCTTTCACTTCTTGAGCCACGTTGATCACTTTGTAGGACAGGAAAAATGATCAGTTCGCGTCACTATCGTGCTAGTGTAGCAGCTTAGCGTCGGAGCGGCGGTGGAGCAGTTGGGCGGTATTTGCGTGTTGGGCACTTTGAATGGATAAATTCGTGTAAGTTCGCCTCACCGACATCCGTTATAGCAGTATATTAGTAGATATACACATAACATACATAAACAGCCCAATAATTGGCTACTGCTAGAACTCGCAGCTTTCTCTTGCAAGGAGAGTGTCAAGGCCATAATCCATCGCGCTGGCCCAGTGAGGGTGCCCAGTAGCACCTACCTACCAGATATACAGGGGAAGTATATCTAGTACTGTTTAAACCTAAAATTCGAAGATATAACTTTTCACTTCTATACGCAGTTTCAATAACAGCCAAGTTTTGAATTTTAAAACCACTACGGTAATTATTCCGTAATTCATAATACTAGCACAGTATAAAGATATACTAGCAAGGACTGTATGATTTAACAGACAGTGATACTAGTGTGTGAAGGTTAGTGCTTGATACATGTAGGCCACCTTTCACTACGGCGTGCGCCAATCTCGCGTCTCATATAATTGGCAACAGTTATATACAGTGAAAGGTGATCATTAAGTAGTACTTACGCGATGTGAGGTTAAAGTACGGTGTACGTTGTATGAGGCAGTCGTGGCCGAGCGGTTAAGGCGTCTGACTAGAAATCAGATTCCCTCTGGGAGCGTAGGTTCGAATCCTACCGACTGCGAATCTTTTTTGTTTTTGAGAAAGTTTAACTTTTTCATCTAGATTCACATGGACAAAGTAAATAAATACGTAAGATGATAATTGTAGGATACATCAACAAATAACGAGTACATGGTCAGAAATGTAGTGTGATTCTCATTAATAAAGGTATTAACAAAATTAATATACAATGCGAACAATCAGCCTGTTAAAAAATATAAAAACAAATAAGACCGTAGTTTATAACTAACAAACCTAGTACGTATATTAAATACGGCGCAGTGCAGTCCTGGGAAATTATTTGTACTCTTCAAGATCCAATAGCTGCGTGTCACTGTGCGGTATTGCCTATCATATAGACTACAGGCCCGTGAACAAAATTAATGGGTTATATGATACACCAGGAGACCTATGTAGGATGATAGAAGGGTATAAAGTAATTAGATTCAGCACTATGCCGTCACTGGTCACTTGTAAGCTGTCCAACTCTGAGTGCAATTGAAGAGGGGGGGTTTGTTTTGGGGATTGGTTCTACACCTCGATCATTTCTCCTTGTCGTATGATTTTTGTACGGCATTGCGGAATAATGTATTATAAGAGGTTTTGAGACTGTGTGGAACCAATGGTGAACATAATCAAATGACCAAATTTACTCCTGTAAATCGTCGGAAAATCATGAATTTTCCGACAAACTAATAATCATGGCATCATAGGACACCAGATAGGAACAACGTTTCTATGGATGACATAGAAGCAATTCGATTTGCAAAATAAGTAAATGTTGAAAGTTTTTTATTATTTTTGGTACGATCATCTAAAAACATAAAGCTGGCAACGCTAGACAGTTTTTATGCGTCACTACCGTTTTATCTTTTTCTTGCGGTTTTAGTCTCACGTTTTCTTCAGTTGAGTCTCGCAGTGTAATTCCTATCTCCCTCCAAGCCTACCGTAAAGAACTTCGTTCCGGAAAATACAAACTAAGTTTGATTAAAAATCAAATAACAGTACACTAGTAATGTTTTTTGCTTCCAATTTATTCGTTCTACACCGGAAATGCAGAGCAAACTGGAAGGTAACAGTAAAACAGACCTTTGGAGAGATATCGGGTATGCTTTGACAGCAGTCACGCCTGCCGACTCTGAGCGTTGGGAACTGAGCACAAAAGATGCAAATCCGAGCATTTCCAAGTTCCAGCTTTGGAACTGGCTAATTCGTTTTTGGGAAGTATGCTTTGAGACTCAGATTATATCGCAGAAAGAAGCAGCTGCTATGCGATCGATAGTACTCGTGAATTTTGTTAATTACTTTTGATAGAAGTTTGAAAATAGAATTTACTGATTTTTCTTCAAGAAATTAGGAGGTTCTCTTTTCGGTTGCATGTTTTTCTTATATAATATTATTGTTTATCAATACCTATAGCAAGTACATTAGCATGACAGTCACACGAATCCATTAGCTTCTCCTCAAGCAAAAAATACCCAACACAGCTAACATAAGAAGTTTTACATAAAATGAATCTTACTCTGGAAAAAATGTCGACATCAATTTAAATTTGAATTGAAAGATTCGACCACATTTCATAATAATCTATCACTATAACGTCTAAATACATAAAAGTAAATTATTGTTGTTTGTTCATATTTCCAAAACCGCTATAAAATTTACATGGGACGACATCTGAACTATGTTCTACCTAACAACAAAATAATCATTGAAATAGACTCATAATTAATTAGCGACGCTTCCATGGAACAAACAAGGACAGTAAGATTAAATTAAAGTATTCGACCGAATAGAATTATGTAAATCTTTTTTTAAACTTTCGCAATTTTTAGCTCATACTGAAAGTATTATTACATAGGGATCTAAATAAGTATTATATTAGTAAGCTTGTTTTATATAAAGAGCAGAGGCAGGTATGCATCCATCGCATTTAATTGCATCGCATTACCCAAACATGATATTTGAAATTGCTAAGCCTACCATTAAAAATAATAAACTTTTTAATTTATATTTTACTTTTTTATTTGTATGTTCAAACGCTTATTTCATTGCGTCTTTACAACACAAACCAGTCACTGTAATTTTACATTATTATTATATTTTGGCGATGACACATATTTTAAGCGAATATAATACGGACTGTTACAATGTAAATGTTAAATGAATGTTTCATTACGTCAATATTTTATTTGTTTCTATTCTTTTATATTCTAAAACAGGTTTATTATAATAATGCGGCCGTTATGGTATAATAATAGCTATAGGAAAGCTTTTCAGTGTGTTTCTCGATGTGATCCGGTTATAAGCCACGCATCAGCAGTTCCACGTTATCACCCACACCTTATGTCCGGTAGGTAAGGGCTCTTACACAGACACCACAAAAATATTAGAATAACCTTTATTTGCTTTAATGTTTTTATTTTATCTAGTTCATAAGCCCATTTTGTCATTTTAAAAATACTCACAATATATACTGTTTCTATTCTACTACGAGTAATATTATAACTTATCGCTCCAAAAACAAATTAAACATGTTTTTGTTTCAGTTTTTTTTTATTATAAGTTTCAAGGTATTTCTCAAATAGTTAATATTTTATTTTATGAGAATTTATCCAAAAAGTGTTCACTTGTTAATATATCGAAATGCGTGGCATTTTCTGATAAATTGTATGACATTTTTTTAAACATTTACGGAAAGAAAAGATGCAACACAAACATTTGGCAAAGATTTGGTATTGAAGAAGTTAGCCAGTAAAAATTTGACGCTAAGGTGGTAGTTGTGACCGGCCGTTCTACCGCCTAATGAATTTGCTGTTGCTTTCTCTATCATTTCAAGCGAAAAGAAAAAAGAGAGAAACATCAAAGCTAAGGCAGTTTTCGTTGGGCGGTAGACAGCCTGTTCTGCGACTACATAACCAAAACAATTAGGTACAGATTCAGTATATATTGTCAGCTTCAGTTTTTGATTAGAGCTTCAGTGTATATTATTTTCTCCGAAAAATAACAAAAGCCGACTTAAATTTAAAATTAAATTGAGACACACGCCCAAATTTCATAAAAATCGTTCACTACGTCGTCTAAGGAAATTTTATAGACGAAGTAGTGAACGTCCTTATATATTCCTTATATAGTCCTTATATATATCTATAATTACATGAAAGGAAATTTTAGTCTATTGTTCATATTTCAAAAACTGTCACACCGAATGGGACCTCTGAACTATGGTGACCTTCGAAACAAAAAAATGGCAGTCATAGGAACTGCCGATAGAAGTGAAAACTTATAACTCAGAATTCGTTAGTTCCCTTTGGCATAAAATGACCATAACCATCTCGATATGCTGACGCATTTCTAGATGGCAAAAGGCTATGGTCCTGTGTTTACCCAAAGATTTCTAATCGTTCCCGAGCGTGATGCTGGAATTCAATTCACAGCCCAGGAAACATCTGGCTGTGGCAAAAGAAGTTTTCGCTAAAAAAAAATATGTACAAAGGTGTAATAGGATATGATGATTTAAATGTAATGTTTATGATTGGAACGCTCACCTATAAAATTAAAACTTTAGAGATACAACAATATGCGTTCTAGGCATCGATATATTCTGTGCCGTGTGCAGTGTGGCCACGCCCCGCGAGCCCCGAGTGCGGGAATCCCGCTGACTGAGTCCGGATCACTCAATTATCCCCGCAGTCCGTTCCTTCCGATTCCAATTAGCTCTCGGATCCCATTCCACCTTTTTGAACAATTATAGGAAAAGTGCGAACCTGCTCCTGAGATTACGAATATTTTACTGCCAATTGGGTGGACAGTGCTGGGAACTATTTGCGACAATAGTCTAGTTAGAAATTAGATTTTTTGATCAAATATTTTGACATCATACATTTTGTGATGCAAATAATTAGATCATTATTACTTTTTATTCCAAAAATATCAGGGGCCGGATCTACGCGGGTAAAACCGCGCCTGCAATACTAAGACTAACAGTTTGCATGTTCGTTGCTTACTCACGTCGGCTTAACGGATTGACTTTAAATTTGGAACACATATTGTAGTCTAGAACATCACATCGTGCTAAGTTTGTTGGTTATCATCACTTCGTGTAAGTGCTTTTATAAAATAGAAGAATACCTAGAAGATAAAATAAAACGTTTCAATTTCATGAATTGTGTAGTTTTAAATATTTAATTAATAAACACTTAATATTATATAAATACTACTAGATGCCCGCCCCGGCTTCGCCCGTGGTATATTATATAGCACTCATCGGGATCCCGTACATATCCAACGATGAATGAATGACTGAAATCGGTTCACTCATTCCTGAGAATATCGATTTCAAACAAAAAACCTCTTCAGCTACCTGCTACGCCACCTGTCAGATTTAGAAAAAAAAAATTAGCAAAGGTTTATATTCAATGCACAGATTACTGAAATTCAACGACGCAATCTTTGACACATGCTGTCATGTGTCATGTCAAAGCACGAAACGTACGAAAACTCTCAAAAGGGGAATATTTTTACCCGATTTTGTTACATTCTTGTTTCATCCTCCGCTTCAATTAATAGTAGAGTTATTTTCTATACTTAAAGCCTTCCTCGATAAATGGACTATCCAATAGAAAAAGAATCTTTCAAATCAGACCAGTACTTCCCGAGATCCTAGCGTTCAAACAAACAAACAAACAAACAAACTCTTCATTTTTATATTATTAGTATAGATGTACAATACTAATCGCAACACCCTAACTACAGGGTATAATTTGTAACATTATTTGTAGTGCATTTTACTAAATGTTTCCTACTCATATACATATTATGTGGCGATGTATATTTCAAATAAATAAATAAATAAAATAATATAGTACACAAAATCAAATCTCGGTGCATAAAGCGGCTATTAATTTAATACAGGTATTTTCAAACAGGCTGACTGCCGTGTTCAAAATATTTATTTAAGGTAAATGCGAGTTAACAAGTTGTAAAATATTTGAGTAAAAAAAAAGGGCGTACAGAACTTCAACGAACGAGCTACTTTTAATATGGCATAAGTACCTGATGACGTCATGATGATGATGAGCACGTCATTTACTTGATAGTGAGTTAAGTTTATCCTGCCCATAGTTATAGCAGTTAAGAGCAAAGTCAAATTTCTTAATTCATATACATGTATAATTTAATGAATAAATTAAAAAAAAAAAAATTTAAAAGAAAATGAAAAGAAATAGCGTGCAAGTTGTGTACATTTTCAAATTTTTAAATGAACATCCCACTGTACGATAACAAATAATTATCGTGCAGATATGTGTCAAACAATAAACATAATATATCAATTGTAATGAATGATGTCAATCTTCACAATTTTATCGTGACTTTACCATCACTCGACGCGGTGTGTTTCATGCGACGCGGCTATTGGAACATGAAGAGTCCCAAGGATTACCTGGCTCTGCAACGTAGGTACTCCACAAGACGATTTATCACTATGCCTTTTAATTTATGTAAAATCAATTCCTTTCAAACCAGAACACAGTAATGTTTGCGCAATACTTCTTCACAGTAGAATAACTGGTAATGAAGTACAAAAACTTCTCTAGACAGAATTTACGGTCCTACCACTACAAAAGTGACATCAATAAATTGAAAGAGATAAAATGTTGCCTTTGTAATGTGTTTGTTTTATGAATAACTGAATTATCACTTGTTAGTACAATGCAGATTAACAAACAAAACCTGAATAATGCGATAGAGTCGCCCCCGCAGCACTGCAAACTGCTGCGCGTCGTAATTCCGCACTAATCACTACTCTCATTTGCATACATTTGTTTCCCTACAATTCACTACTCACCCGTCATAAAGCCTGGTTTACACAGATCGAGTTTTTTTTTTAATGAAGTTAATTAAACAATTCCAAAGTTACGGCTAGTGTCATCGAAGGAACGGCGACTGCTGATCTAGACCACCCGGGTTCAAATCCCTCTTTTCGAAGTCATATGCGTAATGCCGGGTACGAAAACGGTGACAAAATTTACTATTTTATCTCAAATAATACATAATTATAATATGTTCATTCCTATACTAGTAATGCCCCACGGTTTGACTCCTGATTCTGTATTTTTTATAATAAAAAGCAACTTTGGTGTTATTCCAGACTGTGTGTCATACATCATCATCAGATATCTGTCTCTGTACCATTTTAGATCCCGAGCCAGTATTTTTTGTGTCAAAGAGTAACAAAGATGTATTTATACATTCATCTATTCATCTACACTGGCAAACATTCACAATTATAGTATTTTTATTATTCTTATTATATTCGTAAAAGTTGTCCAGGACAAAGAAAGTCCTATTCTTGCTAAATTAGGTCTGCAAATCGAAATAGCAAAGATCCTAATAAGGTTAGAAGTAAATGGGTAGGAACTGGTTTCATTAGCGGAAGCCTAAAAGTGGCACAAGGAGTAGAAAAGAACAAAATGTATTGCTATCAAGTTGTACTCATGTGAATAGAAGTAAAAAGTTTATTGTGAGGCTATTTATTTTTATTATTCAAACTAAATAGTTATTGGGCGTAAAGAAACCTGTATCCTGTATACCTGTTGACTATTAATGGTTGCCTGGAAGAAATCGCTATAAGCGATAAGGCCGCCATTTATGGCACTAGTTATAAGTTATTTAATTTGCTATTGTTTTTTATTGTATATGTGTTCTGGTGTGTATAATAAAGAGTTTCTGTCTGTCTGTCTGTATCCCAGACAAAGTGCACTTCTGTCACGTGGAATACTATCATTTTTTTAATAACATAAGTAATTTAATAGTATGAAAAGTAACGTGGTTATTACACATTGTAATCAAATACACGGGTAACTCACGTGTGAGTTCTCCGTGTGTTTATTTAATAGTAATTTAATATTGGTAGTCATATCACACGCAACACCATCTAACCCCAAACTTGTCAAAGCTTAAGCCTAAGGGAGCCAGATAGCTGATGTTATAACTATATAGTAGTTGTAAATATGTATATAAATATTCTACAGAAACACTCAGGCACAGAACAAATATTTGCATTGAAAGCATTTGCAATTAATTTTTGCATGTAGTTTGTTTGTGTGCGCGGCGTGTGTTGGCTTAGTGGCCGAGTCAGCCGCGCGCTGATTGGGCCGCGCTCCCGCGCTCTCTCTATGACCGACATTCTGACGATCATACAGAATTGATTTACTGATTCAACTTTGACATTCACGTCATTATTATTCTAAGCAAATGAGATCGCTGCTTCACAATAGTTAGGATTCAATATCTATTTATTTATTGGATACATACATCATTATATTGACTGGCCTAGTTAGTAGCTTAGCTTGGCTTAGTATGCCCGTTTACGAAACCGTAGGTCATTCAAGGGTTCAATTTCCACCCGTCCTACTAATATGTTATGTCAATGTATGGATGTTTGTTGCTCAATCACGGAGTAAGTTATGAACAGACCGGGATGAAAGTTGGAACACAGGTAGATTATGATATGAAAAAACATATCGGCAACTTTTTATCCCGGCAAAATAGCAGGAACGGGTACTACGCGGGTAGCACCGCAAGGCGCTACTAGTTTCAAATTTGCGTGGGTACATTACGTGTTAACAGTTCTACTCTACGTGTGCATGTCACTGAAGTCTTCCTAAACGGCTGGACCGATTTGAATGATTTTTAGTGTTCCGTAGCCAAATGACAAAATACGGGACCCGTCATGTTTGTCCCGATTCGTCATGTCTGTCTGCCTTTCTGTCTGTCCGTCCGTATGTCACAGCCACTTTTCTTCGAAACTATTAGAACTATACAATTGAAACTAGGTAAGTAGATGTATTTCTCACTGGATGCGAAACGCACGCGAGAGACACGAGTGGAAAGGATTAGGAGAGGCTTACGCTGCAGAGGCGACTACTACTCATACTCTATAAAAGAGAATATTATTATATTTATTTATTGTATAGTACAAAAAAAATAGAAACTTATTTACTATCTTAAATATAGGTTTAAGTAATTATTTGTCATATTTGTAGTGGAAATAAAGGCTATTTTTATTTTTATTTATTTTATTTTAAGTAGATGTATTCTGTGAACCGCATTAAGATTTTCATACAAAAAATATAAAAAACCATAAATTCTGGGGGTGTACCATACTTAGAAATGAAACCCACAAAAAAAATGTTCATCAAAACCATACGATAATTATGTCGTTTTTGGATAGGTCTTCAAAAATGACATTGAGGTTTTTATTTTTTTATCATGATATTGAGTTTTCTAACATATTATTTTTCTAAACTGAATAGTTGGCGCGAGAGACTCTTCCAAAGTGATGTACGTGAATTGTCCACCAATGTTTATTTATTTATTTATTTAATGTGTTACCTGTGCTACGGAAGCCTTCATGGGCGAGTCCGACGCGCACTTGACCACTTTTATTTTTATATGCATTTGGGTGGTACCCTGGTTGGTTTAGATTCTCAAATCAGCCCGGCAGATGGCGCTGCGGTCTAGGTTATTTGTCTATAGTGGAACGAAATTCGCCGGGGGAGCTAGTATTTATCTAATATGTATCTCTAAATCGAGAGTGGATCAGTTTTCTCTCGGTAGCCACACTCGCTTCATCGCAGATTCGTTACAAGCCAGATAAATGCAAACTTAGTTTCAATAAAAATAAAATAAAACATGGCACTTTACAGAGTAAGGGTTTGTAACAAAATTAAACTACAATTAAAGCGACTCTACATTATACACCTAACTAATTACTTTGCTCAGTAATTCCTATGCTAACAATCTTTCAAACTAGAATACTGCGATGCTTTGACATCGGCGATAGATATAACTACAGTACATACATGTATGTATCTCCTTAGTCTTTGTCTGCGGTACGTACACGGATCCTGAGCTAGTCTTATCTAAGTCTGCTCTGTGACCTTTTCAATGTCATCGATCAATCATATCGGTTGATTGCGTTCTCTAATACTGTATAGAGTAAAATCCCAGAGCAGCCAGACGTCACGTATTTTCTGATGAATGAAATGTGGACGATTGAGTAGAGTTGGTACGTACCAAAACACATCAGCCGCAAGACGTCCATTGTTGAACAAAGTCCTCCACCCACCAGATTTCCACAACGAACGGTCCTGCGCAACCTGCAACCAGCGGTTTCCAGCGACCTTTATGAGGTCATCTGTCTATCTAGTGAGTGGCCGTCCAACACTGCGTCTTCCGGTTCGTGGTCGCCACTCGAGAACCTTTCTTCCCCATCGGTTGTCAGTTCTGCGAGCGATGTGGCCTGCCCATTGCCACTTCACACATGCTTACCTGCTAACTTGCTTAGACGAACAATTTTGAAATATGGGGTCCAGAAGATACATCACTTACTTGACGTATTTTCTAGTAACTGGTTTTTTGGAGTTTTAAAGCATTTGTTAAGCAAAACGGTCGACGGAAACTGTCTAGGAGTATTGGGGCCTTATTTTTAAAGATATTGCCTATAACATACGTGAAAACCAGTTATCAGAAAATACGCGAAGTAAGTGATGTATCTTCTGGACCCCATATCTCAAAATTGGCCGTCTAAGCAAGTTAGCGGGTAAGCATGTATTGTGCTCTTAGTACGTACTAACTCTACTCAATCGTCCACATTATTTCATCCATCAGAAAATACGTGACGTCTGGCGGCTCTGAGATCTTGGACTAATAGTGGTAGAACTCTTTTCAGCCTGTCTGCGAAAATACTACTGTTTTAGTATATATTATATAGCAAAGCAGTAGTGTGAAACCATTTCTGTGTTTCGGTTAGCAGTGTCATGTTTGGATAAATAACAGGACACAGAGATAAATCATTTTGTATATCTGAATGACCAGCATAGTTTTAAGTAGTGATTTGGACTCTTCCTGTATAGATTCCTGTGTGGTTAGGATATTTGTATGGTACTATTATTATTATTATAGGCAGGTGTAATATCAGGAGAGAAGTTTGTTTATTCCGTCATCTTTGAAATTTTAATTATTACTTTTCTAACAGACAGAACAATTCTTCTTCTACGGTTCTAAGCCCTATTTTAAACGACTCTTAAACATAGAGATGTTTTGAAGTTTTTGAATGAATTATACTGTTACTAAAGTTTGTACTCGTTTGGTGTTTTTTTAAACTTTTATAGGTTTACACTTGACCTCCATCTCGTTTTAAGTGACGATGCGGTCTCCGATGGTGCGTGTTTTTAAGAAACCGATTCACTCCCGATTTGAAGACACAAAGATTATAACCATCGGGGAAAACCCACTCAGGCAACGTTTTCCACAGCCTACACGTTCTTATCACAAAAGTAGAGTCAAATCTCTTCGTTCGTGTCTTTGGAACATCATGAAACGATGTCGCTTTTTCGAGCTGCGAGCACTCCGATAGAAAAAAGGGCAACAGGCAAATGGCAAAAAAGGGGAGTAGTTAATAAGTATGTTTTATCTTATCCTTGGAATATTGCGAGTGCTGCATTTCAAAGAAAAACACAATACAATACAAGCACTTTATTTACAGTTTATTGGCACCACAAACAAAATTGACAATAAGTACATATAAAATAACAAAAACACATAAATTTATATTTGTTTATGAGTTATTTTATTGCTCCATGCGTTGACATTTTTTCATTACTAAAATTTTAGTTCGCTAAATCTTTCAGAAAAGGTCGAAAAACGGTTGAAAAACAGGAAAAATAAATACCAAGATAAGCACACACGATAAAATGGATTTAAATTTGTCACTTTATCTCGAAAATTTATCTTTTAAGTAAGATTATCCCGGATTATACGAAATCTAAGTATATTTAGAAACGAATTTTTAGTTTTATAAATGTTAGCAAAAAATCATCACTCAATATCATTTCCATGGGTGGACAGGCTTGTTGGTTGTCAACAGAAGTAATTTTCGATGGACCCATCACTCAGACCAAAGAAAAGGAAAATAAATCTAAACTAATATTACAAAGTTGGTTTGTTTTGTATACTAAACCTCGAGAAACACAAGTTTGGTTTGGATTGAATATCATAAACATGATGAAAGTTGATTTGCGGCGATACAAAAATAGTCAGAGATACGATGAATAAAAGATACAATGAATGATTATTATGTTTGCATAATATCATAGTTTACATAGTATGCATAACAGATCTTGTGTTTTTTATCGTTTTATGCGACGCACTGGCGTTTTTTGCAACGTTTACTCGTAGCAGTCGTGGCCGAGCGGTTAAGGCGTCTGACTAGAAATCAGATTCCCTCTGGGAGCGTAGGTTCGAATCCTACCGACTGCGAATCTTTTTATTTTCTTTAAATTATTTAAAATATTTTTTGCTGTATAAAACTATACAACATTTTAATTACATTACTAATTTATGAAACTGTTTGTCAAAGGTTTAATTATAAAATTCGTGTATCGGCTCTGGCTATTTTGTCCAGCTTTTAATACAGAAAATGAGCATTGTACACAGTTTTCCGAGTCAATTAATAAATTAATCGATTCTAGCCATCGGTATGACAATAATCTACTGTCTCTTCTTATTTCTTTGAAATCATTTAACGCCTCACCTAAACATAGAATATTGTACTTCACTTAGTTTTGCTTAACCATAACAGACTTGCGCTTGACCGCCATATCATGATGTTAAAAAACTAACAGCTGCACTCTCTCCGAAATACATCCGATATAAAACCACAAACGAAACATTTGAAGGAAAACAAAACTATTTTAAACTGATGTGAATTAGTAATATTTATACCAGGACTATTCTGGATTCGATGTTGTTAAAATATTTTCCGGGTTTGAGACTTGTTTTAACTGAGAATGTTTGAATTAGAAAATTTAGTAGTGGTAGGACTCTTGGCAGAGTCCGCCTGGGGAAGTACCACACCTTTGTTAGTTATTCTACCGCCAAACAGTAATGTTCAAACATTACTGTGTTCCGGTTTGAAGGGGAATGTTTCCAGTCAAATTACAGGGCTTAGAGATATAACATCTTAGATCTCTGGGTGACAAGAGCAGTGCAGTGCTGGGTAATATTTTGGACTTTTCATGTGCCAATAGCTGCGTGTCACTGTGCTGTTATGTGGCAGGCATGTTGCTTACTATCAGGCACACGTCCTGCTCGTCTCGTCACTATTTATTTAAAAAAAAGCTAGCCTTGTTGGGATTACACGCAATACCATATTATCACAACGCGGTGTTAGTCTACTCCACACTAAAATACCCGTATACAAATTTTAGGTAGTACATTTTATTTGCGAAGAACATGAAATGCCAGCATTCTAATTTAAAACACCCGCAATCAGAGTAAGGCTTGCCATACGCCAGTTACGTACACTTAGCCGAATTCTAATTCACAGGTTTTATTTCTGTACGCAAACCGCATCAGTACGACTCCGCCCGAAGTTACGCAATCCACGATAAACTCTATAAAATTATTTTAAAACGTCCTCAGCGGACGTCAGGGCTCGCAAGTATATTATCGGCTTAGGAGAGGCGAGGCTAAAAAAAAATCGTTCTACCCTTTTGCCTTACGCAAACGTGCGATATTTTTTCAAGCTTTGTTACACAGGGTGATCCACGAGCGACGCGCTCGCTCTGCCACTGGGACAGGGACTCGTCTATTTTTATTTCCATCTGTGATTTGTTGTGCAGAGACAATGTGGCTGACGACGACGGGCGACTGCGTCACGAAGCTATAAGCTGTTTTTTTTTCAAACAATATTTGTGTTTTGATAGTATTGAGTGACGGGACGAGCAGGACATGTATCTGATAGAAAGTAACGCGCCTGTCTACGAGTATAACAGTACAGCATCACGCAGCTATTGGAGGATGAAGACTCCAAGTTATTATCTAACACTGCACTGCGATTGTCACCCTGGCATATAAAATGACATATGCCTTATGACTTCTGTACAATCATGGCCTTCAAACCGGAAACCAGTGATGAATACAGTTGGCAAAAGTATAGTTCCTCAGGCGAACAATAGACAAATAGCATCGTATTGTATCGCCCTTCTATACTCGTTACTAGGACAATGGATTAATTGGCAAAGATTTTAAATTAACTAAAACTATTTAATTATGATAAATGGAGAAGTATAAAACTAAAAAGAAACATGTATTTTACACAAGTTTCACTTTATTCTACTTCAATGAAACAGATATTGAATTTACAATTCAGCTGCAGCTCGCAAAGATAGGAGCGATGTTTATTTTTCTTGCAAGATTCAATTAATCTCCAGTATTCTGATATTATTTTACTATATACTTACGTATCAATTAAAACCATATTTAATTCGAATCACGACAACTTTAAATCGATATGTTTTCGTTCATGAGGTTAGTAAGGTTTTAATCGGATGCGTTCCGGAGAGTGTGCAGCTGATCTGCATGATCGAATACCACCTTGATTTTTTTCTTATCAGATTAAACCTAGCTCATAAAAATGAAATAGTTTTTTTCATAGTAGACATTTCTAAAACTTAGATATTAGTAGATTTGATTCCACTTCGCGAGCAATAACGTCTAGGACGTGGGTTTTTCGTTGCTGTTGGGGGTTTCCCGATGTTTACATACTACATCTTAGTGTTTTCAAGTCGAGAGCAAAGCGCTTTCACTCTAAAATTGTAAAAAACGTCAAATTATAATCTAACGCTGATGAATTTCAAACTAACCTTACCTACCGTAAGATTATAATCTCATGAGTTAGATTATTATCTGGCAGTATTCTTTGTTTTACGGTGACACATACATACAAACGCGGTAAGTTAGACCCTTACATTTAGCCGTTCTTTTTTAAATTTACTCGTTAACATGAGTCCACTATAGTTTTTTTTAGTAAATCAACGCGGTATGTATTTTTAGATATTTGTGACGTGAAATATATGACGCTCGCTACATTGTCTCTACACAATAAATCACAGATATAAATAAAAATACACGAGGTCCCGTCCTAGCGCCGAGCGAGAGCGAGTGATTCGCTCGTGGATCACCCTGTGTAACAAAGTTTGAAAAAATATCGCACGTTTGCGTAAGGCAAAAGGGTAGAGCGATTTATTTTTTAGCTACGCCTCTCCTAAGCCGGGAATATACTTGCGAGCCCTGACGTCCGCTGAGGACGTTTTAAAATAATTTCATAGAGTTTATCGTGGATTGCGTAACTTCGGGCGGAGTCGTACAGATGCGGAACTCAGAATAGCTTCGTTTGCGTACAGAAATAAAACCTGGAAATTTACATTCGGCTAAGTATAGTAACTGGCGTATGGTGAGCCTTTCTCTGAATACGGGGTTTTTTAATTAAAATGCTGGTAAGTATATCTATTAATCGAAAATTCTGTGTAATTGTTCTTTTATCGCGTATAAGCTCGGTTTTGACTACCAACTCCCCAGATGGTAAGCGATGGTATGGTCGGGGACTACGTACGCTGACCTAGAAATTACTTAATCACTCTAACCTTGAAAAGTTCTCGTTCTATTGTTGTTATACGAGTGTTTACAGCTGGTGTAGGTTTCGCCATTTAATACCTACTAGTGTTTTAACACCTGTTTTCAATACGTACGTAACATACGTATTCAAGACCTACGTAAGCTGAAAACCGGACAAGTTTGCTTTGCTAGTCATTCCACTGCCGTACAATAATCGGCAAACATTATTGTGTTCTGGTTTGAAGGTCAGTGTGTCCAGAGAAATTACTGTGCTTAGACAGAATCAACTTATATCTATTTCAAATCACTACTCGTAGTTATTTGGACTTTTCATATACAAAGAGCTGTGTGGCACTTGGCTCAACCATATGGGCAGGCTTGTTGCTTAGAAAAAATAAATAAAAAAGGTACAAAATTAAATTAGTATGTTTAGTATTTTTTTAAGTTTGTGACGTCTTGCTATTTTAGAGGTACATGCAGTCACTGAAGTCAATTCAGATAATTTGAACGATGGAATCAATTTATTTACATACTGATGTCATAGTGTACATACATGTCCTACATAATATTTTCCGTATGTACCGAAAGCGGAGAAGAGTAGATGGGAGGTTTTGATGCCACACTTGATGATTATATTGAGCGCACAATCGGTTCAGGGTAAGAATGCTCTATCGTACAATGTATCGTGGCTTAACTTAAAGTGAAATAGCGGTTAAGTGAAAACCCGACGGGTTCGATTCTCATCCAGTGCATGTTTGTGTGATTAATACGAATATTCGTTGTGTCTGGGTGTTTCTCAGTACAAGCTCTACTTGGTAATAAATACATAATTCTTTAAAAAAACTACGATTTAGTAAGACTAGACTATTGTGGTGGTAGGACTCTTGGCAGAGTCCGCCTGGGGAAGTACCACGCTTTTGCCAGTTATTCTACCGCCAAGCATTAATGTGCAAACATTACGGTGTCCCGGTTTGAAAGGCAATGTTTCCAGATAAATTACAGTGCTTATAGATACAACATCTTTGATCTCTGGCCCAGCCAGTGCCCAGTGCAGTTCTAGGTAATGATTTGGACTCTTCATGTTCCAATAGCTGCGTGTCACTGTGCTGTTATGTGGTAGGCATGTTGCTTACTATCAAGCATAACGTCCTGCTCGTCTCGTTGCTCTTTATTTAATAAAAAAAATAAGACTATGTGCAAAATGAAAGGATTTTTTAACCAAATAAACAATTTTCGTACAAAAAATCAAACCGACTTCAAAACCACAAATAGGCACTCAAAAGCGAAAAATAAACTAAAATCATTATTATAAGCGCTACTCACTCATCTATTTGAAGTCGGTGCCAGCTAAATCTAACAGGTATAGGATAGATACTACTTACCTGTGCCTACATAGCATCAATCTACTAACTTTTTGACCTGACTGGCACCGACTTCAAATAGATGAGTGAGTAGCGCTTATAATAATGATTTTAGTTTATTTTTCGCTTTTGAGTGCCTATTTGTGGTTTTGAAGTCGTTTTAATTTTTTGTACGAAAATTGTTTATTTTACTCTTTTTAGTGTACAAGAACAAAATTAAAAATTTTGATTAAACCCCGACTACCTTGGATTTGTTATCTGTACAACATTCTACTAGTCAAGCCCTTTCATTTGATACCCATATAAAGGAGTTGTGAAAAAAAGAAATGTATTTCGGCATTTTGTGGAAGCGGCCATCTTGGATTTGAATTTTTTCATAGTGAAAAGTATTCTACTAGTCAAGCTCTTTCGTTTGATACCCAAATTGAGGTAGTAATGAAAAATATAATATAATTCGCCATTTTGTCGTGGTGGCCATTTTGGATTTGAAATTTGTTATAGTACATAGTACTCTACTAGTCAAGCCCTTTGGGTATCAAAATACCCAAATTGAGGTAGGTTGTGAAAATATTTTGTCCGCCATTTTGTGGAGGCGGCCATCTTGAATCGACATTAACCAGACATAGCTAAGAACATCTGCTATGGTATTAACCTTGAAATAAAAGAAACCGCATCGAAATCGGCCCATCTGTTTGAGTTCTACTACGGTGCCACAGCAGATAGACAGACACACAGACAGACATCGACGTCACTTATAACACCCTTTTTTTGGTCGGGGGTTAAAAACAAGTTTTTATTAAAGTATTTACACAATTTTGTATTGACAGGGTCGAGATTCATAACTTTTGTGAAATCTACAACGTCATCCAGATACGCAATTTTTCAGTTTTTGGTTCATATTTCAAAAACTACTTGACCGATTTCAAAATGATTTATATGGGACCATTCGGAAAGCATACTCATCCGAACACAAAAGAAATTTTAAAATCGGTTCAGAGGTTCTCGAGAAATCAGGTAACATACAAAAAAAAAAAAAAAAACATAGGGGTCGAATTGATAACCTCCTCCTTTTTTTGGAAGTCGGTTAAAAATAACTGAAAATTTACCGATAGACTTTGGTACACGGCGAAAATAAAGTAATGAGTTATAAAAAATCAATAATATAATAAAAATAAATCGCAGTCGGTAGGATTCGAACCGCGTAGGTTCGAACCCAGATGGAATCTGATTTCTAGTCAGACGCCTTAACCGCTCGGCCACGACTGCTACACGTGTTTGTTAAAAAGATTCGAAAGCTTTATGTAGATCAAGGTGTTTCAACTACACGCGTATTACGACAAGTTGCTTGTGACTACATTGAACAACTAATAGCTTTATTATATAAACTTTTATTTCTTGTGAATACTAAAACTAAAGACTATAAAAAATGAATGGCCATCTTCCACCTGCATCATGGTCACCTTGTCACCATTTGGCATCAAAGTTCTAGTCAAAACGAATCAAATGGGTCCAAACTCGATAGGTTTAAGTAATTTAATTAATGAGTTGTGACCATGTTTCAGTGGCATCATCAGACACATCTAGAGCAAACGTACTCGTCAAGACAGTTCAAATGAGCCCAAACTTGATGCGGTTGTGCCGTTTCATTACGAAGTAGGACGGCTTCGAGCTCCTTAATCAAATCAGCACCAATCCATCATAATGTTGCATTGTAATACGTATGCAAAATGTCAACTCAATCTGTAATCGGAAAGTGATTTTATGACAAACATTGTGATTGGTGAAACTAAATAAAATCTAGTAATAAACGCGATCTATAATAAACATCCAACAATAGTGTTACCAGTAATAACCTTCAAAAGTTTTGCTATTTCGTGATCTACACTAATTTAGCAAGAATAACAATTAGAGCCGTCGGCGGCTGTTGGACTGGCAACTTTTAATTTGCTTTATAGTTTCTGCTCCATCAGTTTTACAATCGTAGATTTGATAAAATAAATGTTTTACTGGCAACTTCTTTTATGTCTTTTTATTTGTTTTAATTGATGTATTTAAGTATTGTTATTTGTGTTTCGTTTAAGATAAATGACTAATTTAAAACAGTCTATATCACGGCCACGGCCAATAACTCCGTGTTTTTGCGAAGTACATAAACACATTTTAACTTTATGTACTAAGAATGGGCTTTGTGATTATGTGCTAAGAAATGGAATATACAGCCCGAGAGGGTCTGTCTTAATGGCTTTTTATATTTAGATTACATTATTCAGGTTAGACCGCACCATCTTAGATCCTATCATCACTTTACAAAAGATCGTCTGGAAGAAATTGTTCTCAGAGATCAAATCGCCAATGGCAGCTTTATTTTAAGGATTTTAGTATTTGTCTTTTTCTTGTCTATTTGTCTTGTTCTTATTTATACTAAAATTATGTGTAATATGGAATTTAATATGTTGTAACGTTATGTTTATAGAGGCCTCGATCCGAAACACGATGGAAATGCTTATTATATAGCTAGTTATTCATAATTACGACTGAGACAATTCATAAAAATCTGTAGATCCATTGTAGAAACTGTAGAATCGTCTGCCAGCACCCCAGTGTTTGAGGAGAAACTTAATGAGTCCTTTTGAAGTCCTTTTGTTTGAGTTTTCCGAGCAGACGTCGGCCCCAGTTTACTGCCTCATCGTACGGTAATTACCAATAAGGGGAGAGGGGGGGTGTTATGCTCAATTACTTCTGGTTTGGAACTCCGGCCCATTGACAGAAGTTCTACATGCCGTTTGGTTTTGAATGGCACTAATTTGGAAGTTCCCGAAATGTCGGTGATCTAGTATCGATGGGAATATGCTACATTTAATTTCGTGAATTCGATATTCAAACTTCAAATTATGGCGCGAAGTAACTTAGAGGGAAATGTGTAATCCGCCATTTTGTTGAAATATGGAGACATGGAGATGACAAAATTTGTTTTTAAAAAATTGACTTGGACTTAGTTTTGTTTCTTTGTGTTTGTTTAATCGTTTGAAAACGTTATAGCTTAGTGTCTACAAGTAAAGAGCATTAGCAAATCTTGAGGTCATAGTCTGCAATGCATCTCTCAGAACTTTTTCAAGTGCTGCTGTTCAGTTTGTCATTACTGGTTTCATTGGTGAAGGAAAATATAGCTAAGGAAAGGATATGTTTCAAGAATATTTCAACAGTCCTCAAACCCTCAAAGCCCCACTACATACTAGAAACATGTGGTAATTATGGTGGGTTATTTATACTTATGTATCAAATATAATTTGTTTTATCCAGGTTAAAACTCTCCAGTTTTAAGCTTGTTTCATGCCGCATCTCATAAAAAAGCATTGAAATGTTACGTGAAGTTATAAAAACTTTTATTGTTATAGGTTTTTAAAACACTATATATACCTACTGTATTCTATTATATAGTTTGCAGGATTCTACACAAACACGAAACGTAATGGCTTTGTGGCGCGAATAATAATAATAGGGACCTTATTTTCCAATCGTGGGTTCGTTGGGTGTGAATACTGTCTGCATTTCTGTGTACGAGTATATTTGCAAGTGCAGAATTGCAAGTGTATCGTAATAACTAGTTTTAATGCTGCAAGATGCAGTAAAAAATGTAATGGGAAAATTCGGTCATGTTATTTATTTATCTTAGACTAGTTCTTCAGAAATAAAAGCGTGGGTGAAAATAACAATAAGTTGAAAATTTGAAAATTTGTAAATGTTGTAAATTTGTAGAAAGTGGCGCTTCCAGTGCGGGGCTCGTTACTCCGTGCTCTCCAGAGGGCGGGCCTACCGCCTAACTGAAACTGTCTCAGCTTTGGTGTTGCTTGCTCTTTTCTTTTCGCTTGAAATGATAGAGATAGCAATAGAAAAGCCAAAACCGATTTAGTTAGGCGGTAGAGGCCTTTCTGCCGCCTAGAAGGTGTCGCTTCTAGAGAGTTAAGTTTTAAGTAGTGGTACGATTCTTGGCAGAGTCCGCCTGGGGAAGCACCATACCTTTGTCAGTTATTCTGCCGCCAAGCTGTAATGTGCAAATAGGTATTAATGTGTTCCAGTTTGAAGGGCAATGTTTCCAGAGAAATTACAGGGCTTAGAGATATAACATCTTAGATCTCTGAGTGACGAGCATGCTAGGTAATGATTGGGGCTCTTCATGTTCCAATAGCTGCGTGTCACTGTGCTGTTATGTGGCAGGCATGTTGCTTACCATCAGGCACATGTCCTGCTCGTCTCTTCACTTTTTTATTTTAAAAAAAATCGCTGAGAGTTCCTACTTCTAACTATATTACAAATATGACAGTTGGAAATGAGAATGTGTCGATGTTTATTGCTCAATCACATCGTAACGTACGAACGGATCGGATTGAAATTTAAAACACTGTTAGACCATAGTCCAGAAAAGAATTCACATGACATTATGAAATTAATTTATTTTTTTATCAAATCATTAATATAATCATAACAAGAATAAACATTTACTAATTTATAATTTTATTACATTGCTGACATTTTCATTTCACATTTATATTTTTCTTAATCTTTATGATTTTGCTCATTGTAAACTTTGACGTACCTGGTATAACATATGTAGTTATAAGGCAAATAAAGATATTCTATTCCATTCTAAAGCAATTTTTTTTAATTCTCCCGATTTTTCCGGTTTTAAAACGTAGCTAAATATGTTAATTGCTATTAACATATTTAGCTACGCTATGCTATTAATGTAGTTCGTATTGGATCTCTAGAATAAATTGGAACGTAATACCTGGTATAGTATTTGATGGGGTCCCTATTCCATTTAGTAATTCTGTGAAAAATCTCGGAGTCGTTTTTGATCGTACTCTATCATGGGACTGCCATATCAAGTCAATCAGTGGTAAATTATTTGCATCCGGCGGCTCTTTAAGGCGCCTTCGTAATTTTTTACCCACTGCCACTAAAATTGCTCTTGCTCAATCCTCCTTCTCCCTATCCTGGATTACGCTGACACCTGTTACCTTGATCTTAGAGAGGACCAGCTAGACAAACTTGAGCGGCTCCAAAATTATTGTATTAGATTCATATTTGGTTTACGCAAATATGATCACGTTTCTCAGTATCGCTCCCAGCTCAAGTGGTTACCCATTCGTCTTCGTCGGAATGCTCACATTCTCTCTTTTCTATATAATATTTTGTTTAATCCCTCCACTCCCCGGTACCTTAAAGAACGCTTTACCTTTTTACATGATCACCATCAGCTTCCTTTAAGGTCAAAAAACAATCTTTCTCTTAGGACTCCCTCTGCTCGAACTGAAACTTTCTATGGCAGGTCGTTTACTTGCAGGGCGACTCAGTTGTGGAATGAATTACCTGTTCATATCAGACTTTCTCCTTCACTAAACACTTTCAAAAAACATGTGAAACAATTCTATTTGTCGAAATAGTAGACTTGTTGTTGAGTATTGTAATTACAGCTGTTATTATATATAAATATACATTATTACATATATATATATATATATATGTATGTATTTATATTTTATTTGTGAATATTTATTTTAATAGTATTTATTAGTTTATGATACTTTATTATTTAAGTATTAGTATTCTTGTATAAGGTTGTTCTATTTTTATTATAAATGTGTTTTTCTTTCCATTATTTATTTTATTACTATAAGTACGTTTTTTTTTTGTACTTCTTATTTGCGCACCCCAATTTCTAACTTGTCCACATTTTGTTTTCCATCCTAAGGTTGCCTGGAAGAGATCGCTTTTAGTGATAAGGCCGCCCGCTGTCGCACTAATTTACTATTTTTTGTTTATTTATTTTTTTTTGCTTTGTATCATTTTTTTTTGGTGTGTCAATAAAGAGTATCTATCTATCTATCTATCTATCTAAAGTGGTATTTCCGACTATACTTAATCTAACTTTTTTATAATCCGATCGGTTCGGTCGTTTCGACGCGGTTGAACAATAAACATCCAAACACTCGCGTTTATAATATTTATAGAATTATATCAGCTATCTGGCTGCCATCGTACAAGCTATGCTTAGTTTGGGGTTAGATAGTGTTACGTGATAAGGTCTACCCATCAAACTAATTTAATTCATAATTACAATAACTAACGGTACGCCCCGGCTGCGCCCGTGGTACATAATACACCCTATTAGCACTCACGGGTCACGTACAATTTCAAACGGTAAAAAATATACCTATCCAGTACCTAGTTTCTGGGGCTAGCGCGATCAAACGAAATTCAGCTTCAACTTTATAATATTAGCAAGGTCTAAACTGATGGGCAGAGGCTAGACGTGAAATATATCATATAACGATTAGTTGAAAATAGCAATTATCATTTCAGAATGACGAACAGATAAGAGTAATTAATTCTTAGTGCATTCGACCAAAGCCAATAAAACAAAGTAACCGTCGTAAGAATGATCTGGCCGCGGCGGGAGCGGAAGTGGTGGGATCAGCAAGTTTAATTGCCGCCTACCCGCATTAACCCTTGCCAATTCGGGAGGTCGCTATACACTGCGACACGGATGATACTGAACAGAGCGAAAACGATTGCCGCTGCGTTTTATGGAATACTAATAAATAATCTCAAGGTTTCACGCACGTATCACGTTATTATCACGGAATAAAAAGTTGCTTACGTGCCATTCCCGATCTACATATTTTTCAAATTTCATCCAGATCATTTCAGTAGTTCTTGCATGAAAAAATAACAAAAAACAATACAACATACCAATTTTCACATTTTAGATAGGTATTAGTAGCATATATGGAGACCATACAGTAAAGTTTATCACTTTCTTCAACTCTGATTAGCACGTATTTAAATTACTGTATGTTATCGATTACTACTGCTGTTTTTTTAATAGAGAGATTTTTAACAGTTGGTTTTAGATGCCAACCCATATAGTATATTTCATAGCCTTTGGCGTACAACGTGGGGTTAACTCCAGCCCGAGAAGAAACATCGATTTACTTCTTGATTTACTAAAAGGGTCGACTCATGAACTTGACGTAGAAAACGATCGTGTATGTACGCGCATAAAACGCCTTTTGGGTGGTGAAGTCAAGAATCTTGCGAGATGACATAATTAGGGCGGCTTTATTAGAAGAATATGTTTCTTTGAGACCTTCCTCCCTGAGACTCGGAAGTCTGGAGTATAATGTTCCACAGTAAAAAGGAAGTATTAAAGATAGTCCATGAAGAGGCGAGTCTCACCGTAACCAATTCTTTAAACTTTGGCAACGGCTTACTCACGGAGACAATCTCCGTCAATTATCTCGAGCTTAGAGCTCGCGGCTGGGTGCGAGTTGCCGCGAGTTTGGATTCGATTCTAATTGTCCGGGTTCGGGTCGGGAGCGGCTGATGGATCGGAGGCTCGGGGTACTAAGCTCGCACTCAGCTGGCCACAGAGCGGGTCGTGTACAACGTGATGTCGACAAATTACTCATTTATTTTCCGAAAAAATAAAAATCGACTTTAATTTAAAAAAACGACTTTAATTTATCAGACGAAACTCCAAAAGCTTCAAATCACATCGTACTAAGATAGTGTTGTATAATTCTATGGTTCGCAGCTGTCTCGAATTTGCGAGTGTGGTTTGGAAGTCTTCATACACATTGCATTCTCAACGCATAGAAGGTATACAAAGGGCCTTTACGCGATCTCTGGCATTTTCTTGTCAAGGGATTTCGCACCGAAGTCCTTATTCAAGTCGTCAACTTTCTTTAAAATAGATACCTTGCGCGATAGGCGGAAAGTTCGTGACCTTTCATTTCTCCATAAGCTAATTCACAACTTCATTGACAGTCCTTCGATTTTGGGCGGTGTTTCTGTTAGAGTGCCTCATCGTTACCCACGACATAAAATTGCAAATATTTTTGAAGTTACACGTGCTAAAACTAATTTGGTACATCGCTCTCCCTTGCCCAGAATGAGTCATACCTATAACGAACTAAATGCTTCCTTGAATGATATGGACATTTTTCGGGACTCACTTTGTAAGTTCAAAACGAAATTGTTTAGGTATTTTAACAGTAATTAAGTTATTTTTATGGGGTTGTAGTATCAGTGGCCTTGTTCTTGGAATCTCTGTTCTTAGTTTGATTATTATTGTAACATATGTTTTTTATTGTAATTGTTTTTTTTGTTTAGTTAATCGTCTAATGTTGTAGAGAATGCTGTAAACACCTGTTAAGGTATACATATCAGGAAACATTGTAAAATTGTAAATTCACCTTTGACTTATTTAATATGTGTACTGTTGGTGTTTCTTTAAATAAATAAATAAAATTTAATTCAGACACTCGACAATGTTTTTCTTTATGTGTAAAGATTATCGGCATGCGTTAAATTTTCTGTCTTGCCTGATTATTAGCGACGATGCAGTAGCTATACGACGGAGCGTGCTAAGAAGTTGATCCATTTTCCACTCGAAAAAAAAAACAATATTTTTAAAAGTAAAATAATAAAACTAAGAATTTTAATACTAAACACCACTAATATTGAACAATATGTATACTACTATATTGGATGTCGACTCCGCGGATTCTGAAGGTTCCATTCATCAAAAACCGTACAACGCGCACATCGCGCTCCGACTGACATACGCCGTCCATTACATTAGCATGTTAGTGTCGCGAACCCAAAATGTTTTCCCCACAAAACAAATTAGCAGTCATAGGAACTGCCAATAGAAGTGAAAATGTTTAACTCAGAATTTGATAGGTTTTTTTTAACTTTTATAGGTTTACACTTGACCGCCTTTTCGTCTGATATAAACGATGATGCGGAAAGCTTATTTTGGATACTATGCAGGGGAAACATGGTCCCGACTTTACCCGAAGATTTTTTACCATTCTTGAGCGTAAAAATAAAATACAATTCATAATCTACGAAAAATTGACTGTGGCGCTACAAGAAGTTTTCACTTCAAAACACTCAAAGCGGCTATAAAAAATTTCACCAAAAAATTTTAACCGATATACCATTATTTAGAAAACACATTGTACAACCCGCTAACCTCCCGATCCAACAATAGCTCGCAAAGTCAGGCTCAGATTAAGCGTTCGTCTGTTCAGCCCGGCTGTACAGCCTCGCTGCTAACCCTTTAACCCGGCATCAGATTGAACTCCGCAAAGGATTCCTAAGTTAAATATTTTCATTTGAGTTACGAGGCTGCTCTGATCTTTGATAGTTCTAAGTCTCCGGTAACAAGTTCTATTGTGAAGTGGTTCTGAACTTTAAATTAACCTGGAACGCTTTGGTTAGTTGGTTTTGCCAGTTTCCTCTGCAACTGATTTTCAATTCAATTCAATTCATTTATTCATACCATAAATTCATAAGAACACTTGGTAACGTCATTTACAAAAAGGCAAAGAATCTGTGTACATAATATGATAAAATAACAACGTCAAAAAGAATAAAGCAGCTGTAAAGGGGCCTAGTCAATTACATGCAGCTGTAAAAAGGCTTTGTCGAAGACAATATAACAAATAATCAATACACACAGTATACAGATACTACATTAGTACAAACAATGTAACATCAAAAGTCTTAAAAATCTATTATTTTACCTTATTACAAGATTCTAATTTCAACACATTTCTCTTCCATACGTTACCATCTTTAACAAAGTCGTCTATATTATAATATGCCTTGCTCAATAGGTAGCTTTTTATTTCATTTTTAAACTTGGTTTCATTGAGGCCTTCCACTTGTACAGGGATTGCATTATAGAAGCGAATACCATTACATTTGAAAGAGTTATTTGTTTTCTGAAGTCTGCACTTAGGAAATACAATTTTGTGTTTATGGTGCGCTTTTGGATTCAGATCAGTTAATTTCTGCAGACGACTTCGATTTTTTCTTACATACATTATACATTCATAAATATACAAATGATGATGGTAGCAGGGTAGCTAAATACGTATAAAGGTGACATACATCTGCACTTTTACTAATAGACTGCAGGCCCGTGAACACAATTGATGGGTCAAGTGTAGCACCAGGAGACCTATGTAGGATAATAGAAGGGTATAAAATCATAAGATTTAGCACTATGTTGTCACTTGTAAGTTGTCCAACTGAGCGCAGTTGAAGAGGGGGGTTGCAACCCTCGACAATTTCTCCTTGTCGCATGATTTTTGTACGGCGTTGCGGAGTAATGGATTAGAAGAGGTGTTAAAACTGTATGGAACCAAAGCCGTACATAATCAAATGACCAAATTTAAAATGTGAATCGTCGGAAAATCAAAAAAAAATCTGACAAACTAATTAAAATTTATAATTTTTATTGTTTCAATACCTCTTCTAATCCCTTATTCCGCAACGCCGTATGAAAATCATGGGACAAGGAGAAATTATCGACGGATAGAACCCCCCTCTTCAACTGCACTCAGTTGGCCAGCTTACAAGTGACGGCATAGTGCTGAATATTATTACTTTATACCCTTCTATCATCCTACATAGGTCTCCTAGTGGTTCATTTGACCCATACATTTTGTTCACGGGCATGTAGTCTAAAAGTATGAAATTCTCGGGTACTAGTTATTCGTTAGTTCTAAGGTACATTTATCTGAGTATACAGTAGAACCTCGAGAAATCAAACCTCGGTAACTTAAAAACCTTTATAACTTAAAAATAATATAATCCGTTCCCATCATGGAATACGCAACCTCTATAACTTAAATGAGTTATCTCTGTATTGGCCCTCAGTAACTTAAAGAAATGTTTCCACAACCTCTATAACATAAAATTGTTTGTCAATGAGTCATTTTGAAAGAGTGTAATAAAACAAAAGGTCTCGGTTTTTTATGGTCCACAATCTACAAATGAATAATAACTATACATTATTTAATCTAGTAAAGCAAATGGCGGCATAGTCCATTAAATTAATATCTTCCGGGTAGTAGTTAAAATGGAAAACTCTGTACGTTTTGTTTCCAATCCACTAATAATATAATTCGAAGTCACAATAAAATATTAGCATAAAATTATATCACCGTCCTCCGAGAGCATCTGAGCTATAAATATGAGAACGATAGTCGCGCATAACTTACGATCGAAGATAATTATAAGCAAACAAGGTTGTTTGTCTATTTCCGTCGAAGTTTCTGGAAGTTATATCGGCCGCCTCCAGAGGGCGCTCTCCAAACATTACCGATATAATATTAATAATAAAAATCACCTTGTCGGAGGAGGCGGAGTGGAAGGAATCACTCAGCCCGAGGGACCATCAATATATTCCTTATCTGGCCCCTCAGGACTCGCGCCGAGGACGCACGAGTTGTTTTGATCGAGCGGAGCGAGGCTTCTGTTTGTTTGAGTCAGAGCAATTTTATGTTGTGTTACCTACATAACAATAGTGGTATAATAATGTTTAGGATACTGTACTAGAAAGACTTTTTGAGGAATCTCCGTGGGATAGTGCTACACCTTTGTTAGTGCCTCAAGCATTGATGTTTGAAGAGCAATAGCTGCGTCAAAGACCATCGTCGCTTAACATCAGGTGAGATGGCGGTAAAATGTAAAACCTAAAAAAGTTAAAAAATAAGATATTTGTTATGGTCAGGTATATTGCGATCAGGCACATGTCCTATTCGTTTCGTCGCTATATACTGCAAAAATAAAATTGATTGACAACTGTGACAAAAATATACCATTCCAATTAGTCTGTCAGTTAGATTTTGTAAAAATATGAGAAAAGTATTTTTTTTATCAAAAATATTTAAAATCGACATAAACAATGCATAATATGTAGATCACCAAAGTTTTCAAGTGGGTTCCCTTTATCGTAAACGTTGTACCATGAAGTTGCGTTACTGAAAACTCCGATGTACTGCATGTTTGTTATTTTGTTGTTTGTGAAACAAAAGAAAAATACTTGGTCAATATTACATTTTATACTTATTTATAGTCATTTGCATAATAATACAGATAGATAAATATATTTTATTGCGATACAAGCAAACAGATATATGTATGTAGTACTGTAAAACACTTATGAACTGGCACCACAAACAACGTTTGTAGAATAATTGTAATTATGTGTTTAATTTAAAAAATATTTTAAAGAACTTTTTGAATATATTTGGCTGCATCGTCGTGTAGCATCATTGGACACCCCGCTGCCAAGTGGACTGACCATTGACTGACTAAATGATGGACGGTCTAAAATGAAATGCAGAACAGTCTGTCTTGTAGCATTTACTTAGAGAGGGGCTGCTGACAAATATAACAAAGGTTGTTGATGACATAATACAAAAAAATGTAAGTAAAAAAAAGCGCATGTTCGATAGATTATTCACAAGTAAATCATTTAATTAATAAATATCAGTGGACAATCCACACACAACACTATCTGACCCCAAACTAAGCAAAGCTTGTGTGATGGCAGCCAGATAGCTGATATAATACTTACATAGTTTTAAATACATACTTTTATACATAGAAACACCCAGACACAGTGCAAACATTTGAATTCATCACACAAATATTTGCGCTGGGTCCCCACCCAATCGAACCCACGAATTCAAGAATGTTTCCAAATTTTGATGTATCCTCGATAAACGATAAGCAATTATATAAAACACTAGTAAATTATAGACTGAAATCTTGTTTCTTTAGACTAAAATATTTGAAAAATACCAAAACTAGTCGAGCAGCCGTCTGCCGTCGTTGTCTCCTCAGCCTTATTGGCCCGGAGCCGTGAAAAAATGTGAGACTCGTTCTCGTAATTTCTCAACATGTATTCGGAGTTTAATAAGGTTCCTCGCAGACTGGGCCGCCGGGTAATTGGCGGAGTGTTCGTCTCCCTGACTCGACAAGCAACGAATTAAAAAACTTAACGAATGGCGAACTTAACTGGGTCAATGAAACGGAGAGAGTCCCAGGAGTGAGCATCTGCGGGTCAACAATATTTCTCTCCCAAAATTTTCACAACTTCGTGCTCAAAGAGATGGTGTCGGAATACGGAATCGAGTCGGAATGGGACGGAATATATTATTCAGGGATAAAACAAGTACAAGCTATTTATTACTGTCCGCACCTCCCGACAGTTGCGAGAGATTAAATTAACCTGGAACAAAAAGTCGAAGGATCGTAATCATTGATGTAACAACATGGACGTTGTGTAAGTTAAAATTTAATGAAACAAAAAATGTATTTAGTATACATCATCGCTCCACATCAGTACAAACTTATCATTGTGCAGAGAAAAAATACCTAGGTCTTAATTTGTCTTATGTGTCAGTAATATGTTTTGGGTCTGAATCCCGTTATAAAAATATATTTTTGAATTAATTTTTTTTGTAACGTTGAAAATTATTTTTAGGATGTGTCCAGAAATAATTATCTAAGAATAAACATACTTGCTTACACGCAGAAGTGTCAGTATCAGAAATTGTATGAATATTACGGATTTGATTCCCATTAAAAATATCATAAGTGACTAAAAAGTTTACAAACCCTTACCTTACCAGGGCCTACTCCCACACTACACACACACACACACAACTGTTCTCTTTCACACTATCACTTAATTTCACACATGCAACCCCATGCACCACCTCATACACGTAAATGGGCAAGTTGCTTGTTCGTATGAATGGAATGTATTAATTGGTAAAATTACTTATTCGAAATTTACTTGCTATATCTAAAAGAAATTGGTATTAGTCAGTTTATTTAAAACCAAAGTAAAAATTCCAATTCCTATGTGTAATAAATATAAATTTGTTTTTGTTTTAATGTAAAAATATGTAATTTTAAGTAATACAACTGTTGAAAATTTGTGAGCAGTATTAACTATGGGTATAAGACATGTATTCTAAGTCAAATTAATTCTAGATTCAACAGTATACTATTAAAAATAATAAATATTATACTTATGAGGTAAGGGTCAATTCACACCGAGACGCGACGCGACGCGACGATACTCAAAGAGGCCAATGATTTCGCGCTACGCCGCGCATCGTCGCGAGACGCATCGCAACGTCGCGAGGCGCATCTTAAAATCGTAGCAGGACGACGCCTCGCTGCGCAGCGAGATGCCGCGAGGCGCAGCGGAACGTATCTACTAGCCGCGGGCGCCGCGCGGCCCCGCCCGCGCCTGTGTGATGTCTTCTTTTTAATTTTATTTTTGTAAACTTCTTCCTCTTCCTCTTCTGCAAGAAGTCCGATTATAACAAGATCCCAGTCTCATTATATTTTCAATCGAGCACTCGACCGAACTGCATCAATTCTAAACGAAGTCTGAACGGAAATAGTAGAGAAGTCGCCACAGCGGCCTCAGGCTGCGCCTCGCGGCGTCGCGCGGCACCGTGAGACGCAGCACCGCTCTTGCACGCCGCGCGTACCGGCGATGCACCGCTGCGTCACGATACGTCGCACTACGCCGCGAGGCACCTCGAGGCGCAGTGCTGCGTGGTGTAACGTAATCTGAATTCTCACAATGTAATGTGTATCTTTTCGTGTAGTGAATAAAGTATATTCTGAGTCGCTCTATGAAAAATGTGCGCGCAGCGTCGCGCCGCGTCGCGTCTCGGTGTGAACTGACCCTAACGCGACATGTGCTACTAAAACAGATAATTGGACCAGAGCGCCCAAGATACAGGCTCAGCCTAGTTTGGGGCTCAATGTAAACTTTGCCATTGAAAAAATAAATTAGCCATAAACTCTCATTGTAAATTAAGAAACAGTGTAATATCTTGAAGGAATAAATTATTATTATTATTATTATAACACACATGCAATTTACTATCTTGTACTTAAATGAACAAACAAATATCTGCGCTCGTTACTGTATGATATTATTTAGTAACTCGCAATTAATTTAAGTAAGTGTCTTTATCGAAATATTTAACACACATAGCCTTTCCAACTAGTATAATGAATGTTAAAGTTTAGGTGTTTGTTGCTCAACCACGTCGGAACGGCTTAACAGATCGGGTTCAAAAGAGAGCGAGGTCGCAAGAGAGGTTAGAACATAGTCAGATTACAGTTTGGAATAGCACAAAGGCTACTTTTTAATAACGGAAATAATGGAAGCGAAAACTACGCTGATAAAATCGCTGCTAGTAAATAAACAGCGCAGTTGTCCTAAATCTGTGCAAATGTAACGTGTTGCAAGATCATAATATACATTAAATATGTAGGCATATAATAAATCATCATCACTTATATATGTGTGCATTGACATCCCTTTAGTGTTTTTTAATTTAATCCGAACATGACAAAAGAAAAACATTCAAATCAGATCGCACATGAATTCAATCAATTATACGTTAGTGAAGATCGAAATAACCAATGTCGTATAACAAAGTCCACAGATTTGTAGATCAATGAGCGCAGCCCCGGCCGCGTCGGACGCGCGGCAGAAGTTGCCGGGCCCCATCACATGTATCAACACAGTTTCACAGTTTTAAACTTCTTTGAATTCTGCTCGACCTGGAAAAATGTACGGATTTATACGGGGCTCGGCCTTCCGCGGAGAGGTGACTACGATGTACAAATATTTTGAAAATTTTCACTGCTATTATTTCAATTATTTAAAAAATACATAGGCACAGGTAGTCATAGTCGATGAAAGTGAAATCTTATAACTTAGAATAGGCGTGACGTGACGACAGGTCCTGCAATTAAATTGAATTATTTGATACAATGACAGTATCTATTTAGATAAAATAAAATATGTAACAATTTTAATTTTGATATATTTTAGTTTAACTTACTTTATGAACATTCAAAGCTGGATGGGCAAGTCCATTTTTAAAAGTACGAAATTGTTGGTAAATTTATTTAGCTCTGGATAACCCATTCAATTTCAAGTGAATTTTATTATGAAACCAGTTTCCTAAACGCAATATTTAATATAGCTACCATATAAACTTTACGCGTAGAAAATACGGCACAGTGACGTCACGCTTCTGTAGTGTTTTTGTATGAAGCGTTTTTGGGAGAGTCAAAATTGTGATTTTAAAATCGTGATATCACGGGAAGATTTTAAGATAACAAAGTCATTATTTCACCTATGTTTCAGTTATTGAGTAGCCTTTTGATGGCACATTAAATCAAAAATGAGTCGTAATGCCTATTTTAGTATGAAACAAAATACGTCACCTGTACTTCTATAGATATACTGCCAGTACGCATGTCTGTGAATGGAACTCCCAAGATTTCGCCACCCAAATAGCGTCTCACACGTTATCACACTTCGCCGCTCCAACCCCGCTCCGACGCTACGCCGCTACATTAGCAAATTGGTGTTACGAACTCATAAGACTTCCACCCCACCAAAAAGAGCTCAAGGCGGCTATAATAGCGTTCTTTTCAAGCATTACTAGACTTATCAAAGTTTACAAAACATTCCAAAACAAAATTCTCTGAGTTAATTTGGTCAAAAAATAATGTCAAAAAAATGTATCCTAACATAAAGTTATAATTTTTATTTACTTAAAATTTGACAGATTGGGGACTAGCGTATGTATGCCTTGAGTATAAATTTGAAGTATGGCGGTAAGAGAAAATCAAATTGATGATAGCTCACGTTCTTCTCCGGTATTATATAAAAGGATGAAGGAATTTCGTTGAAATACGGGCGATAGGTTGACAATTTGTCACTACAAGCCTAAAGTGTCTGTCGCTAGAAAATATTTGCCTACACTTTCAACTATACAAGAAATAAACGAGCTATTTTGAATATATTACGCTAATACTATATTTTAATTTGTAGCATTTTATATTTTATTGTAATAATATTTTTATTGTAATAATATTGACATAAAATAAATAGTTATTTATCTTTCTTATAACATAAAGAACCGCGAGTCAAAATTATGTTAATTTCAAAATTTGGAGCACAGTCAAATCGAAATAGACATTTGTATTAAATTGACTACTGGCACGGCCTCTACTGCCTACCGAGACCAACTCAACTGTCTACCGAGACGGCGTGTACTGCCTATGTAATCTATATTTAATTTTATGAACTTTGTCATACTTATAGACAAGATAATTGCACCTGATGGCCGCCCTAGCAGTCTCCCGGTAAGAGGTGAGTGTATTGTAACAAATCAAAAGTTCCCGCGCGTGCAGCGCCAAGCCGTACACCTGCCATAAATCATGCGCTCTCTGGACGGCGGCGTTTCGGCGCTAACATCACAAATGCCTACATTATTTGCTTACAGTGCTACCGTTTTATTTTGAATTTCAAAGTAGTGTTGCATTTTGTGACAGGTATATCTCAGAGGTTACATTTTACTAAAATTTTAACGTTTTAGCTTTGGTTATTTAGATCTTTGTTGCTAATAAAAAGTGCACTAAATTTGTAAGTGTTACCATTGCTGAGACTCGGGGTCTCTCATAGAGAGAGTCATAACCATAATTTACACTTTCTCTGTTCTGATACTGAACATTAAATATCGGCAAATCAGTCTATCAATTTCCAGTCAAGCTATTTCCCATTTGCACAAAATGGTTCGAAAACGTTATCTAAGTTTTAATAGGCATGACGACTCATTTTTGATTTAATGTGCCATCAAAAGGCTACTCGATAACTGAACCATAGGTGAAAGAATTACTTCGTTATTTAAAAAAACTTCCCGTGATATCACGATTTCAAAATCACAATTTTGAACTCTCCCAAAAACGCTTCATACAAATCACTACAGAAGGGTCACGTCACGCTGTCGTATTTTCTATGCGTCGCGCGTAAAGTTTGCATGGGAGCTATATTAAATGTTGCGTTTTGGAAACTGGTTTCATAACAAGAGTAACATGAAATTGAATGGGTTAGGTATCTAACGGTAAATACATTTTCTAATAATTTCGTACTGTTAAAATGGACTTGCCCGTCTAGCTTTGAATGATCATAAAGTAAGTAAACTAAAAAATATCAAAATTGGTATATATTTTATTTTATTTAAATACTGTCATTATATCAAATAATTTAATAAAATACTTAAAACTACTTAATACCGTTCAATTCCTATAATATCCAATTCAGCCATAAGCCCAGCTACTTTGCTAAGACAAAGGAGACCTATTGAAAGGCTGCGTTTAAAAATTAACTTGGTTTCCAAGTTGCGAGTTAAATGGGTGTTAATTGTAGGAGTTTCCCCGTACTCCCGGTAGGCACAAGTTTGTCGGAGTTCTTAAACTGTCGACGTTATAGGGAATCTTGAGTTACGTTCACAAGCTTTTTCTTTTGTCAATGAACGAAGTTTCAAAGAAGAATAAACTGTTTCTACGAGAAACTCAGGAGCTATATTTCTGTATGAATTTAAATTTGTTATTTGTATCCGTCTCAAAACTAAGTGGGTTTTATAAATCTACTTGTAGCTATACTTGATGTGAAATTGGAGCCATGAAAACAGTTTATGGTCCAAAAAAAAAGTTTCGCCTCTAATTTATGTAAAATTATTTTAGTATTAATTTTAGGGGTAGTATTCTTGGCAGAATCCACCTGGGGAAGTACCACACTTTTGACAGTTATTCTACCGTCTAGCAGTAATGTGCAAGCATGACTGTGTTCCGGTTTGAAGGGCAATGTTTCCAGAGAAATTACTAAGCTTAGAGATATAATATCTTAGATCTCTGGGTGACGAGCGCAGTGCAGTGCTAGGTAATGATTTGGACTTTTCATGTTCCAATAGCTGCGTATCAGTGTGCTGTTATGTGGCAAGCATGTTGCTTACCATCAAACACATGCCCTGCTCGTCTCGTCACTCTAAGCTATAAAAAAAATTACAGCAGTGTCTGTAATTTACATTTAATTGTTATGCTTTCAAATTGAATATTTTTTCGTTAGGCTACCTATTTCCACAAAAATAGCACCAGAAAGTTTTCAAATCTCGATGCAGCATCAAATAGTTCACAATCTCTAATCTTGACGGAATGTCGTTTCTCGTTTGTTTAGGCCATTAACACACTGCCACGCACCACGTAGCGTGGCGCGTGAACGCGTGTTCTAACGTTGTATGTAAGTATCTCAGTTTGGATAGAAAATACGCACAGTCCAACACACTGAAAATGCATCAACGCGCGTTTATGGAGATCACGCGCCTACAACAGGAGAAACATGGAACCTCACGCCTGGGTGCGGGCGAGACACAAGGTACGGCATACCGAGTCCTGCAGTGTTGCGCGTGATTTTGGAAGTATGGATGAAACGAGGCAGTTTTAGTATTAAAGTTATCGTGATTTATACACATATTTAATTGGGTAAATGGGTAACTGCCGTGTAATATGGTCTAGTCAATCCGACTCAACTTTCGGCCGCGTTCGGCGGCCTATTTCAAGGAGAGTGCATGCGCGTGATGGCTGCCCGTTTAGCCACCGGACGCGGCCAATACTCGAGACAGATTTGCCGACCATATTACAGGTGAATTACCCGTTTACCCAATTAAACAAAAAATTAGTAAGAGCCACCATAAATCAACAAAACGCAATAACGCGCGTGAGTTTGTAAAAAAACACCGTACAATGATGCATATCAACATGCAGCGTGGTGCGTGGCAGTGTGTCAATCGCCTTAGCGGCCCGACTGCGCCACGTGACGTAGAGACGTCCCTCCGTCACGGCGAGCGTCCGTCACGCCGGCTGGCGGCCGTCACGCCGGCCGGCGGCCGTCATCGCTCCCCGCCTCCGGGACATTTGTCCACATCCGCCGATACTCCGATGATAGATGCCATTCACGAGTTTTCAATGGAGAGCGCTCGTCTGATCGAAGGCTTCGCTTTCAGTTCTCACAAAGAATAGTGACGTAGATTAAGTTGTAGCTACTGTTATACATTTTCTGTTCGACTAGGTAGTTAGAGCAGTTTCATATCATTGTCCGGTTCGTCTTTTATCTAGGACTGTCTAACTGAAGCTATGTGTTTAACATAACACAATAAATAACTAAATATGGGTGGACATTTCACACTCAACGCTATGACCTCAAACTAAGCAAAGCTTGTACTATGGAAGCTAGATAGCTGATATGATACCTAAAGGCATATTTCTATATTCATACTTATTATGCATAGAAAACACCCAGGCACAACCCAAATATTTGTATTCATCACACAAACATTTCCACTGGGAGGGATCAAACCCACGACCCACGGCTTCTCAGGCGGACTTACTACCAACAAAGCCACCAGGTCAGCCATTGCAATTATGTCGTAAACATTTTTTTTTTGTAATTTGTTGAGTGTGTGAGATAGATATTGTAAAATATTTATTCAATCATTTCTGTTTAAATAAATAAAAATACGTATATATTTGTGCTAAATAAATTTATTTTTTACTTTTTAGTTTTCTGTTTGAAGTCGGTTTTTTTTTTGTTAAAATTATATTATGTAGTATAAATTTCACAATATAAAAACATTTGTTTACACGTTATGTACAGTGGTTTTATAGCAAAAGACGTTCCCGATATTTTGACGCAGTCTCTTGCACTATGTTCATGTATAAACTGATAAATGGAAGGAGTAGATACAAAACTAACCCTCTTCCGCAGTATTTTGAAACGATTTGGTAAGTACTACTTATAGTCGAAATCAGACACACAATCATTTATTTCTTTTCGTAAAAACAAATACTTCTACTTCAATTTAAAATAACTCATCCACCTGGCTTTATTTCATTGTTTCTATGACAACGTAATTCAGACTAAAGCAAGCAAATTTTAGTTTTTTGTTAATATTTCAAAAACCAAATCAACGATTTCAATAAAATGTATTGAATAAAATATACATGGGACCACTTCTGAACTATTATCAACTAAGTACCAAACAATATAAGAAGCATCAAAATCGATTCGCAATTGCTATCGCGTTAAAAGAACAAAATCAAACGGTGTTGAAATCGTCATTTTTTTTAAAAGTCTGTGAACTACGTTCATCTCTCTGGGACATTAAAGCCACTTATGTTCTTAAAACGACCATTATTTATGCGAAAATTTAAACAACCTTTTCTACATAAGTCCGTTGAAGCACAACTGGTATGAAAACAAGCCTGGAACAAACTAGAGAGCTCTGAACGAGCAAGTTTTCCAGTAAAATAAAGTGAAGTTAGTCAAATCAGCGTCCGACCGTGTTTCAACTATTCCTACCTTATTAAAGTGCCGAAAGGACAGTCACAGTTTCTCGACGTCAAATAAATTTGGGGCCTACCACGGTCGTCTACCTGATAAATTTGTTTCAATAACCGACATATTGCAAAACTCCAAAAGATCTACCGCCTAACTTAAACTGCCTTAAACCCTCTACACACGAGCCCTAAAATCACAGGAAATTACGTAAAACTAGTGGGGAGCACCCTACATCACACCATAAATCACCAATCATATGGTACGATGTAGGCTCCTCCCCATTACTTTTAGGTAATTTCCTCTGATTTTAGGACTCGTGTGTGGAGCGTTTTAGCTTTGACATTAACATTGAGTTCTCTTTTCTTTACGCTTGAAATAATAATGACAGCAATAGCAAAGCCATAACCGATTTAGTTAGGCGGTAGAAGGGCAGGTTTTGTAAAATATTGTGTCGTAGATTTTATTTTACAAAAGTAATTTTCTAAAATGGTTTACTTAACTTTTAGTAATTAATTTGATAAATCTCGAGCAATTGTATAAAATATTAGCCCTAGATGTAATAATTGGACGGTATAAAATTTAAAGTGTTTATTGGTGGCACTGTAAAATTTACGAGTGGGGAACTACGCGGCTGAAACTGTGGGATGCTTCTAGTCCTAATTCTTACTGTCCTTTTGATGTTTGTCGTTCAGTCATATTGGAACGGCTGAACGGGTACAGTTCACCTTTGGGCCACAAACTACAGTCGGCAATATCATATAATATCCTACTAATATCAATTTACGACCAACTCGATCACCACGGTATCTGTTGCTCGAAAAGCGCGTGTCGTATTAGCCGCCAGCCTGAACGACATCATACGCCGGGCTTTTTCCATCGCCAATGTCCCAGCCATACTCGAACTGAGTGGTCTTGCGCGTGACGATGGCAAAAGACCTGATGGCATGACTGTTGTACCTTGGAAGTTGGGTCGGCCCCTAGTGTGGGACGCAACTTTCGTCGATACTCGGGCACCATCACATCTTCCAGAGACACATAGTAGGGCCGGTACAGTGGCTAATTCAGCTGAGCGACTCAAACGGCGCAAATATGCAACCCTCGGAAGTGGTTACATATTTGAGCCCTTGAGACATTGGGCCCGTGTGGGGCGGGAGCTCACCTCATCTTCAAAAGCCTTTCCGAGCGCTTGGTGGACGCGACGCGTGACCAAAATATAATGTAAATATAATACCATAAGCATTGCCATTCAGCGTGGTAATACCGCCAGCATGCTGGGTACGCTTCCGATTGGTAGTGGGCTTGAACATCTTGATTATCTGTAGACCTACAGCTTAGTGTAAGTGGTTAGTTAGGTAGGTTTGTAATGTAGTGTAGTTCTCATTGTATTTTAGTTTTGCTAATATAAAAAAAAAAATATCAATGTTTTGATGTTTGTTGCTCAATTACGTTATAACCCATACACGTATCAAGCTGCAATTTGGAACAAAGTTAGATCATAGTCTGGACGAATACATAGGCTACTTTTATTCCCAGGAAAATACACGGGAAAGGGAACAGCGCGCATAACACCGCGGGGTGCTGCTAGTGACACTATATAAAAAAATGCGAAAACGGAAAGTTCACGGATAAAATCACAAAGTGCTGCTAGAATTACTAAAAAACCCATATATAAACACAAAACGAAATGATCTTTTGATGAACATTTCCTCCGCGATTCTATAAATGTCACCTGTATTGCTGAAGCGAGTCGTTAGTAGGCCTCCACGGCGGCCATAACCCTGTCTCCACCTCCACATTTTCTACACCCAATTTGTGAGTCTGGAGGCTTGTAAAGTGCTGAATATACAAGATAAACTAGCATTCTTCCCGGCTCCCTGCCGGGACTTCGACTTGCGAAGCAATCGCTCGCTCCTGCATTTATCATGCGGGCGAGTAACGGGACAGGTTAGGATGTCTGTTCGCCTTTATTTACCTACTAGTCTATATTGCTTTGAAATAACACTTTCTATCTATTCTTATAGACTGGCTGGCCCAGTGAGCTACGGATGGTCTAGTCAGGAGAACAGCGACTGCAGATCCGGATCCTCGGTTCAAATCTCGCGCGCGCTACTGTATTTTCGAAGTCATGTGCGGAATGAGCTAACATAAAAACGGTGAAAGAAACATTGTGAGGAAACCAATATGTAGCTAGAATTTTTCGAGGTCATGTACACTCCGCGAGGTATAAGCTGAGCTTTGCATTAGTGTGAGAGATCACCAATCAGGCAGGAGCGCACAGACAGAATGGCGCCGCGCCTAAGGCCGGTTGTCACACCTACACTATCCATGTACACTCACACAAATGCAAAGCTCAGCTTATGCCTCGTGGAGTGTAGCATCCACTAACTAAACCGAATGTGCCAGTATAGTGGAGTGACCTTGACCCTCTCCTTGCCACGGAAGGCCGCGAGTCCTAGCAGTGGAAACAGTTAGTGGGCTGTTTTTGGTGTATATTGTTATAATAAAACAAATTCTATAAGCACCCCACTATATGCTACCTACCTATGCTGGGACTCTGGGTCTTCCTCGCAACGAGAGAGTCAAGGCTATAAATCCATCACGCTGGTCCAGTGTGGATTTGCGGATAACGATGACCTCGAAAGATTCACGGATATGTCGGTTTCTTCACGATGTTACCTTTACCATTAAAATCTATGGCGATAACAAACTTGTACATGTGCACTTGGAAAATACGAGCTTGAGTTACGAGCAGTCCGATACAAGAAATGATAAGGTCTGTATACTATTTGTGAAATTAGAAAACTTTTTTTTGAGAATTATACCATCTATGTATACCTAAAATGAACATATCACCTAATTTCACACACCAATAAAGATGATTATGAATATAAGAACGTACAGATCAACTAAATGTGATATAAAATAAGTTATTTTCTACGAAAACACAAAAACCGACTTCAATTTTAAATTTAATTGAGAAGTTCAAAATTAGAATCCTGAGCGTAGCAAAGGAATCAAAAGAGCACAAGGTGAAAAATCTTTGCACTCGAGTGCAACACGTAACTTTTCATTCCACCTCAGCGAGGAAATGACTAAATGCAATTTTTTAAATGTTTTCGCGCTAAGCAAATTGAAAAAAAGGAAGTACACCAAGGAGGTTCCGAGTCTGAGTTTTTAACATATAAAAACAATGTATGATGCATTCGGCACCAAGAAGGTAGAAATAAATAGGTTGAATTATGTTTTGAATTCAAAACTTCAGTACACACGATGTTCTAAATTCAAATTTACTTTAACCTCTAGAGGGTAAAAACGACTTTTGCGCCCTGATATCGAGGAGCAAAAGTACTCTTTCCGAGCTGGTGGGATGAAATAGTTATTTGTTATACAAGAGTGCAAAGTTGATTTTTAACCGCGTGCTCAGTTTTGATGACCGAGCAAGCGAAGGATTCTAAAATTGAATCACGAGCGCAGCGAGTGATTCAAAAAGTAGAATCATGAGCGTAGCAAGGGAATCAAAAGAGCACAAGGTGAAAAATCTTTGCACTCGAGTGCAACACGTAACTTTTCATTCCACCTCAGCGAGGAAATGACTAAATGCAAATTTTGAAATGTTTTCGCGCTAAGAAAATTAAAAAAAAAGTAAGTACACCAAGGAGGTTCCGAGTCTGAGTTTTTAACATATTAAAAAAAATGTATGATGCATTCGGCACCAAGGAGGTAGAAATAAATAGGTTGAATTATGTTTTGAATTCAAAACCTCAGTACACACGATGTTCTAAATTCAAATTTACTTTAACCTCTAGAGGGTAAAAACGACTTTTGCGCCCTGATATCGAGGAGCAAAAGTACTCTTTCCGAGCTGGTGGGATGAAAAAGTAATTTTTAGTTGTTTTTAGAAATATGAACAATATTTCAAAACCCACAACACCGTTTTCTATGAAATTTATATGGGACCATTTCAAAACTATGATCTACCAAACAAAAACAGAAGCGGCAAGAACTCGGTTACAAATGAACGACACTCTAAAACGAACTCTTCCAGAAACGTATTTTGTCTTCACAGCGACATTCAGTAACTGAATTAGTTTTTAATTATTATAAAGGCAGGCACCGTGTCGCTAGCGTCGCTCGAAGCGTGCCGGCTCCGGTAACTCGGAAAAGAATTCCTTCCGAAGACGGTATAAGGAACATTTTTAATATTTTGAGTGCAAATAACTGACTTTGGCGAAGAATTTTAGATTTCTTCTTTGAGTTACTTTTAAATTAACGCGAGTTCCTTTATTGGGAATATTGGGACTAAATTAATACTTTTGATTTTCACGTTGTGTAGTTTATTGTTGCGTTTTTCAAGATGTTTGTAGTAAAAACGAGTCTTGACTATCTTGACAACCCAGGGTAAATTGATGAATCACATTTTTTGGCGTCATTTTTTTTTTAATTTCACTTCTTACTGTTATAGATTAGTAAGAGTCAAATTTGTTCAGATTCGCTTTAGCCGCAACAAAAATACGAAATTTATGCGAGTGTCTATGTTTAAAGTTTTAAACTGTTTTTTTCTTTCAGAAAAAATATTGCCGCAATGGGCCGTTTTGAAATGGTAAAAAACTATTGAACTCGCGACACCTTTACTTTGACTCGACTTCACGCGTATGTTAGCCACGTAGGTAAGTGGAGGATTAGTTTTATTTAAAAATGCACCTTAAAAAGTTTCATTTCAAAAATAAATAACATTCTGCTTCAGATGGACGTCGTTGTCTTAAAACGTTTTATCTCTGTAGTGTTGTACTGCGTCTATTCTGTTCCTCGGTCGTTTAGTCCCGGCCGGTGATCCGAGCAACACGGGAAAGCTTCTAGGAATATCGCTTGTTGGTGTCGCTCGGCAATTCGAGCTACCTACAGCGCGACCAACACCCTCACAGCTGGCCAATATCAAGAACAAATTCATACTAATACTTGCGTAGGTTCCGACTTCGCTCGGATAATAACCTAGGTACTACTGCAGCGCATCTGCCGGGCAAACGCATACAAAAAAACATTCACATTGGTCCACCCGATTAGGAGTTCACTTACAACGAAAAGTGGCATTGATTTTGATATATATCTTCTATATATAAAAATATTATGTTAATTTGTGTACGCTTCAAAAACTCAAAAAGTTCTGCACCGATCGAGCTGATATTTTACAATGATATATAATCCGCATCAAGGATTGTTTTTATATAATTTTTGCATCACAATGTGCCACAACGAAGCGTGGCAGGGTACAGCTAGTAGATTATAAAGCTGAAGAGTTGATTTGTTTGAACGCGCAAATCTTAGGTGCTACTGGATTGATAAAAAAATCTTTCACTAATGGATGTGCTTAATCCCTGAGCGCTATAAGCTATGTATTATGTACTACGGGCAAAACCGGGAACAATTTTTTTTTTACTTTTATAAGTTTACACTTGACCGCCATCTAGCCTGATGTTAAGCGACGATGCGGTCTACGATGGATCGTGTTTACCTAGAAGAAACCGATTCACTCTCGATTTGAAGACACAAAGATTGTTACCATCGGGGAAAACCCACTCAGGCAACGTATTCCACAGCCTAGACGTTCTTATCATAATCATAATCATTTATTTCATAAAGCCAATTTACATGTCAGGATAATAATTGTAAGCATACACAAATTATAAAACAAAATTCGGTATAATAATGCACAATATAGTGGTAAATATTAATTATTAAGTCATAAAATAATATAATAATTATTATAAATTTATAATAAAATGTCAATTAAGTTAAATTACACGTTATCACAAAAGTAGAGTCAAATCTCTTCGTTCATGTCTTTGGAACATCAACCATGAAACGATGTCGCTTTTTCGAGCTACGAACATTCCGATAGAAAAAAGGGCAAGGTGGACAAATAGTGTAGTAGTAAGACTTTCCAGTCCGCTTGGGGAAGTATCATACCTTTATTTATTTACTTCATAGCCACTTAACATACTCATAGTTATTATACAGACAAGCACAGTAATGTGAAAACATCACTGTGTTCCGGTTTGAAGGGAAGTGACTCCAGTGAAATTCCAATGCATAAATATCTTGATGCAAGATACTTTATATCTGTAGGTGACGAGCCCATTGCAGTGCTACTAATGATTTCGACTCTTCATGTGCCCATAGCTGCGTGATACTCTACTGTTATGGGCGGAAATGTTGCTTACCATCAGGCGAATGTCCTGCTCGTGACGTCACTCAATACTGTAAAAAAATATCCCGCTAATATTATAAATGCGAAAGTAGATGTTTGTTGTTCAATCACGTCGGAACAACTGAACGGATCAAGTTTAAATTTTTAACACTTATTATACTGTGGAATATCGTATAAGCTAATATTTATCTCAAGAAAATAACTACGCGGACGAAACTGCAGGCTGCTGCTAGTATTGAAGAATTATAAAGTTATATGTTCCGGTTTGAATGGCAATGTTTGCAGAAATTACAGGGATTAGATATATAACATCTTTGATATCTAGGTGACAGCCAGTGCAGTGCAGTGCTAGGTAATGATTTGGAGTCTTCATGTTCCAATAGCTGCGTGTCGCTTTGCTGTTATGTGGCTGGCATGTTGCTGACATTACCTAACACCGCACTGCGCTCGTCACTTAGAGACATAAGATATTGTATCTCTATGAACTGGATTTTCACTGGAAAAACTTCCTTTCAAACCGTATACTACGTATATAATTATACATAGAAACACTCGGACAAAACAATTTATTAGTAGTCATTACACAAACATTTTCCCTGGGTGGGAACAGAACCCACGACCTACAGCTTAGCAGGCAACCTAACTACCAACGTGTCAACTAAGATATTAGGCCAGTAAACGAAATTAAAAATAAATAACAAAGCAGAAAGACGATTTACCTCAGAACCACAACAGTGGCTCCATCGTAGCTTACCACTGTTAACTTGTATAACATTTGATGGGAAAGCGTTTAAATTGTTGCTTGCTTTAGAAAATACACATAACTTACCGCGACTTCGTCTGTGTATTATTTAGGAACAGATATAAACACAAATACGAAAATCACTATTGCTGTTTTTTAACCACCGACCAAAAAAAGGGTGCTATAAGTTTGACGTAGATGTCTGTCTGTCTGTCTGCCTGTCTGTCTGTGTGTCTGCTGTGGCACCGTAGAGCACAAACGGATGGCCTGATATCGATGCTATTTTTTTATTTGAAGGTTTATTTTTGTGCGGATGTTCTTAGCTATGTTTGGTCAATGTCGATTCAAGATGGCCGCTTCCATAAAATGGCGGATAAAATATTTCTTCACAACCTACCTCAATGTTAGTATCAAATGAAAGGGATTGACTAGTAAAATACTATAAAAAAATTCAAATCCAAGATGGCCGCCACCACAAAATGGCAATATACATTTATTTTTTCACAACATACTCAAAATGGGTGTTAAATGAAAGGGCTTGACTAGTAGAATGCTGTACAGATTACAAATCCAAGGTAGTCGGGAGTAAATCAAAATCTTTTATTTCTGCTTGATACAAAACATATTAAAAGTTGACCCATACAAACTGGTCTCTTCGAGATACATGCAATATGTTTAGCAAAACAGTTTGTATTAGTCTGAATAGATACAATGATCAAAATAATAATCAGCTGATGGCAATATTTTTCTTCTTCGTCTTCTTTTCATTTCTGGCTTCTATTTGAATGTGTTTTATACGTATGTAAACTGATTCTTCTGTTAATTTCTGTCTTTTATTCGGTTGTGTTTTATAAGTGCAATATATTCGTGAGTGCAATTACGCCAACGCCTTGTGTTTCAGCAGGATATTGTTTTGGAGTTTGATTAGTTTATACTGACAGATAATTACTGGAATTCTGCATTTTTCGGGAAAAAAGTAGCTTTTGCGTTATCTCATCATGTGTTTCATGTGTTAAACTGTACGTTGCTTGTTTCAATCATTCTAAAACCTATCAGATTTTTTGAATTGGATACCTTCAGTGATATCTAGACATAAATGGATTCCAGTTTGAAGGGCAATGTTTGCAGAGAAAGTATAGGGCAAAGAAACCAAGCATTTTATACTCAAGCGTTGCTCAGAGCGTAGTGCAGTCCTAGAGACTAATTTGGATTCCTTATCTAAACTAATATTATAAAGTATAAGATAAGTAAGAAGAGGTTTTTTGTTTGCACGCGCTCTCAGGAACTTCTAAACCAATTGCTAAAACGTTGACAAAAACGCAAAAGATTTATGCAAAAGATTTACCACCGCCAAAAAGTGTTAGCTAATGTCTAAATTCAAAATCTTAACAATCAAACCTTCACATTAATCATATATATTAGCAAAATTGAGTGAGTCGCGCTGTGGTTTGTGTGAGCTATGAAGACGTCTAGAAATTCCAGAACTTGACTGCATAGATGTTTGCGAGGTCTGAGGTCGGCACTTCTAACGCGGAGTTTATTGTCGTGCTCTAAGTGGAAGATATTGTTTTTATTTTAAGAAAATGCTCTCAACGCGCTTGCTACTTTAAGTGGACGATCTGCGAAATTGTTGCTGACCCCTGAGTATTAATACTGTTTGGAGCTAAGTGCTACATTGCCAGGATGCCAGGTCCTATTTATGGGTTGTCTTTTTATAAAATAGATGCATTTAAAATTAGTCTAGTAAAGTCTAATTTGTTTTAGTTCGTAGACTCTATACAGAGTGGTGGATACCAAGCTAGAGTGGGCTAGCAGGTGACGCGTGCCCTTTCCTAGAACTGGTATCACCGCAAAGCAGTAATGTGAAAAGGTCACTGTGTTCCGAATCGAAGGGCAATGTTTCCAGAAAAATACACTACACAGAGCTAAATCTCACATCTCTGGCTGACAAGAGCTGCGCAATCATGTAATAATTTGGACAGTTAATGTTTTAGTCGATGCGTGACGTTATGCGATTATAAGCAGGCGTGTTGCTTACCATCAGGTGATACGTCTTGCTTGTTTTGTTACTTTATGTTATAAAAATAGTTTTATTTCGATAAAAAGTTTTCATTTTTGCTATATTAAAGACGTCAAAAAGGTTTTCAGTTCGGTACTAAAATTCCTATTTAAATTTTATTGAAATTGATGAAGTGGTTTTTGATAAGACAATAAATATTCTGGACAATGAATTCGTACTACTACTGTTTTATTGGAAGAGTGTGTTTAGTTAATTTCACAAATAATGTAAAATTACGTTTTGTGTGAATTAAGTTTTTAATTGAATTCTGTTTTTTAACCCCCGACAAAAAAAAGGGGTGTTATAAGTTTGACGTCGATGTCTGTCTGTCGGTCTGTCTGTCTGTCTGTCTGTCTGTCTGTCTGTCTGTGTGTGTGTCTGTCTGTGGCACCGTAGAGCTCAAACGGATGGGCCGATTTCGATGCGGTTTTTTTTATTTGAAAGTTAATATCCGTGCGGGTGTTCTTAGCTATGTTTGGTTAATATCGATTCAAAATGGCCGCCTCCACAAAATGGCGGACAAAATATTTCTTCACAACCTACCTCAATATGGGTATCAAATGAAAGGGCTTGACTAGCAGAGTACTAAACGCTATAACAAATTTCAAATTCAAGATGGCCGCCACCACAAAATGGCGAATTATATAATATTTTTCACTACTACCTCAATATGGGTATCAAATGAAAGGGCTTGATTAGTAGAATACTTTTGCACTATGACAAATTTCAAATCCAAGATGGCCGCTACCACAAAATGGCGAATTACATTTCCTTTTCACAATTCCCTTAATATGGGTATCAAATGAAAGGGCTTGACTAGTAGAATGTTGTACAGATAACAAATCTAAGGTAGTCGGGGGTTAATCAAAATTTTTAATTTTGTTCTTGTGTTAAGTAAAATTTTTGTTGAAAATGTTGTTTGAAAAAAGTAATTATTTTACCCATCCATTCCACCTGACGTTACATGACAATGCGATCTGTAAATAACAAAATTTTCTCCGAATAAACAAATAAATAATAACAAACCGACTTCAATCAAAATTTAAGTTGAGTCCCTCAACGACGACACGCGCACACTCTCGCACTCTCCTTGTAAAAGGTCGCCGGACGCGATCGAAACTTGAGCCAGAGTGGACTGACTATATCAAACGTGAGTTGCCCGTGTATTTATTTTCATACATTTTTTTTGTTGAATCTGACATCTCGATTCGTCGACAAGCCAGAGCATTGTGAATTTAAGTTTCGTGTTGATATTTTAAAAACTACATATTTCAATTTGATTCAATTCGATTTCAATACACATTTATGGGATCACCTCTGAACTATCTACCAACCACCATCAAAATAGATTTAAAATTGGCAGTCCTATCACTTAGCATACACTCTAAAAAATACAGTTACAACTCCCGAGTTGAGAATCCCCTCCCTTACTTTTGTGAAGTCGGTAAGACACCTGAACCAGGAGCGCAGAACGTGCACGTTATTCAAACGTGACACGCAGGAGTTCAACTGAAACCGATATCATAATCACCACTTCAGAGCGCCTGATCACCATAACTTAGCAGCGAGTCCGCGGAGTCACGGAGTTACTAACAGATAGCCATAACCGTTACAGTAACCGTTACGGTAACGTTACGCCGTCGAACGTTGTAAAATCGAAGCACCCCTCGCGGGAATCAAACCCGCGTTCATTCCAATATGGAGCGACATTAGCTAGCACTAAGTTCCTTTAAAGCGAGTATGTGAAGACGTACAGTTGTGGACAAAACGTTTGAAAAACGTGATCACGTGGTTATATTTTTCAATATCAATGAAGCTAACTTCAAAGTGACGTTTAATCTTTATTGTATTTTGTCACTTAAATTGAAAATAGAAAGTGTTTCGGACGTAGATTCGCTGAAACAAAAACTTTGTCAATAGATTCGATCACATTTGCACGTGTGCGTTGTCAGGTTGTCACTGATAGGCTGACACGCACACATATTCACAAGTAGCGCGTATAATGACCCACTGATGTGTGCGTGTCCGCCTATATGTGACAGCGCATACGTGCATATTATGTGGCGGACTCGATGGACAAAGTTTTTGTTTTAGCGAGACTCCGTCTGATTTTTTTATACGTCCATGGCTGCAGTATAATAACAAAGAGCGATGATGTTGCTAAAACATTTTGATGATTGAAAATCCAGAGTCACGATGTTTATTCCTAAGTGACCCTACACCAAGTCAACCGATATATAGGTATATTGACATTCATTTGTAATTTGTAATTGTGTAATTTGGTGCCACTTGAGAGATAGGATAGTTTTATTTCGGTAAATGGTCGCTGACAATATCCGAGCAAATCCGGCACGGGCCGCTAGGCTGCTACCACTATGCAAAGAAATTAAAATAAAATTGGGAATTCGGGAATTTTTGTAGGAAACGTATTTGCCTCGAGTGTACATAGCTTATTTGAGGGATTAATCGTAGAAACCCGGAGCGTGGCGAGTGCAGCTGAAGTGGCGGGACCGCGCCGCGCGCCGGTTCACGGGGTTATTTCACTTCAAGCTGCAACGTTTTATTTCAGTTTGTTGAAAAATTGTGTTACATCATTATTTTATAATCAAATATGATCGAGTGCAAGTCCAAGGTAAAACTCAAAATTTAAATTAATTCTCAAGCAATGTTAAAAATCAAAAGCTGATTTTGAAATTTGAAAAAGACTTCAGTGTAAATTCGAAAGAAACGGAATGAAAAAAGTAATTTTCAATAATTTATTTCCTCCTAAAGAACAAAAAAACTGTCTTCAATTCAAAAAATGGTTCACAGAATACATCTACTTACCGAGTTTCAATAGTATAGATAGATAGATAGAAACTCTTTATTGCAACACAAACAATTTAAAATATTACAAATAAACACTTATGAACTAGTGCCACAAGTGGCGGCCTTATTGCTAAGAGCAATGTCTTCCAGGCAACCAGCATATAGTTATATATACCAGTATAGTTCTTATAGTTTCGGAGAAAAGTGGCTGTGACGTACGAACAGACATGACGAATCTATAAGGGTCCCGTATTTTGCCATTTGGCTACGGAACTCTAAAAAGGGCCCATGTCTTACTTACCGATTGGTCTTGGCTGAACTTGAATCATAGGTACCAAAGCAAATGCGAATATTGTCGGCTAAGATAATGATGATATAGCTAAAAAAAGCTTGTGCTAAAATTACTAAAGAAGACGAGGTGCTTGGCCTCTCTCATGGTACACCTCTCAGTCCTATTTATATCCTCGGCTTTATTTTTCTAGCTTCTAGTTGCAGTCTTACGTACGTACATACATTACTCCATCGAGTTTCAGCAGATCATAGCATATTAGTTTGCCTGCAAAAAATAATACAAAAACAAAACAGGTACTTAATACATTATTTTCCACAGCACAACAATAGAGATATGGCCATATCCAACAGAATATGTCAAGCACAAATAACGTCAATGCAAAAATCGAGCATCGTACATAGTGCAGTGAGGAATGGAGCATTCTACATCCAGTAAGAGGATCATCTGGGCCACAATAGGGCGGGATCAAGTGGCCGGCCGCTGCAGACTGCTTTGTGCCGGAAATAACCGAATCCATCCAGTTCTATCCGCCGCATTATCTGTTATGATATCGTTCTCAATCTTCGTGTGAATTCGACGCAAATGGAATAAGTATTGTGTTTCAAAATATTGTTTGTAAGTTTATATTTCTTGATGCTATTTCATTTTTAACCGACTTCCAAAAAGGAGGAGGTTCTCTATTCGGTTGTATGTTTTTTTTTTTTTTTTTTTTTTGTATGTATGTTACTCGATAGCGCCGCCAATTGTCAATCAATTTCGATCGTTCTTGTTTTGTTTGGTAGATCATAGTTCAGAGGTGGTCCCATATAAATTTTATCGAAATCGGTGTAGTAGTTTTCGAAATATGAACAAAAACAACTAAAATTTACCTCGACGACATAGTGATTGCGTCATCCGTCTGTAGGTATCACCGTTACGGTAATAGGTAGACAGTGGAAATTTTCACAGATTATATATTTCTATTGCCGCTGTAACAACAAATACTAAGAATAAAACAAAATAAATATTTAAGGAGGGCTGGCATACAACAAACTTGATTACATCTTTATTGATTACTAACCATTAGTACAGCCCTAGCAAACTAGATGGCGCTACTAGTAAAATAACACGCGCTATCGACCTTCGAGTTAGAATCATCTATATCTCGAGCTGCATATTGAACACCTCCACCTCGTTTGGACAATATAATCGAAAGCAAGGCTATACTTTTTACCTCCCGACCAAAAAAATATCTGTCTGTCTGTGGCACCGTAGTGACCGTTAGGGATGCCCAAAAAACTGTATTGTATCGATATATCGCATCGTAACTGTATCGAACTTGGTTGTATCGATACGCGATATTATCGATTTCCTTTGTATCGATATATCGTATCGTAACCGTATCGCATGCCTTTCATTTAATATGCGATATAATAAGTATATATCGTGCAAAGGGTTATCTATTTAGTAGTTTTACTATATTGTTTTTTTTTTTTAAAGAAACAAATAATTATATGTATTTAGAATAGTTTTATTCAACAAAAAAAAATCACAATTGCCATTGATCAGCACTTAAACAACGCAAAAATAATAATTTGGATAAGCGCTGTGGATTTAACCTATTACGGCTTTCGGAAAGTGTGTACCCAGCTACGAACGGAATGACAAAGGAGAACATATACTAAACATTTATTAATCATATTTGACGGTACCTTCTACAAAGTTCAAAGATTATTTAAATCTACCTCCAAGTCTAAATAAAAGCCGGCTGTTCTTGTTCCATAAACAATTTTGTCGACGTTATCATTCTCTTATTACTAATAACAATATATTCAATGGCACTGTGTATTATCGTTTAGTGATGATGTAATAGGTACTTTAAATTTTTTACAAATTAATCACCGACATAGTTTGATTCGATACGGTAATGCGATATTTTTATAAGAATGCGATATATCGAAGCGTATCGTATGGTCAAAATATCGCATCAAATATCGATATATCGTATAGTGCTGTATCGATATTCCGATATATCGTATCGTAACGGGTATCCCTAGTGACCGTAGAGCTCAAACGGATGGGCCGGTTGCGATGCGGTTTTTTCATTTTAAGATTAATTCGTCTGGGTGACATATTTGTAGATTTCACAAAGTTATGAAATTCGACCCTGTCAATACGAAATCGTGTAAATGCATTAATGAAAACTTGTTTAGCACTAAAAAGGGTAAAATAAACTATTTTAACAAAAATTAAACCGACTTCAACACCACAAATAGGCACTCAAAAGCGAAAAAATAATTTAATATAGGTAATTAATATAACCGCTACTCACTCATCTATATGAAGTCGGTGCCAGCCAACTCTAATAAGTATAGATAGATAGACCTATGCCTACTTACTACCTCGTACATAGTATCTATCTACTAGCTTTTTAACTAGACTGGCACCGACTTCATATGGATGAGTGAGTAGCGGTTATATTAATTACCTATATTAAATTATTTTTCGCTTTTGAGTGCCTATTTGTGGTGTTGAAGTCGGTTTAATTTTTTGTTAAAAATAGTTTATCTTCGCAACAATTTTGTAGAGGAATTTTTGGAGAGAAAATATTTTTGTGTTTTTGAAGCGTTTGATAAAAACGTTTAGATTTATTTGATTTTGATTTCCACTCAGGATGAGGATTTGCGGAATTAAGGATAGTTATAAATAAATAAATGTTGGTGGACAATTCACGCACAACACCATCTGACCCCAAACTAAGCAAAGCTTGTACTATGGCGGCCAGATAGCTGATATAATACATATATAGTTTTAAATGCATACTTATTACAAATAGAAACACCCAGACACAGTGCAAACATTTTAATTCATCACACAATTATTTGCACTGGGTGGGAATCGAACCCACGACCCTCGGCTTCGCAGGCAGAGTTACTACCTACTAAGCCACTATAGTTGGTATAATATGCCTGATTATTTCCATGTACAACGAGTATTTGTTTCAGTATCATCATAATTTTCGGCCCATTTTCGCCTTTCACTGAGCATAAAGCCGTCTACACACGAGCCTTGAAATCAGAAGCAATGACGTAAAAGTAGTGGGGAGGAGCCTACATCGCACCATATGATTGGTGATTTATGGTGCGATGTAGAGTCCTCTCCACTAGTTTTACGTAATTTCCTCTGATTTTAAGGCTCGTGTGTAGAGGGTTTATGGATTATCTTCGTGAACGCTACTCGTATCCTATGCTAGTGCACTGGTATCCCCATTTTTTTATTCATTGATTATCCATAAAATACATACCCATACTATATAAGTATAATATCAGGTATCTGGCCGTCATAGTACAAGCTTTGCTTAGTTTGGGGTCAGATGGTGTTGTGTGTGAATTGTCCACCAATATTTATTTATTTATAACACTGAAATTTATCATAGCCAAAAATGGATACATATTACGAAAGTATTTCGTCGTCATTGAAAAACAACATCAGTTGTTAAGTACTTTCAATGAAAGTGAAAAAAAAAACAACCAAATAGTAACGATATACACTAAGTCTCAACAGATTTCTGTGTTTCAAAAACACACAAATGCTAATTTTCGTGAATTTAATGAATTCACTGGGATCACACATTACATTACATCATGTTACTGGATTGCCATGTATGAAAATTTAAGTATTGTGAATATTTCATAACGAACCTTTTTTATATAAAAAAAAAGCAATGAGTATGAATAAAATATTACCAAGCATCATAATCCAGTGAGTGTCATAAACCTCCTCCTCGCTTCAAACTGCACCCATATTTCCGAGCGTCCGTTTAGTGCACAATGGGTGCATTTCGCCAAGATATATGGACGTCAATGCACCGGGCCATGATGGATGGAGAGCATTGTGGGTTGACTTACAATCGCCGCTTAGCGGCTGCACCCTGTGCTGATACGGTTTAAAGCTCCCTGGTGTTTTGTTCGTTTTAAGTGACGGAAACTTTATAAAGATTCCCGTGTCGTTTGTCTCACAGATCGTCATATCGAGCAGTGGTAGCTTATCTGGATGCTTATTTTAATGTTGGCGTGATGTTATAGCTTAAAATGAAATGAAATGGAAAACACATATTGCATAAATAATGAAAGACATAATTATAACAAATAAATAATAAATATTGGTGGACAATTCACACACAACACCATCTGACCCCAAACTAAGCAAAGCTTGTGTGATGGCAGCCAGATAGCTGATATAATACTTATATAGTTTTAAATACATACTTATTATACATAGAAACACCCAGACACAGTGCAAACATTGGAATTCATCACACAAATATTTGCACTGGGTGGGGATCGAACCCACGACCCTCGGTTTCGCAGGCAGAGCTACTACCAACTAAGCCACTAAGGCAGTCAATAAAAAAAAAAAGTTATTATTAAAAACAAACGTGACTTACATGTGACAAGACATACAAATAAAGAATACACAATATTGTGTTAGTGTGCACTCAACCCCTTACTAGAGCAAATTGTGTTATGAGATCTTTTAAAATTTTTGAATATTTATCTTAGTGCAGGTTTGTTAATACCACATCTAACGTAAAAGGATAATAAAATAAGGAAACGAACAACAACTACTACTATCCATCCTTTTAATTTGATACCTTTAATGAGGAAATTATGAAAAATACATCACAAACGACAATGTGGTGGTAGCCATCTTGAATTTACATTTTTTCGTACAGTGAGTCGAATTTGACACATTGCTTGTCCACTATGGTCCGAAAATCCCCAATCACAAATTTATCTTACTTTGTGATCCATAAATTGATTGAGCGATGTCAATATTAATATGTCAACGTCATATTAATTATCTGTTAACATAACAAGTATAATAACAAAATTAAATTTGACTATAACAGCGAATATGGAAGCGTGGGTGGGTGGGGGGGCAAGCCGCGTGCCGCTGTTAGTCAAATATTTTGGTACTAAGCCGAGTTACGTCGGATTAGTGATCATGTACAGACACGTAGTCATTACGGCTGTAATCACATCACATACGTATTCAGGAGCCCCGTCGGATTACTGCGGCCTGTTTTGCACTAACTACGAGTATTGAAAGTAGCTGAAAATGTAACTGAGTAACCTACACAAGCAGCCCACTAAATGTTCCCACTGCTGGGACTCAGGGCTTTGATTCTTGATCATAGAGGCCTTAATCGTCTATAGCAAGGAGAGAGACATTGAATGTCTCCATGCGATGGACGAACGAAGAGTCATCAATAATATAACGCAATGCGTCGAGTAAACAAGAACAAAATTAAAAATGTTGACTAACCCGACTACCTCGGATCTCGGATTATCTGTATAACGTTCTACTAGTGAAACCCTTTCATTTGATACCCATATTAAGGGAGTTGTGAAAAAATAAATGTATTTCGCCATTTCGTGGTAGCTCGTTGGATTTAAATTTGTCATAGTGCAAAGTATTTTACTAGTCAAGCCCTTTCATTTCATATCCATATTGAGGTAGTAGTGAATAAAATAATATAATTCAGCATTTTGTGGTGGCGGCCATCTTTGATTTGAAATGTGTTAGGTGTTATAGTATTTTACTAGTCAAGCTCTTTCATATGATACCCACATTGAGGTAGGTTGTGAAGAAATATTTTGTCCGCCATTTTGTGGAGGCGACCATCTTGAATCGATATTAACCAAACATAGCTAAAAACATCCGCACGGATATTAACCTTCAAATAAAAAAAACGCATCGAAATCGGCCCATCCGTTTGAGCTCTACGGTACACAGAGAGACACACACACAGACAGACAGACAGACATCGACGTCAAACTTATAACACCCCTTTTTTTGGTCGGGGGTTAAAAAAGGGACTACTTGTAGCGCCCTGCAAATTTACACGCCCATTCCATTTATTTGCCCGCTGTAAAAACAAAGCTATGTGCTATTCTATATTTTATACATTTTTAGATTTTTAAATTGCCGTTTTTGAGGGATCAGGACCCACGTACGGCCTTGTGAATGGACGACGACTATGTGCCCCCTGACGCCAAAGCTGGATTCATACTTGGTAATGCTTTTATATAAATATATTGGATGTTTGGATATTTGTTACTCATTCACATTGGAAGTTACTGTCCTTACGGATTAGGTTGAGATTTGAATCTTAGTTAGAACTAGCTGAACCCGCTACTTCGTTCGCGTAAGCAGATGTTACTGACTTATACATTAATTGGAACTATCGTACGTCAAATATTTGGATAAGTAGTCATTGAAAAACCTTTGAGTTTGAGTGAATTTGTTTTTTCACACAAAAATTATTTAATTTTATCATCTTTATTTTTCTTTTTTTAAACAAAATCAAACATACTTAGTAAGGTTTCGTAGTATCGAACATAGCCGCAAGTGTTAAGTTTGTAGGATTTTTATAGGATACATTATGAAAAGTCTGAAGCTAATGTGCATGATCTGATACCTACTTACTACCTACCTATTTCTTTTTATCCGCAAGCTGTTTTCTAGCTGTTACCCGCAACTTTGCCGGCGTAAAATTTTGAACGAAGCCTGTGTGGAATCAAAATAATTAAAATTTTGAGTTTTAATGATATTCAAGCAAGTTGAACCCGTAAATCTAAGCCAAGTCCTAGTGAAATGTTAATGTATGAATTTAATTGTAGGTAACACAGAAAAAATCAAGAACGAAAGAATCCAAATTTGGCATCAGAAATCCTTTTAGCAGCAAAAACTTATTAGTACAATTTAGAATACCAGTAACGCCACCTAGTGATGAAAGAAAAATACATACCACAATAGCAAAACATCGATTTAAATGGCCTTTAGTGCTTTTAGATTTAAACTGGCATTATCGCCGTCTAATGAGAATATTATGTTGCTTGTTATTTTGATTGTGAACGCAAATCACCTATATTATTTACGCCATAACGGGTGCACATATTTTTCATTTTTGGCTTTAACCTTACCATCACATCAAGTTCCTGACGAAAATATATGCTTAAATTAATATGGAGTTAAATGAAAATGTAGACATTACCCCATGTGAAATTTTAGACTCTAAACTATCTGTGTTTCGTATGTCAACCCATATCGTTGTGACGTTTTGACGTGATAGTTAATATTTGTTTCCTTAGGGCCCATGCTTCTATTCAGGTTGATAGGTAATAAATACATAAATGTGGTATTTTAGACTATGAGTTATTTCTGTTTCAATTTTCTACCAAATTTGCTTAGTCTTTCCTACGTCACAGTAACCTATAAGTAACCGATTTGTTATTTCTGAGTTCAAACTACGTGTGTTTCGAATTCCATCCAAATATGTTCAGCCGTTCCAACGTTGTCCTGTAAATATTATGAATGTCACTGTTTGGATGTTTGTTACGTAATACATAGAGTACTATACATAGGCAATGTTTAGCCTATGTGTTCTTCCAGACTGTAAACTAATTCTATTTCAAATTTCAACCCGATCACTTGATACGTTCCGCCTTGATTAAATCGGCAATAGAAAACATCATCTGCGAAAATTTCAACTGTCTAGCTATCACCGTTCGAGATACAGCCTGGTGACAGACGGACGGACGGACGGACGGATAGCGAAGTCTCAGTAATAGGGTCCCGTTTTACCCTTTGTGTAGTAAGTTACAGCTGACCTAGTCGGGAGAACGGCGACTGTCGATCCGGAGACCCAGGGTTCAAAATCACGCGCACCACTATCTTTTCAGAGTCATGTTCGTAATGCCGGTAATTAAAACGGTGAAGGAAAACACCGTGAAGAAACCGAAATCTACCTATAATCTAAGTTCTAAGTCATATGTTATCCACCAACCGACACTGGGCCAGCGTGGTGGATTATAGCCTTCTCTCTCCTTGCGAGAGAGGCCCCGACGCCCAGCAGTGGGAACATTTAATGGGCTGTTTATGCTGCTACTTATTATGCTGATATGTTTTCTTCATAATACAAAAATCTACTTCAATGACAGGTAATTTAATTCTGTCATTCGACAAAATTTTATAAGAAGGTATTACTATGTCGTACAGATAAATCTTATCTAGCTTATCGGTTTTTTATAGGATTACACTTCGGAGAGTGTGCGACTGATTTGCATGATCTGATACCACCTTGCCATTTTTTATCGGAATGCTCGTAGCTCGAAAAAGCGACATCGTTTCATGGTTGATGTTCCAAAGACACGAACGAAGAGATTTGACTCTAATTTTGTGATAAGAACATCTAGGCTGTGGAATACGTTGCCTGAGTGGGTTTTCCCGATGATTACAATCTTTGTGTCTTCAAATTTTTGTTGATATTTGAAAACTACCTCCCTGTTTTCGATATCTAAGATCACCTCTGAAGTATTTTCTACCAAACAAAAAAGAAATTATCAAAATCAACTAACTATTAGCGGAGTTATCGCGTAAAATAAAAAAACATGCAACCCGATTGAGAACATCCTCCTTGTTTGAAGTCGATTATAACCGAATGATGTTTGTTTTCCACAAAAAATATATTTTTGACAATTATTTTGTCGTCCAAAACGACGCGACGCGATCACGGGCACTTTCTAGAATCTAGAATCTAGATTTTCTGTGGATCGTCTGTGATACACAGAATACTTAGTAGTTAGTATGTACTGAACGCGCCGCGCGTGTCGTTATTATTTAATGTTTATGTAATTTTCGAACCAACAGACCGATATTGTTAAAATTTTGACGGGACAATATAAATTATGTGTTCTTTCTACCAAAAAAAGAATTAATGAAATTAAACAACGCAAACATGAGTTACAACCAAATACACATTCTGACTTTCACACCCTCCCGCAAGAAAACCGATCAGAATTTGGGGATCAAAAGTAGCCTACAGCAATGTCCTTAGTACAAACTAAAATCATGCCAAGTTTCAGCTGAATTGAATTAGTAGTTTCGGCATGATGCGTGATCCCTATACAGAAAGACAGACAGACAGACAGACAGACAGACAGACAGACATGAAAGAAAAAAAATGCAGTTTCGCAATCAGTATCGACTATGGAGTGCCCCAAAAAAATTTTTTTCAAAATATCTTCAATGTACAGAATTCGACCCGTTACAGTTTTATTATAAGTATAGATATAAGAAAAGCACAAAATTTTAAACCGGAAAAATCTAACAACGCTCAAACTCAAAGGTTGCAATTAGCTGATCTGAGGTAAAACAGGTCACTGCGAGCATGCTCAAATATTTCCATAATCAACCGACCTTATCACTGCTATATATTCGTTTAGTACAAATATAATATTAGTTTCCTTTTTATTTAGTAACCATACCTCCGACTCCTAACACGACCCCAAAGAGGTATTGTAGCCTCGTTCGTCACAGCCTCTGACAAGGATAACCTCTCCTCGTCAACTCAAGCAATCCACGTGCTAGGCCGGGATTCATTTCAATGAACTAGCGGCAGAGGAAACTCCATCAGTGAATAAGCTCAGCACGATGCCGCCACGCTTCCACTCGCTTTAGAAAACACTTTCGTCAAGATGTTTTTGACGTACAGTTTTACAGTGATTCGAATACGGTTGCATTATAGTTATAATTTAAAAATATTCACAAAATATTACAATGCATAATTAAATCATTGTTAACCAGCTCACTAAATGTTCCCATCACTGGGACACAGTTGGCCTCCTTTTGCAAGGAGAGAGTCAAGGCGATAATCCACCACGTGTCGCTTCGTGGATGACGCATAACCCAAAGAGTCTAGATACATGCCGGTTTCTTCAAGATGTTTTCCTTTGCGCGTTAGCTGCATTATGCACATGACGGCGAAAAGACAGTGGTGCGCGTGGGATTCGAACCTAGGGCTTTGGATCAGTAGTTACTGTTCTTTCGACTAGTCCAGCCGCAATTTATATTATTACTAAAATAAGTACTCGTATATTTTTGTAAAAATGGCGTTAATTAAAATTGTCAATAAAATTATGTCCTTAAGCGGAGAGTTGCATTTATTTCACTATTATCTAGTCCAATTTAACTAAATATACAGAACATTTACAAATACGAGTATAAAACAACTGTTGACCCAATACTAGATTTGAAACTTTACTACCGCCGACACTGCTAAAATGCGTTGCCCATATGCTGTCAAACTGGAAATGGCAAACCGTTCGGTTCCAGTTGACAGACAGACAAATCTACCGCAGACCCGATTGAGGAAGGCAATATTGACACACGGCATTCTCTTCCTGCGTTTCTATAACGAAGTTCAACAAGGAAAAGTTTAAGCCCCTCTCAACGTTGATCAAACATAGCCAGCATCTTTGATACTGCAGATATTCATAAGTAACAGCTATCGCTTATCATCAATTGCACCGTGCATTTATTGCCATTCAAAGTAAAAAAAATCAGGTCAATTATAATACAATATATATAGGTACCTCTACAAAAAAAAAAAAAATCTATTATATGAATTTACAAAACAATCTCGCTGTTGAGATTAATACAAAATGGCTAAATTCCCAAAACGCTGACAGCGTTGCCCTTCTGAACTATGGCCAAAAGAGCTGCCTTCTCTCCAAAACGAGGAAACCCAATGTTAAATAAATCTTTAAAGTTTTTGATTCAATTGATCCTCATTTGTCTAGTCTAGTCTAGTCCAAGTTCAGTGTCGTTCAGTTTCAGTCACATTCGGCCGTCTTTTGCAGCATCCAGTCGAAAAGAACACACGCGTACTCTCAACTAAAGGCCACTGAATGTGGCTGAAACTTAGAATGAAGTAAAACAACCATATAACACTTAAACAACCTACCGATTAAATAAACAAAATTGGCAGTCATAGGAACAGCCGATAAAGGTGAAAACTTCAAATTTGATAGCTTACTTTGAAAACTACGCGGGTGTAACCGGAGGGCGTGGTCTGACCATCATGGCATGGCCATCTAGAAATACGCCAGCCAATGGGAAATGCTGACGCATTTCTAGGTGGCCAATGGACATGTTCCCGAGTTTACCGAAAGAGTTCTTGTCATTCCCGAGCGTGATGCTAGAATTCAATTCACAGCCTGCGAAAAATCTGTCTACAGAGCGCCAGAAGAAGTTTAAGATATTGTTGAAGATATAGCACTGCATTCCAGCCCATCTTATGATTCAGCAGCGCCAACCTCCAGACATTGTTAAATAATTAAATACATAATTAAGACTCGCAGGCGTGGAGTGCCAACTTTTTGATAAAGCTGATGAGTTGACGAGCTAACTTTGTTTACAATCAGCACTTAGGTGGGCGAGTAATTTATATGTTAATCTACACTTGGTTCTCTAGGTAAATTGGATTTAAGTTTCTTACTAGCACCACTGAAAATATTTATTCAAGACTACGGGTTCAACTAATTCAGGTCTCTCTCGACTTTTTTTAGTTGGAACCACTAATACAGGTACCCTATACTGAAGTAGTTAACGTAAAACAACTAATTCACAAGCCTCATGTTGACTATGTACGAGTTAAATAACTTTTTATACAGTATAGAGTGATGAGATGAGCAACACATGTGCCTGATGGTAAGCAACATGCCTGTCCATTATAGCAAAATGACATGCAGGTATTGGAATATGAAAAAATCGTTTCCGTAGCTACAGTCACCAAACGATTTTGATTGGTTTGTATGTTGAATACAGCTTAAGCAAACGATATTAGTATTTATAAAAACATTTGTTGATATTTCACACAAATACAAAACATAACTCTATAGAAGATTTTTATCTTACGCTTCTTGATATTAATATTTCATAATAAAAGACAGTTTTAGTTTGGTTTGACGTGCTAGTGATCATCAGTTATGAGAAAAGTAGTTTATGTTTTTGTCCAAAAACAGGGGTGTTATAAGTAAAATACTATGCACTATAACAAATTTCAAATCCAAGATGGCCACCACCACAAAATGGCGAATTGTATAATTTTTTTCACAACTACCTCAACATGGGTATCAAACGAAAGGGCTTTAGTAAAATACTTTGCAATGACAAATTTCAAACCCAAGATACTTTGCTATCACAAAGCAATCGAATTACATTTCATTTTTCACAACCTCAATATGGGTATCAAATGATAGGGCTTGACTAGTAGAATGTTGTACAGATAACAAATCCAAGGTAGTCGGAGGTAAATCATTTTTTTTAATTTTGATCTTGTTGTAACTTACGTATACAATGATTAAACATCAAATAGAATCAAATAGAATTATAAAAAAAATGTTCATCGTAGTTTAGGAAGTCCTTTAGGAAGTTATTTTTAAAATATTTCAATGACCTTTGCTAGTTATTCTACCGCCAAGGTGTAGTACTTAAACATTACCGTCTTCCCGTTTGAAGGACAATGTTTCGAGAAAATTACTGGGCTCAGAGATAAAAACCTTATATTGCCGCATGAAAAATGCAGTACGGTGCTAGGTAACGATTTGGACTCTTCATGTTCCAATAGCAGAGCTGCGTGTCACTGTCCTGTTATGGGCAGGCATGTTGCTTACCACCCATCAAGTACGAGTACATTCCCTCCTCGTCTTGTTACTCTATTTGACGATTAGGTATAATATTTTTAAGATCTGTATCATTAAAACCATTTAGTGTCAATCTGTTGTGTTCTTGATATTTTCAAGTTGAGAATGAGTCAGATTCTCCAGCAAAACTTCCGTCCATCATGGACCACATCGTTGCTAGACATCAGGCGAGGTACTTAGCGGTCTACTACATACATATTGTCGACAAAAATATCAATAAGAATATAATTAAATTGTTAATCAAAGTAATGAAACTGCGTCAATTAGGTCTTCACAAATAGCCGTGTTTATGAAAACGTCGAATTTTTAATTAATTCCCGATTGCCGGCCCGAGTCATGTTTTGATTTAATTATCGTTTCCATTAACTGACATCGCGGAAGCTTTTGTTAAACATTGTACGTTTTATGTAAATATTGGTATCAGTTAAATAAAAAATTGTTCATTTGTTGATGTTCACATATAATTTTAGACTGGGTTGTGGACTGCGTGAGCATCGCTGTGAAGTGAGGTTTTCCGAATAGTTAGAATTTTGATGTCTTTAAGGGTGAATCGGTTCCTTCTAGGTTTGCTCGCTCCATCGTAGATCGAATCGTCGCTTAGTAGATAAAATCTTTATTGTTCTTTCTGTTTTGTAGTGGTAGGACTGTTGGTAGAGTCCGCCTAGGGACTCTACCAAGAAAAAGTAGGGAAAAAGTAGGAAAGTCTGGGAAGTACCACACCAAAGGTTCTAGGCTGTGGAATACGTTACCTGAGTGGGTTTTCCTGTTGGTCACAATGTGTTTTCAAATTGAGAGTGGATCGGTTTCTTCTAGGTAAACACGCTCCATCGTAGACCGCATCGTCGCTTAACATCAGGCGAGATGACGGTCAAGTGTAAACCTATAAAAGTTAAAAAAGTACATTATTTTTTTATTTAGAAATGAGTAACGGCCCTAGCGATAAAACTTCACTGTAACATTTTTCCTCAACTACGAAAACAACAGAAAATCCATCAAGTAGCAATCTTTAGCATCAACAAGGAAGTCTTCCATGGAAAAACTATAAATGCGGAAGCGTACAGCACAAAATAAATACACTACCTATATAGCATACTATGATTATATACACTCGTACAGTCGCACACAATCACGAGAGCGTTTTTATATACGATCGCGACAGTACCACAGTGTTCTTTGACAGAATTTACATAGGTTTGCTTCCCTTTCATTTCTCTATACTGATATATGAACGCATGTTTTAGCTTTGATCTGCGAGTGAAATGCTTTCGACAATATTTTTTGCTGTGATTGAGCAGAAATATCTGCTCTGTATTGTATTTGATTGATGTGGGGATAAGAATATAATGTTTGTGGCTGTTTTGAGAGTATAGCTTCTTTTTAACGTGCGGTAATGGATTTTGTGTCCACCATTTAGACATATACCACTTCGGAAAGTGTGCAACTGATCTGCACGATCTAAGACCATCTTGCCTTTTTGTATCTAAAAAATGACATCGTTTCATGTTTTGACTCTATTTTTGTGGTAAAAACATTTAGACCTTGGAATGCGCTGTCTTAAAGGGATTTTCCTGCTGGTCACAAATTAGTTTTCAAATGAATTGATTTCCCGTCGTAGACCACATCGTCGCTTAACATCAGACGAGATGGAAGTCAATCCGCATCTGGTATTGTTTTTGGAGGAGTTTGCGCGCAAGAATAACGACGCTCGGTGATATGGTACGTTACATACGTTGATCAGCTTGGAGCTGGCGTGGTGTATTATGGCTTGGACAACCTTTTGAGAGAAAACCCTGAAGTTACCCCAGGAGTTAGTCCTTGACTTGCTTGTAGCAAAAGAGCCCCCAAATACCAACTGTGCTAAAAACGTTTAGTGGGATGCTACCAGATATTAAAATCAGCGTATTTTTATCTCGCTCCACCTTTGATTTACTTACATTGATAAATACTGTTAAAGTCAAACAAAAGTCATTACAAATAAAAATAAAATTAACCTACTTTTCAATCTGTCTATTTAATAAAAACTTTAAATCCAGTCAGTAAATTGTATCTAATAAAATCTCGGATTAAATGACCGTTTTTCAAGTTGTGGCTTCAGCTATAGTTGAACCGTCTGCCGAGTCACCTTGTCACCTTGTCACAGCGCAGATGATTTTAATTAGCTATCGTATCTCTTCAACTACTCGCCCTTCGGAGACTTTACAAGACTCTTGACGTTTAGGGGTGACTCATTTATGAGTCGAGGCTGTGCTGTTGCTTTTTTGCGATACAAATCACACTAAAGTTTGCAAATCAGGATCATTATTAAGTTACAGTTTACAATTGCAGGGCATATACTAAAAATAATTAATTAATGCACGCAACCTATAATTTTGCGATGAGGTATGACATATTTTTTTTATCTACGGCTGGTATATGTAGCAATTAAGCAACCTATGTAGCAATTTAAGTTAGATATAAATTACTCATTAGCCTAGACTTAATAAATTAGGCTAGATTGTAATAAGTATTAGGATCCAAAGAAACTTGGTGAATAAATTTAGAAAAAAAGACGGCTGGTATAAACGTGAGAATAGTGATTTCGAAGCTGGGGTTGTTCCTGGGAAAGAGCTGAGTGGCGTATTTTGGGAGAGGCCAACACAGGCTGATGATAATGATGATGTGTGACATTGTGCTGTGGGCAGTCGTGTTGCTTACCTCCAGGCATATATCCTGCTCCGAAATATCAAATATTTATTTGATGTGAAAAGAAAAAAAGTTTCTGTGACTAGCCAACCCTATTCTAATATACGTGACAGTTGAAGAGGCGCCGTCAGCAACGCACTGTCGTCAGAGATGGCGTCCCTCGCACTCCACGGGGGCGCCAAACTGTTAATGAAAACAAGATATCTCGCGAGCTCTCCAAACTTCAAACAAAACGAATATGACGAGCTCTTCAACGTAAACGCTCTCCGAACTTTCAAGACGGCGTTTCAACGAGTTAGGCTTCTTAAGCAAATAAAAAACATTGGGTTGCTGTTGATTTGATTATTTCATTACTAGCAGCGCCGCGCCGCTTTACTCGCATAGTTTGTTTTTCGGTGACGAAAAATTGCCTATATGATATGCCAGACCATCACAATCTGTGTTCTAAATTTCAACACGATCCACTTAGTCGTTTTGATGTGAAAACGAAAAATTTTTTTTAACGCTAGACGTCGTTCCGAAACTCGCTGAAGACGTCCTTGCTCTACAATAAAGTAGCTAGCAGTAAGTGCGTGCGTCGCCATCAGTGCCGTAACGCGCGGCCGTCCCCCGGGACCGGCGCGGCTCCGGGAGACACTTATCCCGACACTTGCCGCGCTGCCACTGGACACGCACTCAGTGACGAAAACGCAGCGGTAAAACCGTCTAGTGTTTTTTGAAGTGAAAACTTCTTTAAATGCATTGAGCACTGAAAACGCAAAAGAAGTGACACTGGGTGCGGAACATTTTATGGGTACACGTCAATGACATGATAATGTAGCAGTGGTGTGGTGTAGTGAAGACGTGCGTGTGAAACCCTATACAAACAAACAGTATTACTGTCTAAATAACATTATGATAACAAAACCATGTAACTTGCGTCATCCCCACCTAACGATTTTCGGTTGGGGTGAACAAAAATCATAAACCTCGTGACATCATCACCTAACGCTTTCCGAAAATGTTTTTTTCCTATCGTAAATTGTGCAATAGCACAATCTGCGGTTTTAGAGTACTACGAGTGGGCTATCAAATTCATAAAAGTTTTATAAGTTTAACAGTTCTTATGACTGCCAATTTTTTTAACGTAGATGAAATGAATTCACTCTTTCTTTTCCACCTGGGGAAGAATTATGTTGCACTAGACACATAGTGCTAAACAGCTATTTCAACATTAAAAGTTCAAATTACTATTAAGCTCTCCACAGGCCTTCGTTACCCAGAGATACCAAGATGATTTGTCTCTTTGCCTATTATTTTTTCGTGAAAATTGCCTTTCAAATCGGAACACCGAATGTTTGGAATTTACTCTATGATGGTAGAATAATTTGAAAAAGTGTGGTTTGTCCTCAGGTAGACTATGCAAATAGTCTTGCTACTATATACGTCAATATACGTATGTGGAGAATTCTATGTCAACATTTATGCACAAACAGCACCTATTCACGAGCATGACGCATGTTCCTGCAATTGCTTTCTTGACGCTATTTAAGGGAAGTAAACGACTCATCAAACCTAACTGCCGCAAGTAATAGACTTTTATGCGACCACGAGTAAACTCGGTCGTGATAATTTTAGTGGTAGGGGTATTTTCAAAGTACGCATGGGTAAGTAAAATATCTTTGCCAATTATTCTGCCACCACCAAATTCAGTACAGTGCATACATTTCTGTGTTCCGGTTTGAAAGGAAATGTTTCTAGAGGAACTACTGGGTTAAGAAATAAAACACCTTATATCTCCAGGTGACGAGCGCAGCCCAGTTCTAAGTCATGATTTGGACTCTGCATGTTCCAATAGCTGCGTGTCACTGTGCTGTTATGGGCAGGCATGCTGCTTACCGTCAGGCACATGTCCTGCTTGTCTTTCACGCTAAACTATAAAAAAAGGTATAAAAACTGACAAATTTCAGACAAAAATAATTAGTGATAGATTGTACTTTTGGTGTTGGCTTATAAGATTTATTTATTTATTTATTGATTTAAAGAAACACCAATAGTACACATATTAAATAAGTCAAAGGTGAATTTACAATTTTACAATGTTTCCTGATATGTATACCTTAACAGGTGTTTACAGCATTCTCTACAACATTAGAAGATTAACTAAACAAAAAAAAAAATGTTACAATAATAATCAAACTAAGAACAGAGATTCCAAGAACAAGGCCACTGATACTACAACCCCATAAAAATAACTTATTTACTGTTAAAATACCTAAACAATTTCGTTTTGAACTTACAAAGTGAGTCCCGAAAAATGTCCATATCATTCAAGGAAGCATTTAGTTCCTTATAGGTACGACTCATTCTGGGCAAGGGAGAGTGATATGTACCAAATTAGTTTAAGCACGTGTAACTTCAAAAATATTTGCAATTTTATGTCGTGGGTAACGATGAGGCACTCTTACAGAAACACCGCCCAAAATCGAAGGACTGTCAATCCTTAAAATAAATAAAACAAGCATTTATTTCAGGTGACACAAATCATATTCAAATAATACAATTAGCTATTACTTTTATCTCTAATATTATTGAATGTCATTAAAATCAAACTTAATTAGAAAATACTTGGTTGCGTCGTTCACGCGTTTTCCGGGCGTTATAAACGCAACGTTTCCCGACCGAGTGGTCTCTACACATAAGCAGTTCGTACCAAGTTTTGCGAGCGAAGCGATTTACGGTAATAGAAATTTGAGTTATTAAGTTTACGGCCGCGGGCGGCAGCGGCGCTGCCATCGCGTTATCTTTACGAGTCGCGACCATCGCGACGATATCTCGATCCTTCATATACAGAAATATCTGTGGCTCTGTGTGTTTCTCACGCGAAACTGAAAATATAAGGGATGAAAGATATAGTGACGTTACGATGTACCAAGACGAAGAGGCATAAGCCCAATTTATCTCCCCACTACTGGGAATTGAAGCTTTCTCTCACAAGGAAAGAGTCAACGCTATTATACACTACGACGCCCTAGCGTAAGTTGGCGGATATCTTTGAAATATGCTTCGGAACATGACTGTTTCCTCAAGATATTTTACTTCGCTGTTTATAAGAAAAGATAAGATAAACAGCTGCCTTATTATTTGGGGAATTGCTTACAAAATATGTTTGTAAGTTAAACGTTTTTTATTTTTACCTTGCAAGGATCAAAAAAGAGGCGAAGGATTTGAAGAGGACATGTGTATCGCACCAAAAGAAATATACCTTAAAATATCATTACAAATTCAAATAAAGCAAGAAAGATCTCGCAAGTACGAGTACTAGCAGGAAATCAACTAGTCTGTCGATAAAGATTTTACTACAAGCCTCGGGCTCAATCAAACGACTCTTTGGCAATCATAAGTCCGGGATAACTAGACTCCTAACGGGGGCCCGATTGTGATGGCCATCGATCTAGGAACCGGCTACGTACCGTGGCTATCTTCTGCCAGTACCTAAACCTTTATTCTCAGAATCTTCTTTCATTTATTAACTAGCTGCTCCAGCGAATTTCGTACCTTCTTAGAAACAAGGCATTCTTATGGGACTTAAATAATGTATCTTTTCTCCTCCTAATCCAAGAAATTTGTCAATAAAAAAAATGTTATTGTAATGACAAAGGTCACGGACCCCGGAGTCTGAGGAGTGGCTAAATTAATAAAAAAAATGTTATAAAATCAATACAATAAAAACAAATTTCAAAATATTTAAGAAATATTTAATAAAAGCGAAGAAATATCTCAACTTTAGTTCGTAGTATAGAGCATAGACATAGGATTTTTTTCGCTACGCGTGTCTGTGGTGTAGACTGACGAGTTTAGCAGGATTTGTGCTTGGTGCTAGGGAACACGCCTTTCCATAATATTACAGCACAGTGACATACAGTGCACAGAGGCTGTGGCGTCTGGCACCCACTCTCACTAGTTGGATCCCTAGGTGGTCCCGGCGTATCTTGGGTTCAAGTGCATCGGTGACAGGAGTGTGCCCCATAGGAGGCCTGGAGACAGACAAGCCGCGTTGGACTCGCGGAAGAATGCGATACGGTCACACCATAAATATAAGCGCCAAAGTTGGACACTCCTTCTTTCCTCCGTTTTCCCATTTGATGCCCTCACTCTGAACATAATTATCATTATGTTTCCTCTGACATTTTGCAATTTACTTCACGAAGTAAAGTCTCGAAAAATCTTCATAATGTACTTCCAAATACGTTATAAAATGTTACAATCCACCCACGTGTTGTTGTTGTCTCAGTTTCAAGATTTTGGAAAATAAAACTATTTCTACTTACACATTTTTAATTGACTTGAAATAAAAATGTTGAAAATATCAGACTTAAAATTTGCAATCAAAATAACACTAGTACAAACCAGGCTTTTGTTTAACATTTCAGATTTATTTTAATGATCTCAAACATTTTATTATTGAAACAAAACTGAGAAATAATGATCAAACATAGTAAATCTATTATTTTGCTAGAATTTAGTTTTTCGATCATCAAAAAATTCACGATCAATTCGCGATTCAATTCACAATTACGATCTAAAATATTAGTAGCCAGCAGCGCCTCGCGAATATAAATACATTAGTAGTTCCCGTTCCCGTTGTTTTACCGGGTTAAAAAGTAGCCTATCAGTTCTTCCAAGGTATAATCCAACTGTGTTCCAAACTTCTTCTTGTGTACCACGGCTAATAATATATAGATCAGTATTCTTGAACATAGACTTGGAAACAATATTTTACTATCGTTGGGCGATGAGCTCAGTGCAGTACTATGTAGATGGTGATTTGAAGTCTTCAGTTGATTATGGGCCCTGGCACTGCCTGTAGAAGCGAACATTTATAACTTAGAATTAAAATTACACGGCCCAAACTGGAACCTAACACACGCCCACGCAGAAGCAGGTCTATCTGCTATAGCCAGGTCCTTTGACCGCAACTTGCTTACCTTGAACACCTCAAAGACCAAATTCATTGCTTTTTCTAAGACTTCTATCTCTCAACCTCCTAGAAACTTTAATATTGTCATACACTATTGCTCTGAAAACGCTCACTCTAGTTCTCGATGTTCCTGTGACTCAATAGGACAAACCAAGACCATGAAGTACCTTGGAGTCACAATTAATGACACCCTATCTTTCAAGCAACATATACTCAACGTCTCTTCACGCACTAGAAAATTAATCCATGTCATAAAACATCTGTGTGATTGCGCTCCTTTGCCGATGTTACGTCAAATTTATTTTGTATTCTGCCAATCCGTAATGCAGTATTGCATTATAGTATGGGGTTGTGCGGGTCGAACTATATTTATGACTGTCGAGAGAGCACAGAGAGCCTTGCTAAAAGTAATGTTTAGAAAACCCTTCCGTTACCCAACAGATTCTCTTTACGCGAATTCAAAGATCATGCATCCGCCAACTCTTTTTTTAATCGGACTTCTCGTTGCACAAAAGGGCGGCATCGTTTCATGGTTGATGTTCCAAAAACGCGAACGAAGAGATTTGACTCCACGTTTGTGATAAGAACGTCTAGGTTGTGGAATGCGTTGCCTGAGTGGGTTTTCCCTGATGGTTACAATCTTGATGTCTTCAAATCGAGAGTGAATCGGTTTTTTCTAGGTAAGCACGCTCCATTGTAGTAGATCTCATCATCGCTTAACATCAGGTGGTTAAGTGCAAACCTAATATATTGTTTAAAAAAATATTTCGCTTAAATTTGGCTAAATTACATTCAAATATATCAATAGATTGATGATGTTTCTTGAAGATATCATTGTATTGGCGACACATTCTGACAATCTTTGTTTTTAGCTGCATTCTTAAAAATATATCTCAGTGCAATAAATCAATTAACTACAAGCTCAGCTTGAGGAAAGCGGCTAAAACATCTCCCGCTCCCTCGTGCTTGGTCTCTAATGGCGAAACGTAGCCCCGCTCACTCCCTGCCTTGCATCTTCAACAACGTCATCAGAAAGGGTGACTTCACGGGCCTCAGTTGGCTTGCACTCAAAACGAAGTTGAAGTGGTGGCTTCTTGGTTTCAGTCTAGAGAAAACTGAAACCCTAATTCATGGAATCTACCATAAGTTATAATATTAATTTATGTTTTACTCAACCGTCTGGATTGTTTTCGATAATTTGGATACTTCGTTTTTGATGGATCACCCAACTCAGTTTACATGTTCTCGGCAGACCACTTGTTTCGCTAATCTATTTTGTACTGTTGTTGTATTGTTATGTAGGTTTTGTTAAGACATATTTTAGTTTATATTATTGTAATGTGGAGTTCTGTTTAGTTTAGACCTAACTCGCGAGTCCCAAGACACAAGCTTAAGCTTAGTGTAGGGCTCACTAGCAAGCTTTTGTACGTAGGCGTAATTTTGGTAAATAAAGTATTTGTATTTTATTATTTAACAGCATTAATGTTCCACAATACATAGTATAACACACACGTAATAGCTACAGATATAATTCTATTATTACGTATGTTGGAGTCTCGAATGCACAAGATTTCACCCATACAAAAACGCGTCTAACGTGCAGGTATGTTCATCTGCTCCGCTGTCGCTCCGACGCTACGCCGCTGCATTACTATGTTGGTAACACGAAACCATAAGATATTTTTTACTGACCAAAAAATGTTCAACGCAGCTAAAGAAGCTTTTGCTCCAAAAAAACATTTGTTACAAAATTAATTTACTAAAATTGAGCAATGCCGTATCATAATCTATAAATAACGTTTGATGACAATTTGTGGAATTCGCATTTTCCACTCGAAATAACGTTTATTATACGAAAACAGAATCGTCAGTAATTTATTTGTGAAACAATGTATTTTCAACAAACGGAAAATCTATAAATAGACACGCAACAAGTACACAATGATCATAGGCTACATAAAGTACAAACAATAAATAAAATAAAAAATATAGTTTTGTCGTAAACTAAGATAGTCCTGTTTTTACAAAATAGTCGTCTTCGTAAAATTACTAGCTTATTGGGTTTTTATCGGATACATATCGGAGAGTGCTCATCTGCATAATTAAATATCACCATAGCCTTTTTTATCGGACTGGAAAAAACGAAGTCGTTTCATGATTGACGTTCCAAAGGTTTGCCTCTATTTTGTGGTAAGAACGTCTAGAACGTGGAATGCGTTTCCTGAGTGTTTCCCCGATGGCTACAAGCATGGTGTCTTCAAATCCAGAGTGAATTAGTTTCTTCTATGTAAGCATCGTTGACCGTGCGGTCGCTAACATCAGGTGAGATGGCGACCAAGTGTATACTTATAAAATTAAAAAAACTCCTAAAATAATCCCTGTCTATGTTTATCCCATGTATTTTTTTTCATAGATGGATTTCTCAGAATCTAATCCAACACACATATAAATTCGCTCGAGTTAAAGTTTGTTGATTAAAATAACATTTCTGTGAGTTCTCACAGTTTTTCTCCTCAAAGTTGGGAAACTTCTCGAACTCTTCAGTCACCCGAAAACTGAAAGCGGGTTTTTATGGACGATTATGCGTTTACACAACGCAGACTTTGAGTTCGGGAACTTTGCTCTTAACGAATGCAGGGGCTCAAAGTTTTATTCAAGAATTCAATTACTGGAGATGTTGCGGCTCCTGATGTGGCGATAAATGCTCTCCGTTACTTATTTTTCTACGAGACGTGTGAATTACGAATTGTTTTTTGGTTATTTATTTTTCTTTTCGCTTTTTCTTTTCTTGACAGAACTTGAGTAGCTGCTATAGCGTGTGTTATTTTTGAAGACAGTATTATGAAACAAAAACAAATTACTTAAGACTTGGGTCATTCATCTCAGCGTTTATATTACTTAATCTGTTTATTATAAATGTGTTTATTATTATTATAAATAATTAATAACGTTAATATTATTATAAATGTCTAAGTTTAGATGCCTATTGCTCAACCACGATAAAACGGCTAAACGGTTAGATTAAAATAATGAGCAAAGTCAGATTACTGTCGAGAATAGCACACAGGTTTTTATTGCGAGGAGTAAGTAGTAGTAGGTACGCTGCTTTTTGCTTTGTTTGTTGTTTTTTAACTGACTTAAAAAAAGCAGAATGTTATCAATTTGATTGTAATTTTTTTAATTTTTTAAATCAATTTTTATGGTACCTTTTTATTCAATCAATCAATCCATTTTATCTAAATCAGTGCCGTGTTTTTTTAAATATTAACAAAAAACTAAAATTTAATTCTATATACCTTGATGACTTGTGATGAAATTTGGTCGATTGCTTGAATTTAATTTTAAATTGACGTTTTAATTTAATTTTAATTTTTTTTTTTTTTGGAGAAAATAAATTATTTTAGGTACGTTATTAGGTAAATTAGAAATGTGATGCCACTATTCCAAATGATTGGGCTTGATTGATCGTTCGTTGTGATTATTTTTTAGAGAGCCTATGGAAAGTAATTCAGATATGCTTTGCGTGAGTAATTAGTATGCATGTAGTGTAGATTTTATTGTTGTTTTGAATTAAAAAAATATAAATTATTAGATACTCACCAAACGTCTCGTCACTAAAAGATTTTTTTTTTTTACCTTTTATAGGCTCACACTTGACCGCCATCTTGCCTGATGTTAAGCGACGATGCGGTCTACGATGGGGCGTGTTTACCTAGAAGAAACCGATTCACTCTCGATTTGAAGACACAAAGATTGTAACCATCGGGGAAAACCCAATCAGGCAACGTATTCCACAGCCTAGACGTTCTTGTGTCATAGTAGCGAAAACGTCAATTTCAGAATTATGAAGTCGTAGTATATACTAAGATAAGTATCAAATCCCGCCTATACCTCTGATTATTTTTATATGACTCTAGATATAGCAAAACTGTATGTTCCTTCTGGAACCGATCCCTTCTCTCACAGGTTGAGAGTCAAGGCTATAATAATCCACGAAGTTGTCCAAAGCTGATTGAAAGATGACGCAGTTCAACTTTCTTGTTTGGATCATGCCGGTTTTCTCACGATGATTTTCTTCACCGTTATAGCCAGTGCCGATGACTAACGTGTCCATTTGCAATTGAAAGAGTACTCAGAAACATTTGAACCGGCGACTTGGCGATTGTGGAATCAGAAGTATTCCCCACTTTACCACCACAAGATATACGCAGAAACACGTAAACACAAACATAGTATGTATACATCATTCTAGCAACGCTGCATGGTTTTACTCGTTCTCGGAATTTCCCTTGATAATATGATATGATACGAGTAATAATATGCATTTTCAAAATATGGCTAATCTTATTGTATTCCAAATTTCAATCCATCTCTTAATCGAAAAAGCTAAATGCGTTCACGACTCCAAACATTCATATGTAGAGGTATAAAATTAGTATGATATAAAAACATAATTAATTTTATTTTGGTTACTCCGTAGCCCAGCAAAACAAAGCTCTTATATCTCCCATCTTAATTGAATCTCTTGAAGTAACAAAAATGAAACAAATTAACCCATTTCCAACAGGCCTGTTTTATCTAAAATTAAACTAATCGGACGCTCATTGTGTCCTTAATTTAGTCTGCTATATTTTTCGTAACAAAAGCTCTTGTTCGTATTTCTATAGACTGCCCTGTCCTTATTAGTCCCTATTTAAGTAAACAGGTCGTCAGGCCGTGATTGTGAATGGGAAACTGGAGGATATTTGACAATGGCGGCGTTCGGAGGCCTCGCAGTAACTTCACTCGATTTTATTACACCTGACCTTTCGTAAACAAATCTCCGTGAACCCAGACTAACGGCTTCGGCTCCGATGGCCTAGGTTCGGAATAGATGACCGGTTGTTTTGGGACCTATACCCATTTGTATTCGTAATAAATATGAATTTTCATTTGTCGTATCTCTTCGCACTACTAATCTCACTATTATTATAATGAAAGTGAAAGTTGGATGGTTTGCTACTCAATTACGTAGGAACGCTTGAACGTATCGGTTCTTTGGTACACTGATGGATTATAGTACATAACATTACAGTGTTCAGGTTTGAAGGGCAATGGTACCAGAGAAATTACAGGCTTAGAGATATAATATCTTAGATCTCTGGGTGACGCGTGCAGTGCAGTGCTAGGTAATTATTTGGACTCTTCATGTTCCAATAGCTGCGTGTCACTGTGCTGTTATGTGGCTGGCATTTTGCTTACCATCAGTCACATGTCCAGCTCGTCTCGTCACTCTTTATTAAGAAAAAAAAGATGGAGCTGTGTAAGAAAAGTGTAACAATCATAAACATAACCATTTTTATTTATAAACTAACTAGCTGTACCCTGCCTCGCTTCGCTGTGGCACATCGTGATGCAAAAATTAAATAAAACCAATCCTAGATGCGGATTATATATTATTGTAAAATTTCAGCTCGATTGGTGCAGAACTTTTTGCGTTTTTGAAGCGTACACAAACCAACATAACATTTTTAAATATAGAGATATTGAACTAAATTTAAAACTTTGGATTTTGTTGTTCAAACGCATTTAAAAAAAAAACAAAATGGATTCTAAACGAATCCGTCTGACTTTTCGGACTTTTAAATAATATGACCTGGAATACAGTACAGAGGTTTTTTAAAAATAGGTAGCCCTCTTCTTAACGATAACCGGACAAAGTTGCTGGCAAATACTAGCAATTAATAAAGTAAACATAAAACAACATAAATATCTGAGGATTAGTTTGTTGTCTACAACCGCAAATAGTTTTCTTTATAAGATACATGCGCTTTGATCTGATATTCACTCACAAAATCTCAGCCAGCGAGCGTCAGAACTGCATTTTTAAATTGGAAGGCGCAGTTTTCTATCTTGTTGTGGTTTTCTTGGAATGAGTCCAAGTTCAGGTTTCCACTCGCCGACGGGAGGCATTCAATCTGGCAACCCACAAGATTGATTGGTTGGTTTATGCCTGTCTTGAATAAAAAGCGAACTAGATTTTTAGCATCCTCGCTCATTGACTTTCTGCGGGAAGATGGATAGTGGGAATAAAGTTTGAGAGTCTCTGTTCTTGATGGCAGCAGCATTGTAGGGTTTTTCACGCAACATTCATGATAAACTACATGACATAGAGATAATTCATCTTATATTTTAAAGTAATGAGCGCAGTGCAGAGCTAGGTAATAATAATTTGGACTTTTCATGTTCCAATAGCCAACGTCCATTCAGTCCACTGGTAATTCCTGTTGTTGATTGCGTCTATATTTGCTCAACTGGGCCTTCTTCCCGACCCGTAAAGGACTCTTCATGTTCTACTTCTTGCGTGACAATGTGTTGTTATGGGCAAGGGGAATAATATGCTGTGATTATTGAGCAAATTTCCTAATAATCCCAAAGAGATACCCTTCATTCTCGTGCGATACAAGATCAAACTCATTTATAGAAAAAAATACTTATTCTTTCAAAGTTGGTAAAATAATAAGACAGACAAAGTAGGCCAAAACTCCTCCGTAACAAATTCTTACGTAGGAGTTTTATTATATAAATTCCTTAAATAAAACAAAAGCCCAAATAAAATGATTACATAAGCCATTTCGTGTTTTTTCTAGTGGCAAATCAAAACCCCTGCTGTGGTTTTAGGAGCAATTCTAGAAATCCTGGTTACTAATAAATTACTTAGTTTATACTAAAATATCAGGTTTTCTTTTAGCTGAAAGTGATAGTTAAATAAATAATGGAACGTATCTTTTAGGAACTATTAGGATATTCGCTCCACCATGTAATCACAGCATAATATTAAACTGCCCATAACAACACAGCGTCACGCAAGTAGTAGAATATGAAGAGTCCTAATCATTATCTAAGTCTTTAGACTCGATTAAAGAACGGAGAAGATAAGATCAGGTCGCACATTTTCAGAACACAGTCCCCAAAGTGCAGTCAATAAAGAACTGCTAAAAGTTCACCAGGTAGGTCAAATGCAGATCTATGTTTTCATTTGACCAACTTCACGCTTGATGTTAGACTATGCCGGAGCGGACTTCCCAAGAAAACCCGATTGACTCGTGACTTAGAGATACCAAAATTGTATCTATCTGGAAATACCCATTCAGGCAGAGCATTCCACAGCCTAGAGATTATTATAACAAGAAATAGAGTCAACCCTTTTCGTTCGAGCCTGGAACGTCAACCACGGAACGACATCACTTTTTCAATTGAATAAAGGGCATTCTCAAAGACAGTTGATATACGTATAATAGGTTACAATGCAAAGATCTCAATACACAGATGTGCCCTCCCAAACTTCAGGGCGAACGGAATCATGTTATTGTTGGGAAGAGTGAGCTCACTCATTCCGTTCCAGTCGGTTACATGAAGCGGTGAACGCCGGACGTTTTTATTTATCACTATTCGTTGTCAACAACCAAAATAAGTAGAACCACAGCATATCGCGCCGCTAGCAATTCTAGGGGTCAAGTAGATTGGTTATGTATAAACTACTTACGACACACTTAGAGACACAGTTTATTACCAATTTCAAGTTACTCAGGGCACATCCATTGGTTTACATCGATGTTAAAATGTATTTTAACTGACTTCAAAAAAAAAACAAGATCGATTTTGATGTTTTTTTTGTTTCTTATATAAGTGTACTTCATAAATGATGGTCCCATATAATGTTTATCGAAATCTGTGTAGTGGTTTATTATATATCAACGAATATCTGAAATTTGTTTACTTCGATGATATTATCCTATTCTCCGAAACTTCGCTGTCTCATTGGAATAATCTGTTTAGTTTATTCCATAAAATTATAATTTTACGTCAAGTTACTTGTAATTGTACATTGGAATCGATATTTGTTTTTTTAGAAGAAAATTAAATTGTTGCGTTTTATTTTATTACGCAACGACTCATTTGCAGGATCCAAATTACATGTCAAAGAAAGTTCTGAATTTTACCAAAGATGACGACAATATATTTATTGTAACAGAAGACGCCTTTTTCTATGTATTGTACATCTTATTACTATACGGGAGCACAACACTATAATTAGACAGACAAATATTTTTTCTGTTTGGGTAATAACAAGGTTCTATGCCCCGGGTTGTGTTGTCTGCTATAGACTTTGGCCTAATTTTGAGAGGCTGCCTGAAGGGACTTATACATAGTTTTCTCTAACTGTTTATGAAGCAAATTATTTTAGCTAACGTTGTTATAAACTTGTTACTATTTAGGTTTCTAGGTTTACTTTACATATTGTTTTCAATGATGGTAAATAATTATTTTTATTTCTAGAAATCTGGCTGAAGTCTTTAGAAAGCCGTGGCGGGGTAGCAACAAATCGTGGAGTAATAGGTTGTAGACTCGTCTACACGTTAGTATATTTTTATATGCATATTTTTAGTGCAGAGATACAACCTTGTTATCACCAATCGCTCATTGATTTGAATGGTGAAGGAAAACTTGATTTGAATGGTGAATGAAAACTCATAGCTGCTTGTCAACTGTAACCGGCATATTACCATCAAAATGATATTTATTTAAAAAAAAAAAAAAAAAGAATACGCTAAGCCCCGTACTGGGACAACGGAGTGGATTATGGTCTTCACTTTCTCATTGAGCGAAGGCCCTGAGTCAGATCAGTAGGAACATTGTGTGAGCTGTTCATATAAAACAAAAGCCATCTACGACACTGGTCAAATGTGACTTGGCTGTATGCTTCTAATAACAATTTCTTGTTGCTTATGGTTTTGCCTTTGTGAATTTACTCCGTAAATTTTACCCTATGAATTTGTACCTGTTGCCATGGAGACCTTGAGTTGTTGGGGGGCAGAGGCTAAATGGTTCTTCTCAGAATTAGGGCGCAGGCTTAGGGAGAATACGGGACTCCCGTTGTGGCATGTTTCTGGAGCAAAGGTTGGCCATTGCCATTCAGCGTGGGAACGTGGCGAGCATCATGGGTACTTTTGCGCCGGGAGCAGTTATGGGGTGGGTTATTCGGTTTTTTTTTCGTTTCCATTTTATTTTTAACCCCCGACCAAAAAAAGGGGTGTTATAAGTTTGACGTCGATGTCTGTCTGTCTGTCTGTCTGTCGGTCTGTCTGTCTGTCTGTCTGTCTGTCTGTCTGTCTGTGTGTGTCTGTCTGTGGCACCGTAGAGCTCAAACGGATGGACCGATTTCAATGCGGTTTTTTTTATTCGAAGGTTGATATCCGTGCGGATGTTCTTAGCTATGTTTGGTTAATATCGATTCAAGATGGCCGCCTCCACAAAATGGCGGACAAAATATTTCTTCACAACTTATCTCAATATGGGTATCAAATGAAAGGGCTTGACTAGTAGAATACAATACATAATAACAAATCTCAAATCCAAGATGGCCGCCACCACAAAATGGCGAATTACATTTATTTTTTCACTACTACCACAATATGGGTATCAAATGAAAGGGCTTGACTAGCAGAATGTTGTACAGATTACAAATCCGAGATCCGAGGTAGTCGGGGTTAATCAAAATTTTTAATTTTGTTCTTGTTAGAACTAAAATTAAATTTCTTGATCATTCATTTTAGTAGTAGGCTAATAAATGTTCAACTCAACAGGCGAGAATTTGTATTAAATTAAGGAAACCCTATGACATTAGTAACTATTCTTTAATGTGGTTGCAAACATAGTTGTTACACAATTATAAACGCCTTCATTTATTCTGCACTCAGCAACCTTTTACTAAACTGGTCTTGGCTTCCATACTATCTACTGCCACTTTATTTTCGCTTGAAATTATAGTATAATTATATGTCACTTAAGCAATGTCACGCATTTCTTTTTGCAATGATAGTTATCGAAGAACCTATTTTAATAGGTTGGCACTTGACCGCCATCTCGTCTGATGTTAAACGACGACGAGGTTCATGATTGTAGCAAGACTTAAAAACATCCAAATAATATACATTAGAAATTACCCACTACAATACAAAGCTAAAATTTTAAAACATGTAGAAAAAAAACCTAATAAAACGTTTATACATAGTTTCAAAAGATTAAGCGTCTCTCTGTTTACGATGTGAGTTGAAGAATCCACCAAACCGAGAATATTTTCACGGAAAATCGGTTAGAAAAACGAATACTTGTCACAAAAAGTAAGTTATATTAAATCGTAGGTGTCAGTTTCCCCGCATACGGGCGTGTCACGCGGTGACACGTCGGCGACACGTCGGCGTCACGTCGCCACCCGGCGCTTCTACTGACTAACCAAATTGGCTCTGGCTTTGCTATAGATGTCTCTATAATTTCAAGATAAAAGAAAAGAGAGAGCAATATCACAGACAAAATAGTTTCAGTTTCGTCGTAGACCCTCGGGGCTCAAACGACGCGTGACAAATGGCGTCGGCGCGTCACTGCGCCCACTATCTCCTGTCAGCGGGATTAGCTACAAACCTTCAAGTCACTCCGCTTACAACTAGACTGATTAATTAAAAAACACGACGTGTTTTTTATTAATAAGTTAATTTCAAGTTTAATAAGTCAGTTTAATTTTAAGTAAGTTTATTGTGTTAAAAGTGTCGGATTAACGATTAAATACTAGCAATGCCCAGTGACTTCACTATCGATTAATATACGTTTGTTCTAACAATACTTCATTATATTATTATTTTTGTGTACTAGAAACTGCGTACAAGAAATTATAAACCGATGTAGCGCCAAAATACAGGTCTTGCCCAGTTTGGGCCCGCTGTACTTCAATGTATCTGTATAACTTGTCATGAAATGCAATTTGTAAATGTAACTGTACTTTATTTGGGAACAACAAATTCTTTTATTGTATTATATTATAATTATAGCGTAGGTTATTTTTATCGGGAAAAGGAACTGGAACTACGCCGGTAAAATCGCTGTTCATATTACAAATGTATGTATGGAATATTTAATTGTTTGTTGCTCAATCACTTCAAAACGTCTGATAGGATCGGATTGAAATCACGCAATCAGTTCACTTATTTTCTTCATTTGAACTGTTTTTTACTGTTTTTTTACATTTTACGATGAAGTATGTTTTCCACAACGACTCACTCTCGAGTTTCGACTCAGTCTATATAAAACATAGTAAATTTAACTTATAGTAACATGAAAGTTCTCAATGCCGTGTGCTGTTTAATTTTTCGGTGCCCGCTCCGCTCCAACAAGATGACCATTTACCGACGAGTGGTCACGTGCTCACGTGACACGTCGGGGCAGGCGTGACACGTCGGAACAGGCATGACAGATTCGACGGCGTACCCTCCTGTCTCAACTGTTTGACGTTTATAAGACTTATGCGGTCTACTTATAACTACAAAGCTTCAATTTATCAAATTTTCAAAGTAAAGTGTAGTATTCGCAGTGATAGGCATCATGACTAAGAAAAAAAATGAATTAATTCGTCAGTTACATTAAAATAATTTATTTTTTCCGAAACTAAAACTCAACTTCCATTGAAAATGAAATTCAGACACTCGATCAAATTTCTTAAGAAGCCATCAATCAATTTTAGTTTTTTGTTCGTATATCAAAAACCAAAGTAAGAGCCTTTACTGAGTGGGATAAAAAAGGCTGTGGAAGATAATTTCATTAAAACTTATATGGGGTATCGTAATCTCTGATCTGATTTACCATAAAAAAAAACAGCCTGAGAGAGAGAGAGTGACGTCACTTCATTGCACGATTTTTAGGATGATATGACATCACGTCCGGTGCTCCAAAAGTTTGACGATCTTGATAAAACAAAAAATACGTGTCAAATATTTTTCTATAGTCTACCTATCGAACTCGATCCGACAGATCAGGCTTTTAACCCAATTGGTGTTCAAAGTCTGACCTGTTCAAGTCTCACCTGAGGCGTCCTGGTAACTTTACATTTATTTCTTTATTTTTGTTTTGTAATCTTGTTCTATTCCACAGTTTCCTAGCGTAGATATCATTTAACAGTAAGACCGCCAATTAAATTGTAACTGTTTTTTTATTCACAAAACTTCTTTGTTTTACTTAACTTTAATACTTCTAATTTGTTTTAATCGACTCCGAAAAAAGGAGGAGATCAATTGAACCCTGTTTTTTTTTATGTTGTCTGATTTTCGTTTTGGGTATGCTTCCCAAATGGTACCTCGAAATCGGTCAAGTGGTTTTTGAAATGTGAACCATAAACGGTACAATTTTCTTTAGTTGTAGATTTCACAAAAGTTATGAAACTCGATCCTTTACGAAATTCTGTAAATGATAAATACTTGTTTTAAAAAATAAATAGAAATTGGTTTGAAGTCGGTTTAATTTTTTGTACGAAAATAATTTATGTTAATTTTGTCAAAGTCAAAGTTCTATATTGATAAATGTACATTGTAATGAACAATGTCAATTTTTTACAACTTTATTGTGAGTTTGCCATCACTTTATTAAAACTCGCTGTAACTATAAAAAGTCTGATCGATAAGCCAGCTTTTTAATCGGTTTTTGAAGCTACTCGAACTCGGTGCTGATTTAACTATTTTAGGAAGGGTGTTATAAACTTCCGGTCCCATAATGTGAGTCAGTTTTTCCGATCTCGCGAGAGAGTGAGGTATACTATCCAGCTTGTCAGCGTTACGTATATTGCGCGAATGTCTCTCTCCTCGTGTGTCGTATGAGTCTAAGTTATTTCTGACATACACAGCTAGATCAATATTGCAGGCAACTTAAGTATGCCAAGCTCTTTGAAATATGGTCTGACGGATGTGCATTGCGACACGCCCACGATGGCTCGTATGGCACGTTTTTGGGCGCGGAAAGCACGCTCCCAGTCGGCAGCGCGTGCGTAGGTATTACTTAATATTTAGTAATATATGGCTATAAATGTTTATGATGAAAGTCATATTGGCAGATATTGTAGGTTTGAAACTCCTTTGAATATTTTTTTTTGTTAATAAAAAATAAAAAGCATTTTAAGCCGCGTATCGTCGGAGTAACGGCAGAACAACTGAGTGAAACATGCGCGTTAAATGCTTTTTGGATGGGTGAAATCTCGTTAGTTCGCATCACCGACATGAGTAATATTACCATATCGTTAGCTATACAGATGACGTACTGTGTTATATTAGTAGTGCTATTTTATTAATGTCTTTTTTCTGTGAGGTTTAATTTTTTTCTCATTTCTGTCGGCAGTCTCTACAACTATCGGCTTCGTCATCAATCGCCAAATTTTTTTAAGGGAAAACTTGGTTTGGGTCACCACACACAGATTTTTGTGGGCTGTTAATTGAGCTCAAGCGTCACGCTCGTAAATGAAAGATCATTTGTTAAACTCGGGACCATGGCCATCTAGAAATGCGTTAGCATTAGAAGACTAATCTAGATGGCCACGCTTAGAAGACTTATTTAGACGATAATGCTTTGAAGATTTATCCCAGACTAGCAGTTGCTTTTGGTTTCACCCGTAAAGTTTCTAAAGTGAGCTATCAATTTCTGACTGACCTGGTCTGCAGAGAGAAGTGAAAGCTAATTCACTTCTATCGGCAGACCCAATGACTGCCAATTTTTTTATGTAATGACTGAACAATAAAGTACATGCTAGTAACAAAACGACTTTAGTTTTTATTTCTTGTCAATAAGTTTGAAATTGACCAATATCTCTCTTACTAATATTGTACTTTGACTTTGTTAAACAATGCCTATAACCTAGAAAAAACGTGTTAGTATCTTACACGTGCCTTAGTAGTTTATATACGGGGATCATCTAGTTCTCCCCGGGCCTTCTAATATCTGGCTGTATTGGATTTCATAGAAGTTTCACACGAGCTATTAAAGCTAGAAAAAAGTTACTGAAAGCGAATATGAAAAAATATACACAAAATGCTAAATAATTTACTTAACGCGTGCAAATAATAATATCAGCTCGGTGAAAATATTTAGTACAACGGTGTGAAATCTAAATTCGTTTATTTGCATGAAACTTACGATAGTTTTATGAGATTCTGTTATAATACCAAATATGAACATTTTATAGCAACGATACAAAATATTATACCTTAACGTATACTATCAATTTATCGACACTATTTTCACATCTTGCCCCAAACTAAGCAAACCTTCTACTATAGAAGCCAGCAGATAGCTACATCTACAGCGCTTAGACTGTAGAATGCGTTGCCTGAGTGGGTTTTCCTAATAATTGCACTAAAAAGGTTTTTTTATAGCATACAGTGACAAGATTTGCAGGACGTGCGCCTGATGGTAAGCAACATACCTGCCATATAACAGCACTGTGACACGGAGCTATTGGAAGATGAAGACGAAATCATTACCTAGCACTTGCACTGCGCTTGTCACCCAGATATCTAAGATATTATATCTCTAACCTCAATAATTTCTCTGGAAACATTGCCCTTCAAACCGGAACACAGCCAAAGGTGTCTTCAAATCATGCTTTGCCGTAGACTACATCGTCGCTTGCCATCAGTATAATAAAAATAAAATAATATCAGTTTTTAAAACTTTATAAGACATGTAACATGCTTCTGCTTTTGTGAAATTAAAATCGAATATTACGAAAATTCCTGTGTTCTGGATCCCAGTGTTTTCAAAGCGAATGGAAACGGCGTTAAATTTAACCGGTAGGAAATTACTGCCACCGGCTAAATTCAATATTTCGTTGATTTATTCATCGGAAAAGTAGAGTTTTAGAGATGAGTTAAACGAACAGGTTTAGCCTCGCATATCTTACTATTATTGTAATTCCGAGAGTTTGTATGTATGGGGGCGCGTGTTACCCATTCATGTAAACACTATTGAATTTATCTGAAATATGTATACAATAATCCGTTTTGTCGACAATAGCGTATAAATACTATTTACTACAATATTTTTTTATTAATTTTACCTGGAGTTTTAAAAAAAATTATTAGACTACTTCAAAAAAAGCGGAGGTTCTCAATTCGGTTGTATTATTTGTATGTAGGCATACCCGAGCTGATTTTGATGATTCTTGTTATGTGTGGTAGATAATTCTTTAGATATGGTTTGAATATGATTGTACTGAATTCGATAAAATTGTATTTAATTTTTATCGAATTCAGTGTAGCAGTTTTTGAAATTTAAACCAAAAACTTTGATTTCTTTTCTTTTACCTGGACGACGTATTTGTAAATTTCACAAAAACTATGAAATTTTGTAGAGAGACTGAATTTAATTTTTTAAAGACTTAAATTTCTTAAAAGATAGACTTAAATGAGACAAAATTAAAGTCGGTTTTCGTATTTTTTTAATAAATATTAAATGATGGCGAGCTGTTTTCCAATTCAGTTGTGCCACCTCCGTACGTAATCATACATTGAAACAATTGACTTTACGAAAAAAGTTATTAGAACTTCGTTTTCTTAATATGGCGCGAGCAACAAAGATGCGAAGCAGCGAAGTTGAAATTCAAAAGGAGCTCATCAAAATCTATAAAATTATTCCGTTTCGAAAATCCCAGAATACTGTAAAACTTTGCAGGAAAGCTTTTTTTAAACCAAATACTGCACTATAATATACTGAGCTTATACATAATTGCCTAGATTTGTTTGCTAGTTTCTTCGCGATGTTTCCCTTCATTGTTAAAGCCAGTGTTGTCGACAAACGTATACACCTGCACTTCTAGTCACTAGGCCATTACGGCTCCCGTGTAATGTGTTATGTACTTTTGAACCGAACACTGCTATTGTCGCACCTCAGGCAGATTTTTCGTGGTCTATGAATTGAGCTCAAGCATCACAGACGTAAAGTAAAGAAATTTTCGGGTAAACTCTGATGATCTGTATGGGCCGGATTGTGACAAAAATGTGTAAATGTGGATTATAATTATGTGATGTGACCCAACTCTGAGGCCGGCGTTCGGGATTGACACTGGCAGTCATATTTATTATCTGTTAATCAGTAGTCAGACGAGACAGCGACTGCATAGGTCTTAGTTTTGGACCGTGTCTTCGGAGTGGGGTCCAACAATCATTTTAATACTAGATTAAGTTTTTGTCTCAATAAAAAGTTTGTTTGTTTTGTTTGTTCATGGTCATGACCACGCTTTCCGCTTTCACTCACGTAGTTTCCAAAATTAGTTATCAAATTCGTAGTTATTAGGTTTCACTTGTATCGGCAGCCCAGACTGCCAGTTTTTAAAAAGTGTCACCCCAGCCCAGATTCTCCAACACCGCGGCATTGTGATGTTTCATGTCCATTATAGGTTTAGTAATGGCACTAGTAGGTATAACTAGGAATACTAGTTTATTCTCTGTAGTTGTAGGATGCTTTGCAGTGTCCTGGGGAAGTATTACACCTCTGCCAATCATGCTACCGCAACCAGTACTGTGTTTTTATTTGAAGAATAATGTTTCCAGTGATTTACAGGGTACATAGATACAACATCTTATATTTCTGAGTGACGATAGCTATTCCAGGTTGTTCATTTACGCCTTACGTCTGATACGCCTTATCTCTGAAGTCTAGGCTGTGGAATGCGTTTCCTGAGCGGGTTTTTCCCGATGGTTATAATGTTGGTGTCTTCAAATCCAGAGAGAATCTGTCTCTTCTAGGTATACACGCTCCATCGCAGACCACATCTTTTAGTTAGTTAGTTAGTTAGTTAGTTAGCTTAATTTTAATTTTTTATAGGTTGACACTATAAAAAATAAAACTAAGCAAGCTCCTTCGTTTCATTAACTTTAAAGATCAAGTTAAACAATTCAATTTGTCACAGATATCACTTATGTGAGGTCATTACTCTTCTGTAAGTCTTATTTGTTTTCTATTTTATCTTCATTCGTGAAACACGTTACTTTTACGAGTTTATGTATGTATCTAGAGGTATAAGGACGCAAAACCATTAATGTATAAGTGTTTTATTATGTAATTGTAAGGTTTTTGAGAAATAAAATCGTGTAAGTTATTACAAATTTCTTATTCGAGACCTTCTGTTTGGTATATTCATAAATCCTTGTTTATAAATAAATAAAATAAAATGTGTTTATTTCAGGTAAAGTAATAATAATTAATAACATAGGTTAAGTGACTTAAAGTAAAATAAAATATAAAATAAAATACTATTAAAAACATACTATTCCGTACAACTTCGTCATACATTTATCTATTTTCGATTCGCGCTCTGATGCGTTGTCCTCCATGATTTAAAAATCGGGCTACCATTCACAGCAGTCCACTAAACACTTTAAAATGCCGTTTTGTGATCTTGTCAACCCATCTCAGAAAGAAGCTACACTAAACTGTAGAACATTGCTGTCGCGAAAGATTACCAGTTACTGCTTTACTTTTAGGTTTATCTGAAATTTTGTTCCTTAATATAAGTATATAACTAACAAACAAACCAACGTCTGCATTTAACTGCTTCACAGAAAAAGAACAAACAAAAGTAATTTAACTGCATTTCTACATTGTGGTCTATTGAAAGAAACTATACCAGATAATTTATCACTACATCAGTTCACAGAATCACTTCCCTTTGCAGAGATGATACAAACCCGATTACGTAAAGACAACGATACAACCCTATTTTTTATTTACTACAACTAAAACGAGACAAGCCAGCAGGCGCCATTATTCCCCAGCCCTTGTCAATGTTTTATTCAAAATCTACATTTTCTATTTAACATTTTTCTCCTTTGTACAATCTAAAAAGAGGCTTTTTATAATAAAAACAAGCGTTTTGATGTTTTTTCGCCGGGATTAACGCCCTGAGCTCGGATATAGGAAATTGGAAAATTGTAAGCACAGAAAATAATACGGTATTACTTCGTTGTGCACAGTTTATTACGGGAGGGAAGGGAGGGAGCCTCCAATTTGATGGCTCTGTTGAAAAATCAATCAATTTGGGGGTTAAACGGGGTTACGAGACTGTATTGGATGGGTTACCGCTTCTGAAGTGGGTTAAATCATTGTACGACTCCAAGATTTGTGTTCTTTCACTCATAAACTGTTTTACGTTCGCTCGCATTGATGCTGTTTTACGTTTTTACGATAGAAATTTTATAACAAAATAATCCTTGGAGTTGATGAACGGCTGAAAAATGAACTGCACTTAAATATGTGTTTGTGTGTGTGCAGCGTGCTTTGTCCCAGTTTTGATAAATCAATATTGGCTTTTAACATTTTATCTTTCGTTATCGAAAATGTATAAGACAGAAACAGACTTAAGCTGTCTTGTCACGAAATACAAATTTCTGGTGTGTTGTCCATAGTTGCAAAAATGTAATTTAAAAAATTGATTTTATTGTTGCTTAATTTATAGATGTTAATAAACTTATAATAATAAATAGCAAATATTTTTACAAATACTACCAATGTTCAATTTTTAGATTATAATAAAGTCATAATAATAAATAGCAAATATTATTACAAAAACTACCAATGTTCAATTTTTTGATTATAATAAAGTCATAATAATAAATAGCAAATATTATTACAAATACTACCAATGTTCAAGTTATAGATTATAATAAACCAGTGCCCAAAAAGGGTAGTCGTGCTGACCCTGCCAACTACAGACCCATCTCGGTCACGTCCATACTCTGCAAGACTATGGAACGTGTCTTAAACCACAGGCTCCTGACGTACCTAGAATCTAACGATCTCCTCGGTGACCGGCAATACGGGTTTCGTCGAAACCGGTCAACCGGGGATATTCTTGCGTACGTCACTCACATCTGGAGTGAAGCTATTGAGAAACACGGGGAAGCACTTGCAGTCTCCCTGGATATCTCGAAGGCTTTCGACAGGGTTTGGCATGATGGCCTTATAAGCAAGCTTTTAAGTTATGGTTTGTCTCCTGGGTTTATTGCGTGGATATCGGACTTCTTGAGGGATCGCTCCATACGAGTCGTCATTGATGGCTGCTCGTCGGATCAAATGGCTATCAATGCCGGAGTCCCTCAAGGGTCGGTACTCTCTGCGACGCTCTTCCTGCTACATTTCAACGATCTGTTGAAGTCCGGCATCTTTGGGTACACAGATGATAGCACCGTTGTAGAGAGTTACACATCTAGCGCGAGAGCCAGTGGGCAGCAAACCCAGGTACTGAGAACGTTTGAACTTGACCCTTGAGGCGGTGTCTGAATGGGGCAATGCCAATCTGGTCAAGTTCAACGAGAGTAAGACGCAGGCGTGTCTGTTTTCCGCAAAAAGGAGTCCATTCCAACTGACTCCTACTTTTCGAGGTGTGTCCGTGCCGGTTTCTGACCGTCTTGAGCTTTTGGGCGTTACTTTAACATCTACGCTCAACTTTGGCTCATATATCGAGTCCAAGGCCAAATTAGCTGCCAAAAAACTAGGTGTCCTCTCAAAGGTGCGAAGGTATTTCAAGTCTGAACAGTTGCTCACTTTATATCAAGCACAGATTCGCTCCTGTATGGAGTACTGTTCGCACCTTTGGGATGGATCAGCTAAGTATCAGCTGAAGGCACTGGAATCGATCGAGAGACGTGCCAAAAGGCTCATAGGCAATGATACTCTTGTGCGAAAAAGACTTCAAAGTCTTGAACATCGCCGAAAAATTGCTAGCCTATCGGTTTTTTATCGGATACACTTCGGAGAGTGTGCGATTGATTTGCATGATCTGATACCACCTTGCCCTTTTTTTTATCGGAATGCTCGTAGCTCGAAAAAGCGACATCGTTTCATGGTTGGTGTTCCAAAGACACGAACGAAGAGATTTGACTCTAATTTTGTGATAAGAACGGTCTAGGCTGTGGAATACGTTGCCTGAGTGGGTTTTCCCCGATGATTACAATCTTTGTGTCTTCAAATCGAGAGTGAATCGGTTATTTCTAGGTAAACACGCTCCATCGTAGACCGCATTGTCGTTTAACATCAGGCGAGATGGCGGTCAAGTTAGTGTAAACCTATAAAAGTTAAAAAAAAAAAAAAAAATAGCAAATATTATTACAAATACTACCAATGTTCAATTTAAGAGTTCAGACGATGGCATGTTCGTTGATTAATCACGTCAGAAAGGCTGAACGAGTTAGAGTGAAATTTGGAACACAGTTAAGGTACAAGTTCTCCCGGAGACCGCGACACGAGACCGGAAGCGCAGGTTTATTTTCATAACGGGGAAATAACAAAAGGGAAACTACGCGATTGCAATGAGGGCGTGCGGCAAGTATTATATTAAATCTGATTTATAAAAAACCCCATAATATATGGTGCTCCTCCGTGGTACGCCTGCATCTACTGCTTGGCAGCAGTCATTTTTTTTTTTTTTTTTTAAATATAGAGTGACGAGACGATCAGGTTATGTGCCTGATGGTAAGCAACATGCCTGACACATAACAGCACAGTGACAAGCAGCTATTGGAACATGAAGAGTCCAAATCATTACCTAGCACTGCACTGCGCTCGTCACCCAGAGATCTAAGATCTTATATCTCTAAGCCCTGTAATTTCTCTGGAAATATTGCCCTTCAAACCGGAACACAGTAATGTTTGCACATTACTGCTTGGCGGTAGAATAACTGGCAAAGGTGTGGTACTTCCCCAGGCGGACTCTGCAGAGATCCCTAAGTACCGCTACAGTATAATAATAATATCATTTCTACCGCGGACTTGCAGGATGTAGAATTCCCTTCCTCCGAACGAGGTAACATTTTTAAACGTTTTCTATGTACAAAGTCTTGATCATCGCCGAAAAATTGCCAGCCTATCGGTTTTTTATCGGATACACTTTGAAGAGTGTGCGACTGATTTGCATGATCTGATACCACCTTGACCTTTTTTCTATCGGAATGCTCGTAGCTCGAAAAAGCGATATCGTTTCATGGTTGGTGTTCCAAAGACACGAACGAAGAGATTTGACTCTATTTTTGTGATAAGAACGTCTAGGCTGTGGAATACGTTGCCTGAGTGGGTTTTCCCCTATGGTTACAATCTTTGTGTCTTCAAATCGAGAGTTAATAGGTTTCTTCTAGGTAAACACGCTCCATCGTAGACCGCATCGTCGCTTAACATCAGGCGAGATGGCGATCAAGTGTAAATATATAAAAGTTAAAAAAAAATACATTACTCCGGGCACGCAAAATGTCGTCAAGATGTCTTACAGACATATTGCATGCCTCTCGCAGAGGCCAGTTTGTATGGGGCAACTTTTAAAATGTTTTGTATCATCTTTTCTTACCTACAAACAGCAATAAAGATTTTTGTATTTGTATTTGTACTTACTTCGCTTTCACTTCTATAGCTCTCAAAGATCAAGTAAATACCGTGAACGGTGAAATTTTTTTTGAAGTCGGTCCAGTAGTTTCTAAGATTAGCGCGTTGAAACAAAAACTCACTTCACAGTTTTAGGTAGGTACATAATTAATAATATAATTATGTAGATAGAAACAAGTTTATGTACGATGTTTGTTACTGGTCTACTCAATGTATTGAAAACCTCGCTCCACCCCCGCTTCGATCAAGTACAATAACTACTGTAACAAAATCTATTACCATTCTGAATTTAAGTAACATTTCAAACTAGATGGGTAAGTTTTTTGAATAGTTAATTAGTTTCAGGGATCGAACAAATAAATTAAGGTTGTTCTCTCTTCATCATGTTACTATGTTTATTAAGTATGTATTTAAAAAGATAATATAAGATAATATAATTATTATATCAGCTATCTGGCCCTCATAGCAAACTTTGCTAAGTTTGGGGTTAGATGGTAATCTGCGTGAAATGTTCATCAATATTTATTATCGTTCTTACTGGTAGTACGTACTAGTGAAGTAACATCTATCCAGGACGTTGTTCGTGTGGAATAAAAGTAAATTCCCGAAATTTCGAGTCACACACAAACACAGGATAATAAAAGAAGATCGGGAACTGCACCACTAACCGAGGAATGTTACCAGTGCGCGAAAACTAGTGAATAAAAAAAAACACATTTATTTTCTTTTGTTTCACAAACAAAACATACGTGCCTAATCCCATCCATCCAAAATCTGCCTGACCGAATAATTAGAATAAATATTTGCTGGACATTTTACACACATCGCCATCCGACCCCAAACAAAGCTTGTAATATGGAAGCCAGCTTGAAGGAAGCTTGTAATATATATTTTTAAATACATACTTATTATACATAGAAAATACCCAGGCACAGTACAAATATTTGAATTCATCACAGAAATATATGCACTGGGTGGGGATCGAACCCACGGCTTCGCAGGAAGACTTACTACCAACTAGACCACCAGCCCAGCCAATTATAATGGTATATTTTTGACTCGATTATGATCACAATTATTATTGAATCTACGTTTGGCCCGTAGCCTCAGTAAATGAATTATTAGTACGAGTAAAGGTGAGGTCCGCGCTGACCTTATCAGCGGAGTGACGCCGCCGACACCGCACGCGAATGCCAGCCGGGCGGCGGGCGCTGTGACGGAACCGCTGACACTCTTCACAGCCGAAATGTTATTTAATTGCCCTATTTTAAAATTCTAGATATTTCTCCAAACTAATATGTTGTTATTAAAACTAACATGATTATTAGACATTTTAAATAAATACACGGGTAACTCACATTTGAGTGGGTATACAAATATTATATTTTATACATGTTAACATTCTTTTACACACATTGACATTGTTTTATTATATACAAATTGAATTATTATTATTTTTTAATTTTTCTATACATAATGACATTCTTTGACATTGCTCACACGGCTAAACTGCAAGAGCTACTACTGCAAGACCTTGGATTCTACATGAAACCACACACTTGTCAAAGTCCATAACATCATCCTGCTGAAGCACAAGACGTTGGCGTAATTGTACTCCTCAAACATATCACCCTAACATAACACAACGGGATAGAAGCCAGAAATTAATACATGATGAATCAGATGACATATATATTATGATACAACCGATTAAAAGTTAAAAATGAAAAAAAGAAGAAGAAGACTTTATCAACTGACTATTATTATTATTGTATAAATTCAGACCAATGGAAACTGCGTTGCCAGACATATTGCATGCCTCTAGAAGAAGAGGCCATTTTGTGTGGGTCAATTATTTAAATGTTTTGTATCATCTTATCTTACCTACAAACAGCAATAAAGATTTTTGTATTTGTATTTGATATAGTCAGTGCTAAACGAGCTGCGAAAACGCGCGCGCACTCTCCTTGAAAAAGATCGCCGGACGCAATCGAAACTTGATTCGGACTGAACTGACTATCTAAAACCTGACTTACCCGTGTATTTATTTATTTATGATAAATATCATTTAACATAGCCTCGTAACCGACATAGCCTTGAGAATAAGCAAGCTGAAGTGGCAGCGGGCGGGTCATATAACATATGTTGCAGAGCCGATGGACGTTGGGGAAGACGGATTCTGAAGAGAAGACCACGTTTCAGACGTCCCATGGGCCGGCTTCCGAGATCGACGGACCGACGACCTGAAAAGCGTGGCAGTAAGCAGATGGACGCGGAGAGCCGAGGATCGGATTTGGTAGCAAAACATTAGAAAGTCTTACATCCAGCAGTGGACAACAACGGGCATATGATGCATATTTTGTCATTTTATTAGAAGAAATAAAATCACTTTCATGTATTTTCATCTTACAGTTTTTAGTTTACTTCTTTCTTTACTTTACTGCTTACAGTTTCTTTTAACTGTTAGGTTTACCTACACTTGACTGCCGTCTTGCCTGATGTTAAGCGGCGATGCAAAACTCTCAATTTGAAGACAACAAGATTGTCACCATTTGGGAAAAAACAACTCAGGCAACGCATTCCACAGCCTATTTTTTCATTACTTATCACAAAATTAGAGTCAAAGAGGGACATGACCGCTCCTCCCTCCTCCGTTTTTATCGGTTACATTTCGGAAAATGTGCAGCTGAGCTTACACCAGCACCACATTACTTTTTTCCATTGAACTGCCTGTAGTCAAAAAAAGGGATATCGTTTCATGATTAACGTTCAAAGTAATCAACTAAGAGATTTGACTTCATTTTCGTAACATGATCATCCAGACTGGGGAATGCGTCGCATGGTTGGGGGTTTCCCGGCGAATGCAGTTATTAAAAGAGCAATGATACCAATGAAATTATAGAGCATAAAGATCATATATGTCACTGGGTGACAAGCGCAGTGTAGTGCTAGGTAATGGTGTTGTCTTTTCATGTTTCAATAGCATCGTATCACCATGCTATGATGTGCATGGATGTTGTTTACCAACTGGCACATGACCTGCTTCGGTTGTTACTCTACACTATTAAAAATCAAAAATTAATCGGTTTCTAAAAGCGCGCTCCATCTTAGACTGTATCGTTTCTTTACATCTGGCAAGCTGAAGATCAAACGCAAACGCTAAAAAGAATTAAAAAAATGATCTTCACCCTTCCTTGTCCTTATTAGATGTTATAATATTCTTTATATTTATATACTTGTACATTTTATATTAATCTTAATTTAAACTTTTTTGGACAACTCGTTAAATAATAGTCATCTATTATTTAACGAGATGTCCATTAAAATGTAATTTATTTGATTATTTCAAAACTAGAACGTGCTTTCAAACATTGAACAGTGAGTTGAAAAGCGTTCCGCAACCGTTCCCGAAGTCCTGAGCGCACGACACAACTCCGCCAGACACTAATGTCTCATTCATCGCGACAGGTAGCCCTATCTCTGTTTGCATCCTATTTAAAACTCCCTCGGACAGTTAAAAGGAGTCAAAGAAAGCCTATCTCTTCCGTTTACATGTTTGCTCTGCCAACTTCACCCACTGTCCCTGTGTGCGTGCAGCGCATGCACGTATTTATACCTACCTTGTGTGTGTACGTTAGGGATGTCACTGCCCCAGTTTTCAGTTTTGAACAAAGATTGTTTGTGAATGTTTGTAGGTGCTAATTAGCCGCGATCAATGCGGCGTTTTTTTCCGTAAAAACTTTCCCGTCAAAGTTAAAAGTAACTTTTGCCACAACCTGTGCGGATTGTTTCTGTGAGGAAACGTTTAGATTTATTTTTGGAGGTAGGTAACAAAACGGGGAGTAATTTGAAAATGCGGTGGAGCATGACACGAATCATGGTGTTGGAAAATCACGCGAATGAAAAAGCTGTGTACTCCGGTTGCAGAGTACATTGAAATCAACTGAAAATGTTCATGCTATCCAAAATTTACTTCCTAGAAATATATGGGATGCCAATTTAAAGTATTTTTATGCTTCTGAGATGTTATTAGATAACCCTAGGCCTTTAGAAGTAGTTTAGCATACAAATGTGAGCATGTGTGCGTGCCAACTAATGTAGACTGAGACCGCGCTGCCCGCGAGATGTCGCTTTGTCGCCCAGCTTCATTACTGGCAGTTTTTGTCACGACAGGATTCATAAAAAAAACATTTGTTAGTCTTTAAAAGCAATCAGCAAATAACGTTTGTGTAATGTAGTGGTTTCGTTCTGAGTGGCAATGTAAAGGTAATAGACGAGTAAGTTTTGAATTATGTCTTGAAAACGTTGATGTTTTAAAATTTTAGTTTTTTTCTCTACTATGAAATACTTTATAGCTTAGTATTTATTTTTTAGTACAAAACATTTTTTATAATAATTATGACAAATAGAAGGTTACAAATAGGAAAAGTATGCTCATTAAATTCGTGTTGTAATTTTGAAAAAGTCCTAAAAAACCTGATTTAGTTGAAATTATTTGTTAGGCTCATGTTTGAAATGATAACAGAGCTCAGACTAATCGTATTAAAGTCTAAAATTTACCTCTGCGTGACATCAAAGGTTCAGATTTCAGAGCTAATTGGCTGGAGTTCTGATGCTATGACGGCTTTGCCACTAATCAGAAACTAACGTAAAGCCTTGACACGTTTCAAATAATCACGCCAAAATCTTACAAGTCTAGCGAGCAGAGCGGAGTGGGTGGATGGGCCCGAGGCTTGCGCGGCGCGGCCTCAGTGGGGCCCGAGCGTCGGCGGAGAGCAGACGTGTCGCGCGCGCTCTGCGTACATACCGCAATCGCATCGAGCGAAGAGTGGAAACCGATTTCCCAAAACATAACCGACTGGGTGACAGTGCATGTGCCAGTGTGTGAATCTCAATAGCGTTGTGAATGACGTGTGCCGTGAACGTGGATTGAACTGCTCAGGTACAGTGATTTTGTTCATTTAACGCCTAGAGTTCGTGTCCTGGTTTAAAGGTAGGTGTTATATCCCTAATTTATGTATGAGCCGGTTTAGGGTTTCTTGAAAATTAAATGCACACATATAAGGGGTTGAATGCTGATTTGGGTATGCAATCAGAAGGAAATGAAAGTTCGATTGTTCGATGGTTCCCATTAACGCATCATGGTGAGTTGCGTATTTTGTATCGTGTATGCCGTAAATAAAACTACGTTAATGTACACAAGTAGCAAAAAAATACAGGTCAGTCGTGAAGCATTATAATGATTCTGTTTATTTAGGCAGAGCTTTTAATTTAAGATCGGTTTTGGGCGCTACATTTGTGGACATACCATAATTGGTTAATATAATAATGCATTATGAAAAATTATGGTAATTGCTAAAAGACATCAAATAAATTATGAGGTTTATTCATAAAATAGTTCAAGATAATAAAATGTTGAACATATTTTAGTCCCAATTTGGGCGCCACTTTTACAGATATTCATTCAGTTGGGCTTACGTAATTTGAAAATAATTCCAAATACTGGACTAGGGTTATTGTACGGTACTGTTGGGGCGATCAGAAATATACTAAAACTATATTTCTGCAGATTAATGACCAATTATTAAAATCATTTGGTAAACTATACGTTATATTAATATATCAATACATGCATTCGCGACAAGTTGGTATTAATTATATCTATTGTTTAATAGAAGTTTGTAAAGATATTATACCTCGATATTTATTTTAAAAAAATGTATTACAAAAAGCACAACTTATCAACATTTGTTTGGAAATGTAAATTATTGCTAAACTACTATTATTATTTATATTCGTAGAAACGTAATACATAATACATGTATATATGGTAGGTAGATAAAACTGTTTCAAAATGTCAGGCTCCACCACATATTGGCAGAAAATATTCTGTAATAAATGATAAATGTTCAATGAATAACCGCGATAACGTAAAACAACTATTAATACCACTACTAATAAAACCTCCTCGTAAACGTTTAAATTATGTATTACTTTTGCTATTTCTTGCCCCGTAAAAGCTATGCAATTAAAATGTAAAGTACGCCGCTGAACGTTTTGCTAAGTATAAAAACGTTTGGGAACGAGCAAACAAACCTTTCAGGCGTAATATTACGTACACAAAAACGCACTTAAGCATTCCTGCCATATTGTGTACTTGGCTAACATTTGAAATATTTATTCCGACACAGCGGTGACTCCGCAGATGTTGAATAGACACCGTAACCTTGCTATCTGTGAAGAAAAAACACAATATTATATTTCCTTACTCAAGGTATACCCTATGAAAAAAGCTATTAAATTTTCAAGCAGAGTTAAATTTCCCATTTGCAATGAATATAATGTCAAATAGACTAAAAACATTAAAATTGAACTTAAGCCGTTTTATCAAAATCCACACTGTTCTTTTTAAATTTTATTAAGCTCGAGTTGGGTTTTTAAATGTAGAGTAGTCTGGATGTCTGTGTGTCGTAGCATTCGTTCAGGAATGAATCGAACGATAACTGACTCTAAATTGGCATTAAAAGATGGTCTTTGTTCCATGGCGATAGTAAATTGAAAAATACTAGCTGCTTACTGTCATCACCAATACCATCTTGAAAAACTATACTTTTACTATATCAATTAACTCTAGCATAAAGAAAAATTTCCAAAGTATGGTTTGTCAGTCACTCGAAATACATTTATTTCGAATGGAGTTTACAGTTTTTCCTTTTCTTTAAATTCTTTCAAATGGTTTTAAAATATTCATTTAAAAACAGTGTGTTTATGATGGGCGCATTTACCATTTTTCTGCAAAGATTTTTGACGTAAATTTCTTAAGCGGGTAGAAAATTGAAGCGAAATAGATACACTTGCGGTATCTATTATAATGTATATCTTTGGTTGCCTCTCTTATCGCTTTCAAAGAGGAAAATGCTACAAAGTTCAGTTGCTAAAAGGATAACAAATAATTATTACGAACATTGTGTCTTTTAATTTTCCTTATGGGATGCTGTATTAAAAGGGGTTTCTTTTCTAATAAAAGCTAATAAACTTTTTATCTCAAAAATATGCTCAAATTTATAATCATTTTACAAAATAATTATTGTGTTTATAACTGATGTGCTACGAAAGATTGCCCAAAGCTCAGCTGAGCCCAAACCTTTGAAAAAGTCAAATTAAATTGAAATGCTTGTGACGTTCGCATATTTAATGAGACAAATTTGAGTGTTATTTTTGTGGAGGTGAGACTCGAAAGCCTTAACAACAAAGAAAAATAAGATAAAAAGAGCATCTTCTAACGCTCCTCTGAAGGTTCCAATGACGCTTGACGAAAAAACAAAAAAATAACACTTTTATTTTGCACTTTCTTTCCTAAATACACTGTAATTATTTTTCATTTATATGAGAAAAAAACAATTTCATGGTTTTTTTCGATACTGTCCCTGAATGAATGAGAATATCTAAGAAAATTAATTTAAGGAAGAATTATTTAGATGCCTGGGAAAGGAATTTCGTTGACGTCATCATAGTTTGAATGACGGGTGTATATACATACTCATATTTATTAGACAGTATTTTTAGGTAAAAGGTTGAGAAAAAAACGTGGTATTAGTGTTACAAAAAAAGTACTTAGATTTAAAGGTATCTCAGTTTTCAGGTAATAAAAATAATAATTAGAAATTAATATTAGTAATAATAATATATGTATTAATTAAAATTTGTGCCTATCTCAATCTAGAGGTATTTTTAAATGAAACATTCAAATGAAACAGGATTAAGCAAAGGACAAGTTCTGTAATACTACTATTGCATACTTTTGTTTTAAAAATTACAAAACTTTACTGTTTAATCTTGTTTTGTTGAGTTTATTTACGGTACTAATACGTTTTTTTTTATTGATTTACTGTACTCAAAAATAGGGCATAGTTTTGTTCGGCATAGTTTTGTTCGTGTTTATTTATTGGTGAATAATAATTGACACAACAAATACATAAATAACATTTTATGTCACTCGTAGTACTCACCTACCCATAAATGGTATTATTTACAATATGTACATAAGTATAAAAACAAAATAAAATTATTATACCATACAATAAAAATAAAAATAAACAAATTTACAAATTAAACACGCCGTCGAGATCACTAAATTATTTGCGTAAATGGTATAGTCGAAATACTAATAAAGTCAAAGTTTTTCATTTGAATGAAAATGCTACATAATAATTTAAATAACTACTTATATTTCAGGTAAATTATCTCGAACCTGAAAATTTACAGGTTTTTGTTTTGCGTAAGCGTTTGGTAAAAGTATAGAATCCGGCCATTACAGCTGTTTTTTGAGGGTTCCGTACCGAAAGGGTAAAAACGGGACCCTATTACTAAGAATTCGCTGTCCGTCCGTCCGTCCGTTTGTCACCAGGCTGTATCTCAAGAACGGTGATAGCTAAAGAGTTGAAATTTTCACAGATCAAACATAAAATAAAACAAATATTTAAAGTATTTAAGAGAGCTCCCATACAACAAACTTGATTTTTACCTTTTTTCGCTCGATACTAATAACGTAGCCAGGTAGACGCTTTAACTATTCATCGAATTCAAATTGTGCTCTTAAATATAAAAATAAAATAAGAATAAAAATAAAATAAATAACTTTTAGTTTGTTTGCTAGGGGTGGTTTTGCTAATAATGATCTCTGATGAACACGTAAAATTTAAAATAATGTATCTGGTTGTTATAATAATGTTTATTTCCCTCATGCTAAGAGTGATTTCCATCTGTAAACTCACTCTAATAATAATTATTAAGGCGATAAAATAATGATGACATCGATTTTATCGCCTCGCACGCCGTTAGCGAAGTAATTCAACACAAACGGGTACATTGGGCTCGAACTTAGGAAGTTCTAATCGAAAACATGTTACATGTAAGTTGTAAGTATGTTAGCGAGTCTAGTTTGCGAGTTACACTCATGTTTGTAATCAGTGATTAATTTGACGCCGCCGGCGACGACCAGACTAACTTACTTAGTACCGAGCTTGTTCGGAGATCTCTGAACTACGCTGTCGAACTAGAGAACGATAGAAAAGTATATTAGAACCTACGTAGTGGTACTACTAATGGCGTTGCTAGGCGTAAACGAGATAGGTCCTCCACCTACGGCCTCGCACCTAAAAGGGCCTTGCAGTGCTTCTATAAATACGATTACCCAAACATAAAATCCAGGTTAGTTCGATTTTTATTACAGGTAAGATTTGTAAGTATGTTAGGGATATGTCAGGTTAGGTTATTTTGGGTCCTGCGCCTCCGGCGCTAACTCAATAGTCAGATAGGCAGTAGGGGCCTTCCAGGCCAGCAGCCATGAGTCAGTTAGAAAAAAAAACAAAATTCAGGGTGGCTTCAAATTATAAAAAAAATGGACATCTCAAGCTTTGGAATAAAAACAAAACACAACTTCTAGTTTTACCTCCTAGTCCTACTTTTCCATGTATAGGTACATTTATTGGGTGAGTCATGGTAATAAAAGAAAATTCCACGTCTATAATAGTCCATACGACGCTACTGGTACCAATTTTGCATAGTCTATCTCAGGACGTCCACCACTTTTGCCAGTTATTCCACTGCCAACCAGTAATATGTAAACATTTCTATGTTTCGTTTTGAAGGGAAATTTCCAAGATATATTACGGGGTAAAAAATATTAATCATCTTATATTTCCGAGTGACGAGAGCAGTGCAATGCAAGGTAGGGATTTTCAAGCTTTATGTTCAAATAACTGATTGGCACTGCGCTGTTATCGGACGTTCACCACGCGTACGTCTTCGTCTTACAAGATAAGCAAAGACGTACATATTTTATACAAAATTTTATGCAAATTGTATTATACAAAAAAGTAGTTACTTTTTGTCATCGAACTCTTAAAAACGCAGAAGCGGCAAACGCGCTTCTACTATGGCGATGCAAAATCAGGTGACGTCTCCTGATTTAGTCTCAGTTGCAACAAGGAGTTGTGTACGTTTGCTGACAATTGTGGACGTTCGCTGACAATTCAATTTTCAAATTTTTCAAACAAATTTTCGCCACGTTATGTTGTCTTTAGATTATAGCATACCTCATCTTCGTTTCTTTAATTATATCGATGCTTTTTGTATAAAATTTGAGCTAAGCAGTTATTATACAAACACATATACAACGTCATGGTCGTTATAGGCAACCCACTAAATGTTCCCGGTGATAAGACTCGGCTCCTTCCTCGGATAAGTCCACCAGTCGGATGTAAGCTTGTCTGTCTATTTATTTTTAAATTTGATTGCGGTATAATGTTTTTAAAGCTCATCTTTATGAAGTTGTACATTTATCTGAGTTTATCAACCGACAAAAACCGTATAACAGTCGTGATAAAACCAGGCAATAAAGACAATCAAACTCGTACAACATTGCTAGCATCGCGGTAACAACGTTCTATTGCCAATATTAATTTAATATTTAAATAAGTAAGAATCTTGTACATTTAATACTCATTGAAGAAATAATTGCGTGGGTTTGGCTTCTACAAATTACTTAGGAGAATTTGTGTAATAACTACTATAATTTGCTTTCATTAATAATCTAAAGATTTAATTAAGTAACAATGGAGATAGATTTTTTGTGTAATGGTTATGGTTTTCATCGCACCTGCTTTTATTAAGTAAAATGTTATTATACTTCTTACTAATTTGTATCTTGTTCAAACGGAACTCTTGTCTTTAACCGTGTGTTGTCGTTTAGCGACATTAGTAAAATTGATATATTTTAAAAGTCTCTGTACGAGTTATAGCCGAAACAAATCTTAATTACTTCCACTTTTAGTAAAAAAAACGCGTAAAAATATTTTATTTTTAATTTAGTTTTTACTTTTCTTTAAAAAATGTATTTGGCCAATGTTTTTTTTTCTATTTATTTCATTTAATAAAACTACATCTTTTCTTTTCCCTCTTCTGTCTTTTTGTAGTAGCATAACACGATATTTTAGAAAAATAGGTATATTTTCAAACTAAAACATAGTCTTACATTTCTGTAGCCATAATTATAGTCTACATGTATCACTTTATTAGTTACTTTTATCTTCTGAAACTTTTAATTGATAGAAAGCGAACTGCGTGGGTATCGACATGTTGCGGGCAAAGTTGGAAAAACACTAATTAGGAAACAGGACGCTAGAGCTCGGTCGGCGAGGCTGTCTTACCAGGGTTCTGTTAGCTGTACGGTGGGTGTCTATTGCTGCACCGTACAACCATTATTCGTATACCACTATATGTATATAATATAACAGTGGGCTTATATTTAAAAACAGTGCTCTTTAAATGCGAATGGGAGAAATAGAATGTGCAAACATCACTGTGTTCCGACTTGAAGGGAAATGTTTCCAGAAAAATTACGCATGCCACTGTGCTCTTATAGGCAGGTATGACACTTACAATTAGGCATACGATTTGCTCGTCTCGTCACATTATACTATTAAAAAATGTTCGTGTATAAAATTTCTTGGGTAATTTTTAGGTACTTGTAAGAGTAAAAAACCTCCATACAAACTTTCGCATTTATAAAGTAGGATATATTACATTAGGATGACTGTTATACGACCTGTGTTTTTGACGTTTTTTCTTCAAGTTTGCTTTAACTTAATTAGGTTTGTTTAGTTTTTGCGGCGACCTAGATTTCGTGGAAATTTCATTTGAACCTCTCGAGCTGGAGCTCGGTTTACTGATTAATTACTCTTGATTTTCTTGTTCATTTCTATTTTATTTTCTTAATTATTTTGATACTTAGGTTAAATTATGGTTACTTTCATTCATTAGGTGGTACATTTAGACTGTTTGAAAACGATACTAGAGGTATAGTCCACATAAAAACATTAGCGTAGCAAGTCGTAGGCTCTTACTAAATGTGCTACACGATGCTACGAAGTCTGTTCCATTTATTACGTCTGACTGTAGCGTCGTAGCATACCGTGAAAGAAATAGAAAAATTGTAGATAACTGAAATGTAAAAATTGTACGCAAAATTTAGTTTGTTTCATATTTCAAAAACCACCTGACAGATTTAGATAAGATATATATGGGACCATTCAGGAAGCATACCTATTCAAACAAATAAATACAAATACAAAATACAAAATATTTTATTTTCACACTATAAAAAGTTAACAAAATTTCGATATGAACCCATTGTCTCCGAACTAGTTGTAACTGTATTTCGGAAGACAATGGCTCCTCCCATGGTCAATCAGTAAATATATGTATGTGTGTGTGTGGATGTGTGTGTGTGTGTGTGTGTGGATGTGTGTGTGTGTGTGTGTAAAAAAAAACACAAAAATAAATTTTAAAATCGGTGCTGGGTTTGTCGAGAAATCAGGTAATATACATAAAAAAACATAGGGGTCGAATTGATAACCTCCTCTTTTTTTGGCAATCGGTTAAAAATGTTAATTATATCAACTTCAATGTTTTAATAAATTCTACTAATATTGTGTCAGTTTGGACGCTGGTTGTTCAATCATTCCAGAACGCCTGAACGAATTGGATTGAAATTTAAACAGTTAGATAGACAGTCCAAAACAGTGAAATTAGGTATAGTCTAGAGTAGTATATGTAATCTATGAAATTACATACTGCTAGGACTCCGGAGCCTTCTTTCGTAAGGAGAGAGTAGAGGCTTGGTGACTTGGTGGAGGACCGATTAGATCAGTCCTTCTACCGCATTACTAAATCGGCTTTAGCTTGGCTATTGCCATCTCTATCATTTCAAGCGAAAATAAAAGAGAGAAACATCAAAGGTAAGACAGTTTTCGTTCGGTGGTAGACCCCCTGTGTTATCTTTGCCGTAACTCTGGCAATCAATATGTATAATATTTGATTGCAGTAAAGTTAAAGGTTTGGGAACTAATCTAGTAAAACCGCGGTGTATACCAGTAGTTATAGATTACTTTCTACAGACAATTTCCAACAATATCTTTTTTTTTTTTTTTTTTTTTAAATAAAGAGTGACGAGACGATCAGGACATGTGCCTGATGGTAAGCAATATGCCTGACACATAACAGCACAGTGACACGCAGAACATGAAGAGTCCAAATCATTACCTAGCACTGCACTGCGCTCGTCACCCAGAGATCTAAGATCTTATATCTCTAAGCCCTGTAATTTCTCTGGAAACATTGCCCTTCAAACCGGAACACAGTAATGTTTGCACATTACTGCTTGGCGGTAGAATAACTGGCAAAGGTGTGGTACTTCCCCAGGCGGACTCTGCCAAGAGTCCTACCACTACAAAAATACAATACAAGCGATATATAAACTCTGTACAAAGTAGGCGGCGGCCCACACCCGACGAGTGGGCTCGCGCGAGGGTTCCTTCACGACGCACAATGGTTCCGTATGATTTACGCCGCTGCTAATTATCGCTTAACACCCTGTCATCCATTACCGGGCGCGCCGTGAAACTGTCAAATTCTGCCAACTTCGAACAATGCGGTACGTGCGACAGTTTGCTTTTTGAGGGTACGCTGATTTTAGCGAACTTTGTAAGTGAAATGTGTGCCTACTCATTCTGCTTAGAAAATAAAAATTGTTCCGAATCACGGAAAATTTTATCATTTTTAAATTTCGAACCCCTACTTTTGCATTCAGTAAGAAAAGTTCGGTGTTTTTTTTTTAATTACTTAGACTATGCTGTCCAACTGTTTGAGCACTAAACTCTTCTGTCTTCCGTTACTAGTTCGAATTGTGTTTTTCAAACCACTTTAGGTAGCTACTGATATTTTCACACAATTTGAATTGTTGTGAATTCAAAACACTAGGGGGCGTTTCTATTAGCTCTATTGAACGACCAGTTATACACAAACCTCATAATTTTGTAGCGTTATTGCCATTATACTTGTTGGGATAAACGTGACTATAATTCGGCAGCTTAGAATATATAAATAGGTAAATGTTTAAGTTCAACACTATAAATTTAAAAAAGATTAAAAAATAAATGTATATCGTCGTGAAATAATCTGCCTCATATCAAACAATTTTTCGAGTACATGTACCTTCCGGCCGAGTAGACCGCCTTGTGAATGAGATGAACGACAAATGGCTTAGCCCTTCCTTAAGATGGGACCTGGCAATATCGGGAAGTACAATATGCGTTAATGAGTCTACATGTTGATCACTAGCATCATCATCAGCATCATCCCGCAGTTTTCGCGAAATAAATCAGCCACTGTACATAAAACCTACATATTGTAATCTGTGTTCCAAGTTTCAACATGATACGTCCAGCCATTTTGACGTGATTTAGCAGCAAAGATCTAAACCATCATATATATAACATTAGTAGGATAGAAGATAGATAGTGAAAATATCGTCGCCTGATCTCAAGTACGATGGGAATCAAGAATTATTCAATTAATGTTAAAAAAAAACCGATGACAAGTTTAGTAGAGAGCGACCATCTCAAACCAACAACTATCATAAGTTCAAATCATTTCAACAAAAAAAGACCCGACTTAACGAACGCACAAGTCATCTTTACAATTTTTGAAAATTCTCGTCGATTTCTCTAGGATGTCATCATCAGGTCCTGGTTTCCTTATCATGGTACCACCCTTAGAATATCTCCTTTAAAACAAAAAAATAAATATCAAAATCGGTACATAAACGACGAAGTTATCTTCGTTCGAAGATAAGTCGTCGTCGTATAAAGACGAATTGAGAAACCTCCTTATTTGAAGTCGGTTAAAAATAACATAATTATATACATTGCACAACGTGGTGGATTAACCCCCAACAATATTTTAACAGTCCGTTCTAATACTGATGTCCGTTCTATTTTTAAATAATGAGTGACGAGACGAGCTGTACATGTGCCTGATGGTAACAACACAGCGACACGTAGCTATTGGAACATGAACTGCAGCAATCAAGGCCTCTTTCCTCTTTCAGCCCGGTAGATCACGAGATAATACACGTGATTACCGCATGCACAGCTGACAAACGACCTTGCCGCCGACGCCGCGAAGTCGTACAAAAATCCGTGTGGAGATCTGGCCGTGGCTGTCAAATAAAACAACATACAATTAATTTTTAACTTTGTATGGGAAAAAAATGAGCTTTCATATCTAATTTTCACATATATTATTAAAAACTTAGTATAAGTAGATGAACTACCATAAATGTTGTTGCACCTTTCTGCAGCACCTTGTATATTGTTTTATAGTATAGAGTGATAAGTAATAAACAAACTAGAGTACAACTTAAAATATTTACATTAACCAGTTGCCGCATAACTATAAAACTGCCATTTTTTTCCATTACACAGACAAAATAGCATAAAAAACACAACTTTTTAACTGGCCACAAAGTTCCATAACCAACGGATTTTGAAACATCGCGTGCGTCCACACGTTGGGTATCATGCGAACATTCGTCTGCCATCATGCGAACATTCGTCTGCCATCATACGAATATTCGTCGGACATCATACGAACGTTCGTGAGTGCGGGGTCGCCAACGGCATCTAACTGATTCATGGTGTATTGTGATTTCATGGACTCGTTTTATAGCGCGATAGTGTAAACCCCGGTTTATGAAGCCATTTTCTTTTAGCATCTCGTCGGTTTTTGTTTGAAGCTTTCCCGTTGAGTTGTGACAGCTTTGATGGGCTTTTTGATGTTCGGTTCCGCGGATCCGAGGTTTGATGAGAATGTTTGTTTGGTAATGAACTACTTTTTTCACGAATCTTTATGGATCTCGACAAAAAATGGTTAGTGAAAATATTACTGAAAATACAAAGATTTTTGTTAATTTTGATAAAATGTAACCGGTTTCGGTTTAAAAAGCTTTCTAAATTTACATGGTGTTTGTTTATACGTATCATCTTACTAATACTAAAAATGTGAAAGTCTGGGCGTTGGTAGCTTAATCACGTTATAATGGATATATGGATCAGTTTGAAATTTGGACCACAGTTAGATTAGGTACATATAATCTGGAATATCACCCAGTGCAAATATTTGTGTGATGAATTCAAATGTTTGCACTGTGTCTGGGTGTTTCTATTTATAATAAGTATGTATTTAAGACTATATATGTATTATATCAGCGATCTGACCGCCATAGTACAAGCTTTGCTTAGTTTGGGGTCTGATGGTGTTGTGTGTGAATTGTCCACCAATAACACAACATTTTTCATTGCGTGAATTTGTCAAAAATCTGAAATTTTGCGAGTAAACCCCTAGGACGCTGTTAGTAAAATATAAAATATTATAAAGTCAAAAACTACCAAACCGGATGCTATAACTTTTTAACGATAAAAAAAGTTAGTTGTTCAAAAAAAATACTATAAGTATTTTTTTTTTTATATGTCTGGGCGAAGACAGCTGAATAGTAATTTGCAGTATTTATCTTCAGTTAGCTACATGCTATGCTGTATTCCATTCCGTCTTCCATTATTATTATTTTTTTTACCATCCTACGGTTGCCTGGAAGAAATCGCTCTTAGTAATAAAGTCGCCAATTGCTACTTTATTCTATTGTTTTTTCTCTGTTATTGTTATTTTTCTTTGTAATTTAAGTACAATAAAGAGTTTATCTATCTATCTATCTATTGGGCAGGCGTGTTGCATACCATAAGACACATACATACATTTATGTGTTGCTCATACCACCAGTCTGAAAGTCTGCCTATGTACCCATGCCTATGTAAATGAGGTATACTTACCAGCTCAGCTTCTTTTCCAAACTGATCTCAAAATTTTATAATACCACTTTAAAATTCAGGCAAACGAAGTTCTCAACGAGTTGGCTACGTTTTGAAGTCGTGAAGAAGTTTCAAATGTAAATAGCACTTTACCAGCTTAGATTGTATAGTGTCACGGCATTAATTACGAATACAGTTACTAGTTGTACTTGGAACTTTTGTATTTATTGGTAAAGTTTGTGACTTGGTACTTTTTGATGGTTGAGTTTGGAGGTGCCATCATTGAAGCCCTGTGGCGAAAGTGTTGAATTACGCTACTGTCGTACGATGATCTGTATTGATACTATTTTTTTTTATATTATAGAGTGACGTGACGAGCAGGACACGCGCCTGATAGTAAACAACATGGCTGCCCGTAACAGCACAAATATACGCAGCTATTGGAACGTGAAGATTCCAAATCATTACCTAGCACTGCACTGAGCTTGTCACTCAGTGATGTACTCGTAAGTTATATCATCTCTATGCCCCGTAAAAACACAGTGATGTTTGCACATTACTGCTTGGCGGTATAGTAATATTGGCAAAGGTGTGGTACTTCCCCAGGCGGACTCTGCGAAGAGTCTTATCACTACCGAAACGCTATTCTATACAATGATTTGATTTGGTATAGAAGAATACAATAGTGTCGCCAATCGTCTACAATCATGAGTGGTGGCGCGGAGTTTAATTTACAAATAGGTACGTAGCTCAGTTTGAGTGTAAACAAATTAAATTAATTGTTTATAGTTTAATTTAGATCCATGGCCTTAAATAAATGACGGCGCAGTAACTACTGAGTTTTGATAGCCAGTCTTTTTGTTAATAGTATACAGGGTTACTGGTCAATCAGCCTGCATCTGTTTAAAGGCAGGTTCTGTATATTTAAATAAACCACTTTTGTTCTACGACTTTTGTTAAAACTCCATAAAAGTCCCAAAAACAAAAGTTTTTTTGTCATCTCTAACACTTTAGCGGTTGTTTAGTGTTTATTAACTTCGGCACGTCATTTATCGAGCGTTAAAGAACGCGCGCGCTCTTGTTACGAATTGTTACGAAGAGTTCGATGCTTTTAGATCGGGAAAATACATTTTTTTTATTTTCGTGTGGCAAAAGATGTACGATTTTTTATAAGCTGTAACACAAAAGTTAACGTATTTATTGTATTTAACATCCCCTTAAAATGATGTAGGCTGATTACCAATAACCCTGTATAGTGTCAAAACGAGCAGGAGATGTACCTAATGGTAAGAAACATGACTCATCAAAAACTGTTTACTATCAGGTGCTCATCTTATTTGTACTCAAAAGAATATCAAAGTCGCTTCAGAATTTGCAAGTAAGTATAGAAGATATTTGAAAATTTAACGGTGAACATACAATGTTGTTTTAGTGCTCTTCAAAAAGAAACTGTGCTAAAAGTTTGGCGTGTGTCTGTGTGTCTATGTACCTATGTGTTTGTGTTATCATAGCTGGGAGGCGTGATATATTTTGAAACCAGTTTTTTAAAGGTAACATTATAACATTATTCATTTGACTGGCCTAGTGGCTTAGTTGGTAGTAGCTCTGCCTGCGAAGCCGAGGGTCGTGGGTTCGATCCCCACCTAGTGCAAATATTTGTGTGATGAATTCAAATGTTTGCACTGTGTCTGGGTGTTTCTGTGTATAATAAGTATGTATTCAAAAACTATATAAGTATTATATCAGCTATCTGGCTGCCATCACACAAGCTTTGCTTAGTTTGGGGTCAGATGGTGTTGTGTGTGAATTGTCCACCAATATTTATTTATTATTATTGATAGCTGTAATATTTGTGATATCGATTAGATACATAATTTTTTGCGAGTTAAACCACGAGGCGCTGTTAGTAACCAATATATTTAAACTAAATTAAGTTATTATAAGTGTATCCGATAAAAAACACGTTAAGCTAGCAATTTGGCGAAGTTTAAGACTTAAAAAACTTTTTCGCAACATAGTGTGATCAGCGTTTTGGATCCTTTGATCGATTCTAGTATTACTAACAAAACATTAACTACACCTAAGTATTGTAATGTATAGAATATCTGCTCCAACTGACCCCATCCTCAGTTTACAGCCCCTCCTAAAACAAACTAGAGCTTGCATCCAACATTTCCCGAACGAAGTATTCCGTCCCGAACCCCCCACGGGAGATTAAATCTGTATAATTAAAAACATCTTTCCCACGTGCCACTCTCACTATTTGTTTAACCCTATCCCATTATGGCGTTAAATGAATTCATTATACCTCATTATTTGAAAAGGGTGAAGCGAAAGGCCGTGTATAAATTTTCATATTACAATACTGAGAAGGTGGGACGTTTGACCCCTCGCCCTCCCGCGGGAGGTATTCGCCCGGTATCTTTATGAATGTAAGTTATGACCGCATCCGTTTCTATCTTATGACCTTTGGAATGATCTGATAGCGCACGAGTCCGGTGGACGCAGTAAACACATAATAAAGATTCGACGGAAGGGTCGTTTTGACCCCACCTCACTGACTCATTGCGTCCAGATTTTCGATCGCTGTTTGAAGGGTTAAAAGGTTATAGCCTTGATTGAATACATTAAGTCGGTAGATATGTTTTTAGTTTGGCTAAAGTTTTGTTTTTTTTTATAATCTAGAGTTATTGTATGAGCAAGACGAGGGGGTGATAGTGAGCAACAAGTCTGCGGATAGCAAGACAATGCCGTACAACTAATTGAACCAAATTCAGATTACTGCTGTCGTCACCTACATAATATATGTATGTTTGTTTGTACATTGTACATACTAACAGCGCTTCGTTGTTTTCCCTCGTAGTGTCTGCTCCCGTTATTTTTCCACGATGTAAATTATAATAATCATTTTTATTCATAAAAATATTTTACGTCACAAGATTGAATAGTTAAAATTACATAAAATGTAACTAACTAAAAACAAATTATGTAAAAGTAGACACTATCCGTCAAAAAATAAATTGAAATGTCAGACAATTATCAACAAAACTAACCAAGTCACTAATTAATTAATTGAATACAATAAATTAAACAAAATGTCAGAAAATAAATAAATTAAAATAACAAAATTAAAAATTAGAAAGTCATTTATTTCCATAAGAATAGCACATGAATACTAATTGATATTGTTGAAATAGTGTCACAGCTGGCTCCGCGGTTTATGTGGTGGGTCCCAAACTAGGCTGGGCCTGTATTTTGGGCACCCAAGAGTACAGTTTATTGCAGTAGACTTGCGCTGATCGGGTTACAAGGAGAGTTTTATGACTTGATAATGTGTAGAATATAATAATAAAATTAATGGATTTAAAGACAACGGATTACATTTACATAGTTAAATTACCTAATAGTTACTTCTTATTCCGTGTTATACTGTCCGTGTATCAAGTAAAAATATCAGAATTAAATTAAAACCATATCAAGATCAAATTAAAATTAAACTACAATAAAATTAAAATCAAAACAAAATTAACCTAAAACTAAATCAAACTAAAATTAAATCAAATTCAATTACAAAAAAAACAATGTCATAAGTACTGTAGGTACACAAATATATAACTAGTTGTACCCTGCCACGCTTCGCTGTGGCACATTGTAATGCAAAAATTTGAGAAAAACAATCCTTGATGTGGAATATATATCATTGTAAAATTGTAGCTCGATCGGTGCAGAACTTTTTGAGTTTTTTGAAGCGTATACAAACCAACATAACATTTTTATATATAGAGATATAGGTTTAAGACTATATTTTATCCGATCCATTCAGATATTCCGACGTCATTGAGCAAAAAACATCCAAACTTTAGTATGTATAATATAGGCAGAATGATAATTTATCTCTTTGCCCTGTAATTTCTTTGGTAATATTTCCTTTTCAGACCAAAAAACAGACTTTTTTCCACATTACTAATAGCAAACTAACTGGTTTAGATGTTACTACATCCCAGATAAATCTTTTAGAAACTGAAAAAAATAATTAATAACACTTACCTACTTCTTATTCTGGCTGTTAAGTATTATGCCCATAGTTAACAATTGTTTCAATTATGACTTTATTAAAATGTAATCTCTTAAAAACAGATCCCAGAAAAAGTTTATAAACAATATGGTTTGCAAATTTGTCCACCACGTCGTGTGGATAAGGGTTAGTTAGCATGGCCTGCCAGTAATCCGGTCTGTTACACAGAACAAAGCGCTTTGTAGATACACATTACTTAAGTACAACGGGTACTCTCTAAGCCACAGGATAGTAATTAAATATTTTTAGCATAAGTAACTAAAAGTGGTTGTTATAAATTTAATTTTAATTTGTCCATCCACCATGACGAAAGTGTCAACGAAATTAAATATCAACGAAGCGACGTAGAATCTTTAAGGTTTATTTTGATACACAGACGTTGACGTTATGCATCAATAAGTACCTCTAGACTCACTTTTAAATTGATGAGTTTGTCTACTTCTGTGAAATGTTTTGAAGTGAAATCTCCATTAGCTACGTTGAGTACTATTTGGTAAATCTTTATTCTGTCTTCTTTATAAAATAGTTATAATATACATAATTCTACTGTTCGTGTGTTTGTCACTGAACTCCCCCAGTCGATATGCAGTTGATATCTAAGTTATTTATCTATAGTAAAAGGAAGTGTGCTAGTGACTATTATGTATTTTTTAAGTACAGAAAATTTTGTAGTTTCGTGTTACTGATATGCTGATGTAGCGGCGTAGCGTAAGAGCAGTGGTGGAGCATGATCGTTACACGCTTTTTGGAAGGATTAAATCTTGTGAGTTTTCGTCATCAACGTGTATAAAAGCAGTATTATATCTGTAACTACAGAGGTGACATATAGTGCAACGTTAACTGAAATTCTAAGTTTTAATTGACTATTGTTGTCTTTTAACTGCTGCCTGTAACTACATCTACTAACGTTCTTTGTTACAAGGACATAATATTTCCATCTAATCTATAACTATTTATTACGAGTAATATGAACTAATGTTTGTTAGTCTCATCAAAAATTGAGAACGGCTGAACGAATACGGCTTACGGTATAGACATTTTTGTGAAAATCTACATTTTAATTTGAAAGTGAGATAAAAATACAAATTGCAACGTAAGAAATCTTGTAAAAACAATTATTTCATAAAATATGACTTACATATTTTTTTTTTGTATTTGTAATGATTTTGTATCTGTATTAATTTTCTCTATATTTTTTTGTATCTGTTAAACAGGATACGTTCAGAAAACTTTCGTTAACGGAACGAGGTTTGGCGGGTCAACTAGTCTCTAAAAATATTCTCAGCTAAAATTTACTGAATAACTAATAAAAATAAGTTTAATTTTGTAGTTTCTTGCCTTTTAGTTACAGAATTATTTTAAATTGTACATGTAAGGCTTAATATAAACACCATAGTTAGAGTTACACGTCCGTGACCGTGACCCGACCCTCGTAAATCGTGATAAAGGCTTATTTCAATCCAGAACATTCCAGAACCGAATTGGAATTCCCAATTTGTAAATTGCAGAAATAATTTCATATTATCTCGTGCCGTGCAGCAAAAAGGTATTATTTTCACGTAGAAATAAGGCCGCAAAGGGCGGCAAGGAATGTACCATTAATTAAAAGTTGGTCGGGATCCGGCAGAACACATAATTGTTGGAAAACATGGAAAGTGCTTTCCTAGTAAAACGTATTACGTAATGAGAGACATCAAGATTACAATGAACCTTTTCTATATTTTATGAATGTTCACAAAGTTTACACAGTGTGTTCATTCATATGTCAGTGGCTTAATTTGAATAGAAGTTGTGTTTATAAATTGGCGTAATTATGTTGGAATTTTAATTAAATTTAGGTTTCGGGTGTCACTCCAGCTGTGATGACGTAATAAAAAGGACAAAATTCAAACCGCAATTAAAAAGGCATTGTTTTTAATCACCCAATTTGCTTGCACTGTTGGGACTAGCGACTTTTTTTCATAAGGAAAGTCAGGTCTATAATCCATGTCACTGGTTAATTGTAATCTTGATGTCTTCAAATCGAGACTAAATCGGGGTTTTACTAGGAAAGCACGCTCCATCCAGACCACATTTTATATTAATGTGTACATTCCTTGCCGCCCTTTGCGATCGTAACCTAGTCAATGTCATATCACCGAGTGTTCATGCGCAACCTTGGCATCCAATTTTATTCCAGTTACGAAAGTAACTAAAGTTTTGTTGCAAATAGCAAAAAAAATTGGTACAAGCCTCCAAATTACTTTATTTACGTGTATTAAAAGAAATTAACAACGTCAGAAAGGGGCCCCTTAAACCTACGCCCGAGTCACAAGTCTCGGGAACTACTCGAGTTTTTCTCTCTCTGCCACACGATGGACCCGGCACCCGCACGGTGAATCCATGAAATGCTATGAAAATCGTCTCTGTTGAAGAAATTAACTACTGCAAGACCTTGGATTCTACATGAAACCACACACTTGTCAAAGTCCATAACATCATCCTGCTAAAGCACAAGACGTTGGCGTAATTGTACTCATCACACTAACATAACACAACGGGATAGAAGCCAGAAATTAATACATGATGAATCAGATGACATATATGATACAACCGATTAAAAGTTAAAAATGAAAAAAGAAGAAGAAGACTTTATCAGCTGACTATTATTATCATTGTATAAATTCAGACCAATGGAAACTGCGTTGCCAGACATATTGCATGCCTCTAGAAAAAGAGGCCAGTTTGTATGGGTCAATTATTTAAATGTTTTGTATCATCTTATCTTACCTGCAAACAAAAATAAAGATTTTTGTATTTGTATTTGTTGGTGAATCTTTCTCACATTTCCGGCTCCGAAAGCAGGCTTGTCAGATACACCACGAGATCAATCTTTTATTGTTAAACTATAACAGGTTTATTTTTGCGCTTTACCGTCATCTCGGCCTACTATAGGCCCTGCTTACCCATAAGAAACTCCATCACTTTGACTTTAACACCACAATATTGTATCCGACCGAGAAAATCTACTCTTGAATCGGTAAAAATAATGGTATCAAAAAGTCTAACACGAAACGCTAACAACAATATATTTCAAACTACCAACTATTAAATTTCTTACAAGGTTCTAAACATTTCAAACAACCCCCTGAATTCCCTTACAAGGTTCTATAACAACGCCATTTTAAAATATTACAAGCTGCAGGGAAGCAATTTCAAACCGGCAACTAACGCGTCAAAAGGAAACGCGGAGTTGCACAGCTGAGTCTCACATCCACAAAATGTCTTTAAAAATATTACACAATTTCCTCAGACTTTCCTCCTCCCCTCCGCCCCCCGGGCTCGCTGTGAATGCGTCACCGAAGGTTATTTCTTGTTACCTGTGCCACGCGAGAGGAATGGAGGACGACTAGTACAGTAGCTAAGGAATAGTTTTGTTACATTTGTGAAATACATTTTTTTTTTCTTAGTGTTTTTGGTGTGATAACTTCTCTTCTCGGTTGCTGAATAGGTATATTTGTGGGAGATGTAGTGTTCATAAAGATGTGTTGCAGAATATTGGGAATGCGCACGTTATTTAATTTGACCTATGAGCTTGCGCGGTGGCGGTTGAACAATGACTGCGCTTGGTGATAGAGAGAAGACCGTGAGATTTCGCCAAACAATCGCCAGCCTATTTTCCCTGAGATTTGTACCATGTCGTACTGTCAGCCAACAATGTGTGTGCGTCTGCATATAGAAAGAAAATCCCTCAGCTGTAAGCTTATAAAAAAAAACGTCTTTTATTTTCATTTCAGATTATCTATTTCTACACTAAACTTGTATTCTTATTTACAAGATATTTACCACGGTTATATGGTGGTCAAAGTTTCCAATATTTCGATCTTGTTTCATGCCATACCACGACATAATTATATTCCGTAATTATTGTGTTATTGATTCTTCTTTTTGTAAGAAGAATTAATAATACTAGTGTAGCCGACTGTAATAGCTTTATTCTGAACTTACTGATCCTGTTTCTAAAAAACAAATGTTTATAGTAATTTTAAGATTTTTTTAAATAATGGCTACAGAAACTAGGCTAAAATTAAATCGCAGGTGCTATTACTTTAAAGTACTGTTTTGTATTGCAGTCTTTGACTTCAAAGCAGGCTCTAAGTTGTCGTCAGCTCGTGATTAGTTAACACCCAGCCTCCTCACCTAAAGCTAGCAGCCAAACCTCTACTTCGTGCGAGGTTAGCTGCGCTGCATATCTTGTCACGACGTGTCACGCCCTTTACATCAGCTGAGACAAGCAAATCTCCTCTATGACGATCATCAGCCGGCTTTGCTTGTCACAGAAGCGCTCGGTTGTCGCTGTGACTACACCCACTGCAGATATCTACCTAATAATATTTCAAGGTTTTTTTTGTATAGATGAAGAATACTAAGAAAAATATTGAGGGAGGCATTTGAATAGGAGGTCCAAATACTGATTAAAAGTAATAATTTTTTACATTGATCCACGTAATAGGAGGTCCAAATACTGATTAAAAGGAATAGTTGTTTACATTGATCCACGTAATAGGAGGTCCAAATACTGATTAAAAGTAATAATTGTATACATTGATTCACGTAATAGGAGGTCCAAATACTGATTAAAAGGAATAGTTGTTTACATTGATCCACTTAATAGGAGGTCCAAATACTGATTAAAAGGAATAGTTGTTTACACTGATCCACTTAATAGGAGGTCCAAATACTGATTAAAAGGAATAGTTGTTTACACTGATCCACGTAACAGGAGGTCCAAATACTGATTAAAAGTAATAACTGTTTGCATTGATCCACGTAATAGGAGGTCTAAATACTGATTAAAAGTAATAATTGTTTACATTGATCCACGTAAATATAGTTTTTTATTATCTAGACTTCGTATTAAATTAGGATATTGGATAAAATATTATTAAATACATTTAAAATTAAACCTTTATTTTAAAGAGTTCTTAAATATTGAATTAGTTTACTATAACGTCTTTTAGATTCAGTAACATGTGTTTTATTTATATAAACATACAAAAGAACTCACATGTTATTTAAAAATCATGTAAAGATTTTCTCTATTGTTAAACAGATAACTATGTTTGGAAGAAAGTTAATACTGTTTTTCGTGGTGACATTATTTTCGTAACAAATCGGTACTAGTAATTATATTGTAGGTATTCAAATGTAACTATTTTTGTTGTTAAAACTTTTTTAGAAGTATCGCGCATTTTTTGTGATGAATAAAAACCACGGGTCGGCAACTAGTAAGCATAGTTTTGGCCAAATGTTATTTAATATACATATTTAGAGGTTACATTCATTTGGAAATATCATACTAGTTAATGTGTAGTAATATTATAAAAACTAGTATCATGACTATCATCACGATGATAATGATAGTCTGGAAGAACACATAGGCTACTTCTTATCCCGGGAAAATAACAGGAACGGAAACTACGCGGGTAAAACCGCGGGCGATACTAGTTTATTACAATATTAGTACATATTAACTAGTATAATATTTCCAAATGAATGTAACCTCTAAATACGTATATTAAATAACATTTCACAAAAACTTGACTAGTTGCGACCCGCGGTCTAGCCCGCAGCCTATGTGTTCTTCCAGACAATAATCTAACTGTATTCCAAATTTCAACCCGATCCGTTATGATCAGATCAGCTACTTTTATCACGAATAATTAACCGGGACAGGAACTACGTCAGTGAAACCTTGGGGCACTGATAGTCCTACTAATACTACAAATGTCAAAGTTTAGATGGTTAGTACTCAATCACGTCGGAACTGCTGAACGATTGGGATTGAAATTTAAAACACTGCTGTTAAATTATTAATGTTAATGTACTCTAGTTAATCAACCTCGGCAGCTTAAATCAATACAGAATTTTTGGAAGTAAGTGACGTGTGTGGTAAATCAATAGATGTGCCCTGAGTGTACCGTAAGTGGTTTACACACAACCAATCTACTTGATCCCTAGAATCGCTAGCGGCGAGATATGCTGTGGTTCTACTTGTTTTGGTCGTTGACAACGAATAGTGATAGGTATAAATGTGCGGCGTTCACCGCTTCCTGCAACCGACTAGAACGGAAAAAGTGAGCTCACTCTTCCCAACGATGACATAATTCCGTGTGTCTGAAGCTTGGTAGGTCACATCTATTGGTTTATATCGATGTTTTTAAATTTTTATTTTTACCAAGCGATGCAAACTGTAGCAGACACGTGGAGAGGATTATTGAATGGTACCTTTTATTGTGATCGAGTTAGCATCGGACGAGACGTTTTAACGTTACATCTTATTTACCTTTTACCGAGAAAACATCATTATATAGTTAAAGGAATACTTGGGATATGAAATCAAAGTGATAAAATACGAATATTATCAAAAACATTTATATTAAAAGCCATCGTTAATTTTTTTTTGATCGTTTCTTAAGTTCTGTTCTAAAAATCAGACTCATGTTTTTAACCTGCTGTCACAGTTGAGAAATCATTTTGTTAATTACGGAATATTTACTGTGGCTATTTGAGAGTGCAAAGTTCCGACATTTCGATGCATATTAATGTAACGTTTAAAAATTGTTTTATTATGTCAAAATAAAATTAAATTAAAACAAGACCAAATCAAATTAATTATACGTAAATAATACACAAAACCTTCAATACTATCTTAATCTATATTTCGGTTTAAATCTGCACTTCTCCCGCCTAAATAAATCTTCCATGGTTTTGCTATTGCCGTCTCTATCATTTCAAGCGAAGAGAAAAGAGATAGCAATATCAAAGCCAAGACAGTTTTAGTTAGGCGGTACACCCTCCGGAGTGCTCAATGTGTGTCTGGTCCAATGTGTGTCTGGTCTAATGTGTGTCTGGTCCAATGTGTGTCTGGTCCAAGGTGTGTCTGGTCCAATGTGTGTCTGGTCCATGTGTGTCTGGTCCAATGTGTGTCTGGTCCAATGTGTGTCTGGTCCAAGGTGTGTCTGGTCCAAGGTGTGTCTGGTCCAATGTGTGTCTGGTCCAATGTGTGTCTGGTCCAATGTGTGTCTGGTCCAATGTGTGTCTGGTCCAAGGTGTGTCTGGTCCAAGGTGTGTCTGGTCTAATGTGTGTCTGGTCCAATGTGTGTCTGGTCCAAGGTGTGTCTGGTCCAATGTGTGTCTGGTCCAATGTGTGTCTAGTCCAATGTGTGTCTGGTCCAATGTGTGTCTGGTCCAAGGTGTGTCTGGTCCAAGGTGTGTCTGGTCCAATGTGTGTCTGGTCCAAGGTGTGTCTGGTCCAAGGTGTGTCTGGTCCAATGTGTGTCTGGTCCAATGTGTGTCTGGTCCAATGTGTGTCTGGTCCAATGTCGCAAGCATTATTATATCGATGGTTTTTTTTATCATTAATATTTGACGTGCAAATCGTAAATTTATGAATAAAGAGCTTTGACTTTGCGCCTGGGCTACTTTACATGCAGAGAAAAACTTAGGAATCAAGCACCACGCTGGTTAAATCTAGGAGCTCTGCTCATTTTGAAATATGTAAGTATTTAACTTATTTATTAAAACAATTGTTAAATGGTTAGTTAAGTATGTCCGGACTCGAGACAAGGTAAACAAACCCTTGTTAAGCCTACGCTACGCCAGCGACCCGTTGACTAGCAGCTGTCAGCGGCTCGTCCCGCCGCCCGCGCCCCGCCCCGCCACCCGCGCCTACCCCGGCGAGGAGGAATTAAAGTGACTTGGTAGCCGTCGCTAAATAGTCACTGCTCGCGGAATCATACCTGATACCTTTCAACAAGGAATTCTTGTTTATTAATACATCTATTTATAGAATGTGAATATCGGAAACGGCTGGAATGATTTTCATCAAATAATGTATGCAGAGAGTTTCGAGGACGATACATCGATCTAGCTATGTATTTTATACTTTTAAACGTTTTTTGAAGCGTTTTTAGACAATTAAAAACTGTTGCCTTAACTTTAGAATGGGACGGTTAACTTCGCAATATTGCGCAACAATGTAATGGCTCAGGCGGGAAGTAGGGTTCCGAAATAGTAGATCTGGGTTCGAATCCAGGCAGGTGCTCTTTGTTTTCAAGTGTGGTTTTTTTTTTTGAGAAAATATATGTAAGGAGCCTTTTATCTGTAGGTATCTAAGTGTACTCCGTGTTAAATCCGAGCAAAGCTCGGTCACTCAGGTACTATTTTATTAGATACCCATTTCGGCTTCGCTCAGACGCCTTCCACGCCTCATCATGGCCATTTTCTGTCCATCTAACGTCTGGCTGACGCATTTCTAGATAACCAATGACCATAGTCCCGAGTTTACTCGAAGATTTCTTTCATTCTTGGCGTGATGCTTGAGTTCAAATCACATTATTTATTTTATTTATATAGTTTATTTATTTTATTTATCCAACGATAAATTTGTCTGTGGCACGCCAAAAGTTTTCCTTCAAAAATACGCATTGACTGTAACACGTAATGTTTATGATGTACAGGACTTAATCACGATTTAATTCATTGTTTAAATACCTCGACGTTTCCACGGCGTGACCACGGCGGTTGTAACGCTGCCGAAACGTCGCGGTATTTAAACAATGAATTAAATCGTGATTAAGTCCTGTACATTTTAAACATTATGTGTTCAAATCGCGAAAGCTTAAAAACAATGACTGTAACACGTTTTGCCAAAAGTTGTGTTCAGGAAATTATACAATTGGATCGTAAATTGGAGTGAATAAATGAATTCCTAGCGGCCGGTTTCACTGTTCGCCGCCACATTGCACTGCGCGGCCGCCGTGCGGTCACTCGCTATCGGCGGAGGGTATTGCTCACACAACACTATCTACTCTGACACTCGGCTAAGCTAATAAATTGAGAGCGGGTAGTTTTTCTAAATAGGTAGAACCTTTCATAAAAAAATAAAATTTCATGAGATCTACTCTGTACTGGGCAGTTTCTGATTGATACATGGACTGACGAAGTTCTTAAGATAAACATGACCAAACACTACCAGTCCGAAGAGTTTAGTACTGGACTCTTTGCAGAGTCCGCCTGGGGAAGTACCACACCTTTGCCAGCTATTCTACCGACTAGTAGTAATGTGAAAATATCACTGTCTTCCAGTTTAAAAGACATTGTTTCCAGTGCAAAATTACGGGCAATAGAGATAAAACGAATTGAATATCTAAGTGACGAGCGCAGTGCATTACTCGGTAATTTTTTGAATTTTTTTGCTCTCATCATTGCGTTTCGCTGTGCTATTATTATCGGTAGGCATGTTACTCACCATCAGGCACATGTCTTGTTTTTTGCATCACTTTGAATATACAAATAAAATCTTTATTATTAAGAAAAAATAATCGGAACCAGTTTACAAAAAATGCTTAGTTTTAATTACAAAAGAAAATACACATGTTTCTAGAATTTTCCTTTGGTCCCATACTAGGCTCGATGGCCCGTGCTGTGGAAGCCGGAGAACGAAGGAAAAAACACAGTAGGGGTTTCTTCAAAATGTTATTGGTCTAATCCCAACTAGAGGTAGATTCAGTGATGTGTTTGTGTGTGGTCGTGTGTGTGTGTGAGGGTGGGTGTATGTGAGTGTGGTTTTTGAGTTTATAGTAACTGATTGACAAAGAGATAGACAATGCAAAAGTACGGCTAAAACTCTCTACACACGAGCCCTAAAATCAGAGGAAATCACGTAAAACTAGTGGAGAGGACCCATAAATCACCATTCATATAGTGCGATGTAGGGTCCTCCCCACTGTTTTTACATCATTTCCTCTTATTTTAGGACTCGTGTGTGGAGCGTTTTTGTCCAGCAAGCAAACCAAGTTAAGCAAACGGGTGCCCATTGACTTTCAATCACAGACTAAACCCCTCGAATTACTCTTGGTCATCGTGGTGACCAATCACGACACTGAACGTATCCGAGTTATAAAATTTATACTTTTAAACACTGTTATGTGCACATTATAATATATCATTATATAAGTTTAACATAGTATGTGTAAAACCGTGCGGCGTGTTCCCACGGCCGCTTCACCTCGCGTGCTCCAGTGAAACCAATCCATTACAATAAGCTTTCTTCGCCTCAGTTCGTAACTATTGCAATCCGATGTACCGCCGACTCCTGTGGGGGACGGTGTAGTATATTATCTTTGACATTCTGTTTATGTGTTCAGAATTTCCATTACTTAGACCTATACATGTTTGTCTACTTTGATATGTTAAAACGTATTTTTTTTAACTCAAATAGGTTTTCTTGCCTAATGTCAAGCAATGATGCGATCTAGAATGGAGCGTACTTACCTTAAAAAGTCGCTCACTCTCACCTAAACACACCAAGATTGTAACATTGAGTGAAATCCACTCTGGCAACGGATTCCACAGCTTACATGATGTTTTTACGAAAGTGGAAGTGGAAACCTTTGGTCTTTGGAACATCAACCATAAATAGTACATTTTTGAGTTAAGTAAAATACAGCAGTTTAGAATTATGACGCGTAATTTGGAAAAAATAATGTGCGTAATTTTTTACAATAAGCGCGCACACTGTCACGAATAAAGATAAGAAATATTATTAATGTCGCGCATGTCATAAGTGCAATTGTTTTTTCTCCTCGTATTAATTTCTGTTTGGTTTCTTCAGATCTACTGCAAACATACGATATTTCCTCCGTGAACTCTACAAACAAGTCCCATCACATAAAATAAAACCGAAGACGTGCTTTTTGTATATACGAGTATAGCCTGAAACCTTCCGCAGGGTCATCACATCACTCGCGCCTAGGTGACGCAAGCTGTCGCGTCCCAAATCGTCCTCGGACCCGATACTATAAACCCTGATAAATTGCGTATCTGCCTCGCCCGTAGAATACTGATCGTGTATCACACATCGCTGTACAAGCCTATCACTTAACTCGTCTGTACTTAATTGAAGTAGCGTTGGATGGTGAAGTTACGAGAGTGGCATTGAATTCGTTATAGACAACGTATGTGAATGAAAATAGTGGTGAATTTATTTTGCTGTGACCGCTTTGCGAAGTATACTAAGTATATAGTACATTGCTTTAATCGATCGGTGTTTGTTACTGAGTATCTATCAACGTATTTATTAGATTATAATCTAACAACGTCAGATTATGAGCTAATCTAACCTGTAATAGAATTATAATCTCACGCGTTAAGTTATGTTCTGACGGCTTTGACAATTTACCGGTGATATATAGAATTATTGAAGGAAAGCTTCTTGCACATACCTAAAGTAAAGAGCAGTTTTTTTTTTTACTTTAATAGGTTTACACTTGACCGCCATCTCGCCTGATGTTAAGCGACGATGCGGTCTACGATGGAGCGTGTTTACCTAGAAGAAACCGATTCACTCTCGATTTGAAGACACCAAGATTATAACTATCGGGAAAAACCCACTCAGGCAACTCATTCCACAGCCTAGACGTTCTTATCACAAACGTAGAGTCAAACCTCTTTGTCCGTGTCTTTGGAATATCCACCATGAAACGGTGCCGCTTCTTCGAGTTTCGAGAAGTACGATAGTAAAAAGGGCAAGGTGGTATAAGATCGTGCAGATCAGTTGCACACTCTCCGAAGTGTATCCGATAAAAAACCGATAAGCTAGCAATTTTGCGGCGATGTTCAAGACTTTGAAGTCTTTTTCGCGCTAGAATGTCTTTGCCTATGAGCCTTATTTATAGAGAACTTACTTAAACTATTAGTTAAGAAGTTCGCTGTGTATTATAAGTAGATATTTATATACAGTTATATGAGTGTTCGAACAGATGACAAGTTGAAGTTACGGCTGGTCTAGTCGGGAGAACGGCGCCTGCTCGTTCGATCCGGAGACTTCGGGTTCAAACCCCACACGCACCACGGTGTTTTCGAAGTCCCGTGTGTAATGCCGCTAACTTAAAACGGCGAAGGAAAACATCGTGAGGAAACCTACATGTACCTAGAGTCTTTCGAAGTCAAGCGTCATCCACCAACCAACCCGCACTGGGTCAGTGTGGTGTATTATGGCCTTAGCTCTCTCCTTGCGAGAGAAGGCCCGAGTCCCAGCAGTGGGAACATTTAGTAGGCTGTCGATTGATATGAGTATTATATCAGCTATCTGGTTCCCATAGTACACAATCTCTGCTTAGTCAAACAATTTTGTGGGTTAAATGTCCACAAATATGTATTGTTATTATTATTGCTTTGTTGTGTATTCAAGAAGATCTACACTCAAATCAGAGACGCCTTGAGCCTACCGTGACGATAAACTAATTCAGCGTTGTAACCATGTACTGTTTAATTCGTGGACTGAAAGGGGGGGCCTACGGTCCACGCAGGCTACTTTAAAATTAAATGAGGCATTTAAATGCTCGTTAGTAGCACGCGAACATTGTATGATGTGGGCAATTACTGTACGCTGATACGGGACGTAACGCGCTTCCAAACTGAGCTTTATACATGATTTCCTAAAGTATTAGTGATACATTTTGTATAAATTTTGAAACCTAGAAATTAGTTTAATATCTGGCTGTCAATTACACCAATATTAGGCATAATATATGGTGTTAGGCACTGTGATAGTTCGGTGAAAGGAAATATTGGTAGTCATAGACTATATGATTTACAATCACGTTTATATACTTGTAAATAGATACTTTTAATACATAGGCATAAACAAAGATTCATAAGACTAAAACATTTCTTTTTACTTGATATAAAATATATATATATTTATAATATCTATCGTCTATCATCTGGCTTCTGCAATACAAGCTTTGCTTAGTTTAGGAGTAGATGGTGTTGAGTGAGTAATGTTCACACGTCTCAAATATTACAAAAAAAAACTTTGGAGAGTCCACCTGGGGAAATAGCATATTGTTATTACTTATTCCGCCGTCAAGCAGTACTTTGAAAACATTGCTGTGTTTTGATTAAAAAAAAAGAGATATATTATATCAACTGACGTTAATGCCTGAGAATAATAGCCGTGTAGTGCTAAGTATGTGGACTCTTTGTGCTCAAATAGTCACGTCGCATTATGATGTTAACGACCTGCAGATCTCGTTCATTCCGTTGCTCTATATTCGCGATACACGTTTTTATACTTCTAGCTCTAGAAACGCAGCAATTTTAAAGATTAGCTTAGGAGAAACATTATTCCCCAGTATTTAAGCCATAATGAGTTGATTTGCGGAATAAATTCTATTCCCACTGAGCCTAATGATATGCATAAAAAATATCTACATTTTTAAACTATTCTAGCTGAACACTTGACAGTCATCTCCTTTACCTAGTGGATACCGATTTTCTCCCGCTTTAAATACACCAACATTGTAAAAACCCACTCTGGCAATACATTCCACATTTTAGACGTTTTTGTAACAAAAGTAGAGTCAAACCTCTTCATTGGAGCTTTTGGAACGTCAACTATGAAATAATATCGCTATTTAACAAGAACAACACATTAAAAAAGAAACGGAGATCATGTAAAGCAAAAAAAAAAACTCCATTATAGATGACACGGTTGTTATGCTAAGCATCAATATCAATCGTTAAAAAATTGCATAAAAGCTGAGGTGGTAGTCATGTTCCTACCAATGAAAAAAAAATACATATTGACCTATACGTTTCCAACTTCTTTGTCTATACGTATACAAGGTAGCACGCCCTACTACCCTACTAATATTACGTATGTCAAAGTTTGATATTTCGATGTTGGTAGTGTAATAACGTCGTGACGCCTGAATGGATCCTGTCGAACTTTGAAACATACATAGATTACTACAACCTTCGCATTGCATAATACGAGTAAGTATTTATAAGTTTCAACCTGCGAAAGTTACGGAAAATACAACAGGGAAAACAGTGAGACACCGCAAAGTCAAAGTCAGAGTGCTACTTTCATAAACATATAAATGTACAATTTACACGTCAATTAATAAAAAAATTATATACGGTCGAATTGAGAAACCTCCTTTTTTGAAGTCGGCTAATAAAAACAAAAGAAAGAGCGTAAATTGTAATTTGCGTAATTGTAAAATGCGCAAATTGTAATTTTCTAAGTCTGAAATAACTGCTGTATTATAATAATTATTGTACAGAAAACTGTCAAGTAATATACGAGTATAATATGAATTTATCACAATAAGCAAGAAATACATATTATGCTGTCATATTATTGTATTATTCTGTCTGTGTTCCGGTTTGAAGGGCAATGTTTCCAGGGAAATTACAGGGCCTGAGCATATAACATTTTAGACCTCTGGGTGACGAGCGCAGTGCAGTGCTAGGTAATGATTTGGGCTCTTCATGTTCCAATAGCTGCGTGTCACTGTGCTGTTGCTTACCATCAGGTACATATCCTGCTCGTCTCATCACTTTTTTATTAAAAAAAAAAGAAGTTGCATGCATTTTTATCAACATAAGCAATAGGGATGTTAACTATTTTTCGGAATTGCTTTTATTTTGAAGAGTGCCATTTATTTACCCTAAAAAATATCACGGGAAATCCGTTAAGTTGGCAACACTGCTAAGAGCATTTAGTCTGTAAAGCTAATACAAATAAGATTCAAAGTCGAATGACCGAGTGGGGAGGACGGCGTTACGGTCTTCTACCCCTCTTTCTTGTGAACATAAGAAAGAGATGCACGATCACTAAAATTCGGTCCCCAGGCCCGCGATAAAAGCTATGCAATAGCTTAAAAAATGTTGACAATGCTTGAAACAAGCTCGGAGGCATGGAGGTTAACTTACTTTCAAAACATTTCTCACATTTGGCTCAAATACGTTTCCACCTGGTAGTGGGCTGGAGCTAGGTCATCTTGATAATTTCTAGACTTTCTTTGGTAGATAATTACGTTGTACCTACTTAATTGAAATAATAACGTAGTTTCCATTATATATTACTCGGGATTACTAAAATTTCAATGTTATTTTTCACTTCATAAAGAAATAAATGTCAGACTTTATTTACACTAATCATAACTGAATAGAAACATAAAACGATGAAATCTCAAAAAAAATGCAAGCTCAGTAACATTTTCTCATATTATTTCTAGAATAATCTTCTGATTAATATCAACTTCAACACGATACTCCAATGCGAGAGGAATGAGAACCTAATCATCTACATATTATATTTTTATTATCTCTGGATTTAACGTCTTCTTTTCAAATAGTTATTTTTTTTTTTAACTTTTATAGGTTTATACTTGAACGCCATCTCGCCTGATGTTAAGCGACGATGCGGTCTACGATGGAGCGTGTTTACCTAGAAGAAACCGATTCACTCGAGTTTCACTTGATTGAAGACACCAAGATTTTAACTATCGGGGAAAACCCACTCAGGCAACTCATTCCAGTCTAGATGTTCTTATCACAAATGAGTCAATCCTCTTCGTCCGTGTCTTTGAAATATCCACCATGAAACGGTGCCGCCAGAGTTCCGAGATTCTTAGATTGAAACTCGAAGTGTATCCGATAAAAACCGATATACTACAATCTTGCGGCGATGTTCAAGAAAATCTTTTTCGCGCTAGAATGTCTTTGCCTATGAGCCTTTTGGCACGCTCTCGATCGATTCCAGAGATTTTATTTTTGCGTGAATACTCGTATTTCATAACTTTTACTTGATATAATAAGAAGAAGCAGTCTATATCATGTACGTATTTTAGACACCAGATTAGATTCTTTTGAAACTCAATGTAAAACACAAAAAGGTAAAAATCCTTAAAATATTGCCGAGAGGATAGTTGCTTCATGCGTCCAGCTCGTGAACTTGTGCTACTTGGAGCTGGCTGGTATTTTATTAATTAACATGGACCAGGACACCGTAAAGGATGACCGAGGAGTGGAAAACAAACAAATTGCAGTTATTGGAACGGCCCATAATGAAACATTATAACTACGAATTTTGGGATTACACAGCACAATACATCTTATACCTTTAAACGACCAATTCTTGTAGGTATATATATATATATATATAGAATCTGAATCTCAGAAACGGCTCGAACGATTTTCATGAAATTATGTATACAGGGGGTTTCGGGGACGATAAATCGGTCTAGCTAGGTTGTTTTTTTTTAAACATCATTTTATGCGCGTTTTTAGACAATGAAAAACTCCTACAATGTCATTAGAATACGATTACTTATTTCGCCACTGTTCATTAAGTCTAAATGGCTCAGACGGAATATGCTCGCCTCGGAGTCAACAGGCCCCGGTTTGAATCCTGATGGTTATACTCGGGACTTTTCTTTTTTTTGAGAAAATCTTATACTTAGAGCCTTTTATAAACGCATTAAATTAGTATCTAAGTAGGAACATGAAGACTCCAAATCCAAGACCTAGCACTGCACTGCGCTAATCATCCAGAGATCTAAGATGTTATATCTCTAATCCCTGTGACACATACGTAATAATACAATAATATAACAGTATAATATGTATTCACATTACTGCTTGGCGGTAGAATAACTGGCAAAGGTATTTTACTTCCCCAGGCGGACTCCGCTAGGAGTTCTACCACAACATCACCTGTATAGCTACAAAATGTACTACTAATACGCATGTCGGTGACGAAATTCACAAAATGTCATCCATTCTAAAATCGTGTAACGTGCCTGTCCGCTCCGCCTCGCCGCGCCGACGCTAAGCTGCCGCCGCCGCTGCCACCCAAGAGTCTAACGCCTTACTAAAACTGTCTTATCTCTATTGCTCTCTCTTTTTTTTCTTTAAAAATAACAGAGACGCAAGACAGAGATAACAGGGTTAGGCGGTAGACCCACCGATACTAGCTCGCCAGTGACGCAATAGTATGAGTTCGCGTCACGCATAAGACTTTCAGCTAATGTGATCAACACAGCTAAAAAAGTTTCCACTGTAAAAAATCATAAAGTTTGTATCGTAGAAACACACCGAAAATATGCTATAAATGCGTCCGTCCATCCAACGGCGACTACAGAGCAGCGTAGCGCAGTCGATCGCTCGCTGTAGGCGGCGGGCAGAGGGAGTGGCAGCTGTGAGGCCGGCAATCAACTCGATCCAATCCGATTTGTCAATTGAATTTGCCTAGAGTTTATTGTTTGGCACATCGTTAAAAGTTTTTATTTGTTGTCCTGTCAGCGGGTAATAAATAGATGGATTTTTGCGTTACTTTATGCGGTGATAAAAATTGATAGGCTTTTTGTTCGACGAAAATTGCAATTTTATTGCGGGTTTTGGGAAGTTTAAAACTTTTCTCTTCGGCGTTTTGTTTTGCATAATTTCCTGGAGGTATCATAAATTTAGCTGAAATAACGCTACACGCTGATTTATGATAAGTAGGTACTCGTCTGCTGTTTACACAAAAATCTGCGATCGGTAACACAACTCTAGCAAAGAACTTTAATTAAATTGGTCAGATTATTATTTACAAGTACAGCGACCTACAGCAGAAAGCTTCTGCTGTCTACCAAACTTTGTACAGGTAAACAATATTATACATTTAAACTGTCAATCTCTTCTCACGTGCATATGTACTCATCATACATCATATATCATGTATCATCATACATAACTAATCTGAAAGGACGCACGAAGCATACTCGTATTTGAAAGATAAAATAAAATGTATCAAAATAAGTAAGTAGGTACATCAAACTTAACAATCAAATGCAAACAAAAACTTAAAAGGGACTTGTCTCGTCCTTCACAAGTTATAGCATTAAAAACACTAAATCAATTTTTGACGTGACAACGTCTTATAAAAACTTCAAGAAACTGCGACGCTCCGCTGTTATGCGCTCACAACGAGAGCGAGTGAGAGGCACGCGTCCTTCCACTCGGGCATGGTTAGCCCGCCTAAGAGCGAGTTTAGACATAAAAAGTACGCGTCCTTCCGTAAAATTATTTTACCATCAAACGTAAAACTTTCGCCCGTATACCGACTTTACAGGCAACCAATTTTTGTGTCTGTATTTGAATACCAGGTATTTACTTAAATAGATATGTTTAGATACAATTTAGTAGAAAATTGACAGACACAAATTATTTGTCAAGTGAATTGTGTCGTTCACATTAAATTTAATAAATGAAATGAATCTATGAAGGTAATGTCTTGTAAATTTCGCTCCACTCCCAAAACTTGACAATATTAAAATCTGTTTGTAAAACGTCCTTGTCCTCATTAAGGTAAAAACCCAAGTTTCAAACCCTTGCGCCATTCAAAGGGCTTATCAGCAATTGTCCTTCAGAGACCGGCAATTTTTCCGCTTTTACCGGTTTTTACCGGTTTCCCTGCGACCGCGGTCCCCCTCCTCCCCCCTCGGTTTTACTCGCAATTTTCTTAATTAAACTGTTCGAAAGTACGAAAGAATTAAGGCGGGGACCGCGCGTTATTTTAAAAAGTTCCCATTTCATAACTTCTTTAATTTCAGTCCGGGGATTACGGCGCCCTGTTGAATATTCCATCTGGAGTTTATGCAGCCAGGTGCCGGCGGGGTGCGGGGCGGGGCGGGGCGGGGCTGCCAGCTCACAGTACTACATATCCCTTTATGTTTCCATTGCGAACATTTTTCTAACTACGTCTGTCAGTTGAGTCAGTCGTCAAAAACTTATACGAGTATGACATTCATATTCCTAGTCATAAAGCAGCATATTCTGTGTTCCACTGCTGTGAGCCACGATTTTCTCTCATAAGGAAAGAGACAAGGTCATAATCTACCACGCTGGACAAGTGAAGTTTGACAATTGTCCTATGTCCTCGAAAAATGTCTTATTTGGAATTTGATGGGTTTTCGCCGTACAAACCAGCGGTGACAAACTTGTGCCTATGAACGTATGAACTTGGAAAATTATTTGAAGATGCACGGGAGATTGGAACCTACTACCTCATTCTAAATATAGAACGTTCTCGTCACTAGGCCAACACACCTTTTTATAACATTTATACCAATAAAATAAGTGCCGATATTATTTAAATTCATACATTTTGTGTTCGATTTTTCGTGTAAATAAATAGAATCGAATACTAAATTTGAACACAGAATGTTTTTTAAAGGATATTTCTAGGAAATGAAGTCGGATGTTTGGTTTTTGGCAATGGTACCCAATAACCGAAAATGGTGCAATATAATGTTATGTTACGTTTAATCCGTTGATTTGCCAGGTTCGTCTTCGCTCAATTACCCAGTTTACGCGGGAGATTTACGGTACGGGCGGGAAAGCTGTCTGCCGTCTGCTCTGACAGAGTTTCTGTTTTATGATTGAAAATATGATCTAGGAGCATGTCAGTGGTACTGGTAGTGGTAATTGGTCAGGTTGCGTTTGACTGAGATTCCACGTGTTTTAAGTGGTATTTGCCGAAGAAAAGGCACGCAGAAGTAGAACATGTCTGTTCACTTTGACCATTTTAGTGTCTACACAAACTAATTATTATGTGAAAAGGCGCTTTGTAACAAAAACTCCTTGTGTTACCAGGCTGTATTTCATAAGCCGTGATAGTTAGACCATTTTCACTGTAGATATATGTATTTTTGTTGCCATTGTCACGACAAACCCTAAGAAACAGAATAAAATTAATATTTAAGGAGACCTCATACAACAAAGTGGTTTTTACTCGTTTTTTCTCCAGCTATATAACTAAATTGATAACGGCAATAGGTAAACACCTAAAATATTAACAGACTATTTAGTTATAATATTTTCACTATAAATTACATAAATATTTAAAGGCCTCCCATTTGTTGTCACTTTCGACAAGAACAAAATTAAAAATTTTGACTAACCCCCGACTACCTAAGATTTGTTATCTGTACAACATTCTACTAGTCAAGCCCTTTCATTTGATACCCATATTAAGGGAGTTGTGAAAAAAGAAATGTAATTCGCCATTTTGTGGTATCGGCCATCTTGGATTTAAAATTTGTCATAGTGCAAAGTATTCTACTAATTAAGCCCTTTCGTTTGCCACCCATATTGAGGTAGTAGTGAAAAAAATATATAATTCGCCATTTTGTGGTGGCGGCCATCTTGGATTTGAAATTAGTTATAGCGTATAGTACTCTACTAGTTAAGCCCTTTCATTTGATACCCATATTGAGGTAGGTTGTGAAGAAATATTTTAACCGCCATTTTGTGGAGGCGGCCATTTTGAATCGATATTAACCAAACATAGCTAAGAACACCTGCACGGTAATTAACTTTCAAGTTAAAAAAAACCACATCGAAATCGGCCCATCCGTTTGAGCTCTACGGTGCCACAGACAGACACACACACAGACAGACAGACAGACAGACAGACAGACAGACATCGAAATCTAACTTATAACACCCCTTTTTTTGGTCGGGGGTTAAAAATAAGATGTATCAACACCAACCGTTTCAAATATAAATATATCTACGTCCGAGGTTTACAAGTTTCAATATTTTTTGTCTGTGCTAAGATAATTAAATTACCGTTAATGGATTGGAGTGAACAGATTTTCTGCTTGTTCTACAATGAAAGGTCGATGGTGAGATAAGGTGTGTTTACACAATGTCGCGTCGATTTACCAATACTTAATTCGATATTGTGTAAGACAAATAATATTGTATATCTGTGTAACCTTTGCCTATTTGTACGTATTACTAACCTCTTGACTTTGCGAAGATTTTGTCAAAGTCATGATTAAGTTCGGCGGCGGCTCGGATTATCTCCATGTTAAACTCCGCCATCTTCAAATACTTATATCATTTTGATAATGATCTTTGACCCGTTTTCTTTGTAACTACTTCGTCTAACTCGTAGAGTGAGCTCTTGAGTCAGGTTATCAGGTGGATCAGCTTTAGACATTATTTTGACCAGTATACGGTCTAATTTAATTTAATAGGTTTGTTTAAGTACGAGCACTAAGTGGCATATATAAGCTTATTTAAATTTGAAATCTGAGATTAATAAAATGTAAATCCTACTGAACGTACTCATATCACAAGTGTCACGGTTTTGATGTTTGGATGTTTGTGGTTCAATCACGTCTGATCAACTGAACGGAACTGGGTGAAATTTGTAACAGAGTTAGATTAAGATAACAAAAAAGAACAAAAAAGAAAATTTTGTATTAAAAGCCACAATAGAAAAGTAAAATTACAAAAGAGACTAAGAACTATTACAGAAGCATGACATTTTAACTGGCGGCCTTATTGCTTAGAGCAATCTCTTCCAGGAAACCGTGCATGGATAGGATTCTAAACAACAACGCGGCCCTTGTTTGTAAATTAATATAAAAAAAGAGGGAACTAACTAGATTATAATCTCGAATCGTACATAGGCGTTAGACATGTTTACCGTGGGAAAATAAACAGAACGTGAACTGAGTGGGTGAAACCAAAGGACGATGCAAGTAAAATACTATTTATGTAATAACTATGTACCTAGCTAAATATTTGTTCAATTTTTTTTTAATAATACGTACGTATATACTTAGAGTTAGCCCCAAAATAAGCAGCACTTGTCCTACAGAAGTCTTTTAGGTGATAAATTTTAATATAATACATTAGCACCCCCCGGTGCTACCCGCGTAGTTCGTGTAGTAGCGCGGTGGAAGTGAGGAAGTCACAGAATCGACTCAGTGAAATCTCATTCCATACGTTTTTTTAATTTTTAACCCCCGACCAAAAAAAAGGGTGTTATAAGTTTGACGTCGATGTCTGTCTGTCTGTCTGTCTGTCTGTGTGTGTGTCTGTCTGTGGCACCGTAGAGCTCAAACGGATGGGCAGATTTCGATGCGGTTTTTTTATTTGAAGGTTAATACCCGTATGGATGTTCTTAGTTATGTTTGGTTAATATCGATTCAAGATGGCCGCCTCCACAAAATGGCGGACAAAATTTTTTTCACAACCTACCTCAATATGGGTATCAAATGAAAGGGCTTGACTAGTAAAATACTATGTACACTATAACAAATTTCAAATCCAAGATGGCCGCTACCACAAAATGGCGAAATACATTTCTTTTTTCACAACTCCCTTAATATGGGTATCAAATGAAAGGGCTTGACTAGTAGAACGTTATACAGATAATCCGAGATGCGAGGTAGTCGGGGGTTAGACAAAAATTTTAATTTTGTTCTTGTATTATTATCTAGTCTAATGTCAGTAGTAACTGTTCCTCATAGTACATTGATTAGTTTCAGATGTACATAGTGTTTGACTTCAACACTTTGTAACCACTACGCCATCAGGGCTGCACTGCATCCTGACAAGATATATTTAAATCTAAAAGAGTTTAGCGACACGTTTAACGCAGCTACAAATACCTCTTCGCTATTCTTTGCCCGCCGCCATCAGGCGCTACCGTAATGCGTTTATCGATCGCCATCACCATATTTATGGCACTCGACGCCATAAATATGACGTCACAGCCATCCTAACACGCTTAGAATGTAAATGGCCTCTTACGCGGGTTTTTTACCAAACACCCAACAAATTTATTCGCGCAAAGAACAAGGTAGAACAAACGACGTTTGAAATTCGACTTTCCATCTGGACAGGTTTGGACTGAGATGGGAGAATCTTATGAATTCAGGTCAAGGCGTAAGATATTCAATCTTGAATTTGTCTTATCGAATTTAAGTAAATTTAATATACAAATTAGTTTATATACCTGACTTAGAAATCTTAGTCGGGAAACATGAATATATTCTACTAATGTTATAAAAGCGAAAATTTTGGTCGGAATGAGGTTAAAATTTGGAAAATAGTTAGATTATAATCTGGAATGACACATAGTCTACTTTTTATAACGGTAAAAAAATGGAAACTGAAACTGCGCGGGTCAAGTCCTGGGCCACAGCTAGAATATATAGAATTAATAAAAAATAAGAGTATGAATATTAAAAACTAAATATATTTTTCCTCACGTATGGGTATTCGCCTTGCAGCCGTGCTACGTTGCCGGTGGGCGCCTGTGCTAACAATACTTGGTATTGAAAACTGCAAGCCGATCTGTGCAGTGCCAACATGATCCGAAATACACCAATATCAAACCTTCACATCCTACTCATAATACAAAGTAGTAGTGTCCCGCGGCTTCACCCGCCTGTTTATCGATCCCCTTATTTTCCTTAGATAAAAAGTACTCCACGGCTTGTTCCAGACTATTCTCTATTTATCTATTCTACCAAATTTAATTTCCCGCAGCTAGTTAATAATATTAGTTGGATATATATCTAAAATGATTGATGTTTTTAGTTAATGGAAGTAGCCTCGTCTATTATTAGAAGGTTCTTAGAAAGGTTCCAGAGCTAATATTAATATCGCCGATATCGCGATGTAATAGATCGAGAACCTTTCTTACAATATGAATATTTCAGGTTATGAGATCCGACTCAACCGGACAGACGTAACAGGATTGTTCCGCATCAATCAAACGCGCCAAAGGTCGAATCACGCGCGACCCGCACCCGTGCGCCTCTAAATGATAAATCATAAGGATTTTCCTCGAAAAACTGACTGCGACAGATATTAAAAATCATCTCTGTCAATCCGGGATCCCGGAAATCACGGAGCGGCCGTAACACAGTAAACAAGCATTATGGGAGGGAACCGGGCGGAGGGCGCTCGGAAGAATTCGGAACATAATCGAGTTATGAGAGAATTGACAGATTGGAATGTTTTGTGGAAATAAGCGGGGAGGAGAATTTAATTATAAGTACTGGCGGCTCGAAGCTAATATACGGATTCTATTTTTAATGCAATTTCGACGTTTGTTTGTGTTAGTGACAAAACGAAGCGGTGGTAAATGTGAAAAAGTGTTAATCGCTTCTGAATACAAGAGGACTTTCGATAAAAATATGTATCACTGGAAAAAAACATATAAAATTAAGTTACTATAGAAAACTCACATTAAATGTGGTGGAAATGGTAACTAATGGTTTGGTAACTTTTGAACGGACTTCAAAAATAGGAATTGTTTACTCAATTCAACCGTATACGTTTTTTTTAAATGAAAAACTTTATTGCGCTGCACGCTGCACAGGCAGATATTTGGAGGGCTGTGAATTGAATTCTAGCATCACGCCCGGGAATGATAAGAAATCTTCGGGTAAACTCAGAACTATAGCCATTGGCCATCTAGAAATGCGTAAGCATTTCCCATTGGTCATCTAGAAATGGTGACGCATTTCTAGACGGCCATGTCCATGGCCACGCCCTCCGGTTTCCGTAGTTTTTAAAGTAAGCTATGAAATTTTGAGTTTATTATTTTTCACTTCTATTAGCCTATTAAGTTTTACAAGTTATATTAAGTTCCTATGACTGCCAATTTTTTTTTTTAAAGTAGTGATAGGAATAAAAACAGCAATGCCTGATGGTAAGGAATACAACCGTCCTTAGCTTAATTATATCCAGTTATTTGAATATGAATAAACCAAATGCTGTCTCATGCTGCACTGTACTTGTCCCTGGCCATTTGAAATAGTAAAGCGGTGAAATTTCTCCTAGCGGTGGAATTTCTCTTAGCGGTGGAATTTCTCTTAGCGGTGGAATTTCTCTTAGCGGTGGAATTTCTCTCAAAACATTAGCTTTCAAACCAAAAAACATAAGGGTCGAATTGATAACCTCTTCCTTTTTGGAAGTCTGTAAAAAAGACAATACTGTGCACTTTAGTGTGTTGGTCTGTATGGATTCTGCAAAAGCTCCTACTACGATCAACTTTTATAACTTTAAGTTTAACTTGTCTGAAGATAACTTTAAATAGGTATGTAAATTTTTTGAATATTCATTGTTTGCAAGAATACTTTTGATGTTTCTAAATGGCATTTTCTTTTTTAAGAGTGGAAAATTTTCAGTTTAAATTATTTAAATGTTTTGTGCATGTATTTGTATGTGTTTTGCGGATACATCTATACAACGACAACTTATGTGGAAAATTTACAGCGTTCTAGAGATATTTAGTAATTAGAAGACGATTTTGTATTTTGTCGTTTTACAAAATAAATGTATGACAAGTATTATAACTTTCTTACTTTTTTGTAATTTTGGAGTTACTTGTATTCATTTGAAAAAAAAAATACACTAGGCTATAGAATGCGTTGCCATTTTTTGTCTTGTTATCTACATCGATAGTTAAACCCTCTACACACGAGCCCTAAAATCAGAGGAAATTACGTAAAATTAGTGGGGAGGACACTACATCGCAACATAAATCACCAATCATATGGTGCGATGTAGGCTACTTTTACGTCATTTCCTCTGATTTTAGGACTCGTGTGTGGAGTGTTTTAATCAGTCATACTAATCAGTCACGATCATCAGTCAGAGTCATCTTATAGGTAAGCACGCTCCGTCGTAAGCCACCTCGTCTATTAACACAAGGCAAGACAGCGATCAACTACAAATCTATCGTCGTATTGTCTATTACAGATAAAAGAGAAAAAAAGTTAAATATTGGAATAAATTATCCGTTGATTTAATTCGCTTGAGGATCTGCCCTCGTCTGATTTATGAAACTTGAAAGATTTGCCTTCAAATTCCTCCGGTACATCTGCTTAACTTTAATCGAAATTATTCGAATGAACTCATTCTTATCGAATCGGCATCGAGAGATGACCCGCCGGGGGAATGCAGGGTCGAACTCCAGAGATTGGGGGAGATTTATCCCCGGAAGTTGGGAAATAACAGGGATTTTTGACACGATATAACTAAAAGAAGCTTGTTGCTTCCTCGCATTATAATAGGGGTTCAGTGAACTAAGTTATGAATATGGCGGGGAAACTTTCTGATTCGATTCTCAAAAGAAAATCGGAATAGCAGGCGACATGGAAACGAGTAGATGATGGGAGATATGAGCGTCACGCGACGTGTGCGAGGAGTCCTTGAACGCATATGGATGGTAGATCCGACACAGATAGAGCTCGCTGGCTTCACTTTGACTTACGATCTTGTTAGCCATCAAGACACGCAGAAAGTTACGCGTTTATAGCTGTTTGGGACAGTTTTTTGAAGTTAAAACTTCTTTTGGCGCAGCACATACAAATTTTTCGTAGGCTGTGAATTGAATTCTAACGTCACGCTCAGGAATGATAATAATTCTTCGGGTAAACTCGGGACCATGGCCATTGGCCACCTAGAAATGAATCAGCATTTCCCATATCCCGACGTATTTCTAGACGGTCATGCTCTTGGCTCCACTCTCCGGTTTCAACCGCGTAATTACCGTAGTAAGCTATGAAATTCTGAGTTATAAGTTTTGACTTCCGGCAGTTATTTTCAATTATCGGCAGTTCCTATGACTGCCAACTTTTTTTTACTTCTGCTCTAGACTGCTATCGCGCCCGATACGTAGCGACGATGCGGTCTAAGACGGAGCACGCTACATTTTAAAACACCCTGATTGTATCCATATCAATAAGGAGAGACTAGATTCATGCGAATTGAGTCAAACGACTTAGGTCTCTATGTGTCTATGTGCTAATTCAGACTGTAATGTATGTTCCAAACTTCAACAGTTCAGCTGATCCGATGTAATTGAGTAATAAACAACCAAACATTGGCATTTGTAATATTATTGTTCAACATAAAAGTTTGTATATGTACTGGATTATCACGACAAAACGTACCAAAAGGCTGGTAGGCAACGACTACCTTGTTTGGAAAAAACTTAAAAGTCTTGAACATCGCCACCGCAAAATTGATAGCTTATTGGTTATTTATCATTTTATAGTTGACGGTTCCGAAAACTCGAGCGAAGAGGTTTTTGTTTTTACTTTAGTGATAAGGTACTATGACTTCTAGGCCGTGGAATGCGTTGCCTGAGCGGATTTTCCCCGATGGCTATAATCTTGGTGTTTCCAAATGGAGAGTGAATCAGTTTCTTCTAGATAAGCACGCTCCATCGTAGACCGCACCGTCGCTTATCATCAGGCTAGATGACGGTCAAGTGTAAATTTTTAAGAGTAAAAAAACGACTGAATACAATTCGGATTATCTATATATATATATATATATCTGAAATAGCACATACCCAAAGAGTTTACATATACTACGTGCCGGTTGGACACAGCTACGAGTTGTTTGTTATGTTATTCAGTCCGACAAAATAAATTGAAAAAAGTGTTTAACGAAGATATACAGTACCAGTATTATATCGGAAGAACTATCGATCCTGAAGAGTCATCACAAAGGTAATTGTAACACCAAATATATACGTAAAATTATGTTTTTTACATGAATTCTCTTTTGTTGTTGCAGTATAACGGAATTATATTTTGGAAATTGTCCTGAAACACTGAGAAAGAACCAATCACGTACTTTAAATACTATATATCCGCTTTGTTTATTTTCCAACCCGCCTTCAAATAAAATTCATGCAACTTTGACATTAGATAATAGATATCAACGTGTGACATATGACAAATAACTGACGTTGAGCGGAACAATCAGCACAGATTAAAAATACTGATGCTTGATGGACTGACGAAAATCATAGTTTGACACCAATAACTTCGGATTTTATCTTTTTTTAGTTTTATTGGTACAGAATATTCCGAAACGCTCCGAATTTTCGTTTTGTTACGCATTGACACCAATAAAAAGGTGAATTAAATAGATATACCATAAATTTAATCGACGTAGAATCATTTCACTGAAATCGATATTAATTTAATTGCTAATATGAAGACTAGACAGAATAGCTTACGTGAAATGGAACAAAAACTGAAAGAAACTTTGATCGATTTACAAAATTGTAAGAGTTATAATAAAACTCTATTACAAGAAAGAGATGAAGGTGAGGTTGAGATTAAAATAATTTTGGACAAAAATGTACGCTTGAAAAACGACATGAGAAATCTCGAAGAGATAAATAATCAATTGCAAGAGGAAAAACAAGGACTACTGGACATAATTAATATAAGCGAAAATAGAAATATTGAATTAGAAGAAGCGCACATAAAAATAAAAGACTTACAAAGCCAACTGTGTCAAGCTAATATGATGTTGAAAAGTTTAGAATTATACAAAAATGAAAAAGATAGAGAAAATATATTATGCTTGTACAACAAATTGCTGGAAGACAATAACAAACCTAAAATGATGGAAACCATCGATCTGACAGTGGAAAATGATAGCTTGACCCTGAAAAATAATGATGTCAACTTAATTAAAGGAAGAAACTCACTTAAAAAATATTTGAGAGTAAAAAGAATGATAATAAAATGCAAGAAGCACTTAAAATATAATCATAGATCTAATGTAGAACTCATCAAAGACAAGCTTAAGTTAAAGGAAGTGATCAGAGATGACAGAATCACCATAATGACTATTCAGCAACGCTATGATGAGAATGCTATAACGATAAATAGATTAGAACAGCAACTCAAAGATTTGAAGAATAAATATAGCATAGCACAAAGAGAAATAGAACAGCTAATAGGTGCGATGAATAGTCTAATAGGTCCGAGTCCATCTAAGCAACGATACTCGATTTCAGCTACAGACTTATTGTCTGACACAACAACGACCCACAAATGATTTATCCTTTATGATACGTCCCGACCACATTACATCATCATCAGTACTGTGTAACAACAAGAAATCTAACTTAAATACAACAACAGAGATGACTACCAATGCTGACGTGATTCAAGAGACTTGTCAGCAAACTGAACATGATTTTAGTGAAATAGAAAAAACATTAAAATTGGCAAAGTTGAACTTTTTCTGATGGAATTGGCATAGGTTTTGGAAACATTTTCAACAGTATAAATAATGATAGTAAATTTTCTAACACATGTATTACAAATGTAAATTTTCAACAACTAATTGCTAAAGTTGTGGACAGCAAATTTAAGCAAAAATCAAATGTTGTAATAATGATGGGTAATTCATTGGGTACTACAAAAAAGGATCTTATTAATTGTATAGAATCATTAGTAGATTTTCACAGTTCAGGAACGGTTGGAAAAATAGTGTTGTGTACATTTCCGTATTCGACATCATTGAGTGAAAGGCAAAATCGAAAAATATATACTTTAAATGTAATTTTGCACAACCTCATTTAACAACAAAGGAGGAGACTTTGTATTATTCGACATAAATAATTTTATAAACAATTTTGTTATATCTAACGGAAAACAATTTCTAGTCCGTCGTTTAAAAATTAAAGTAGCCAAACTGATTGTTTTCACATTATTAAATGAGCAAACCAGGAAATCTCAAAACCTGACAAATATTGTAATAACTGACAGTCATCTTTTAAACTGACAAACTTGACAACAGGGAGGCATTATTATGTTTCAGCAAAGCGTCGCAATATAATAGGCCCCCCTTGCAACAAAGCAACTACTATTGATAAGGTTCAAGAAACCTCTATTAACATTTTGTACCAGAATATAAATAGACTGTTAGGTAAATTAGAAGAAATAGAATTATTCTTGAAAGCTCAAAAATTATGAAGTAATTTGTTTTACTGAGACGTGGCTATCAAAAATGAATTGAACTTTTGCCTAAACAATTATACAATTGGTAGTATTTTCTATAGAAACCACGCGATAGGCGGTGGTTGCATAATTTTGTCAAAAATAGTGTTAAATTTAAGTGTCGAAAAGATATAGAAAAAATTACCGTGGAACGACATTGTGAACTAGCATGCATTGAGTTGGATAATCATATTGTTGTATGTGTTTATAAACCGCCTAGTGCTGACATTGAGATCTTCCTTACTACTTTAGAAGAAGCACTAAGTAAAATTTCAAAGAAAAGTAAACAGATAGTGATGTGTGGAGACTTCAACACAGACATACTTTTGGAATCACGTACTAAGAGCAATATACTAATGTTATGCCAATCTTTTAATTTAAAAAAAGTGTTCACTGAACCAACAAGGGTGGCAGTAACTAAGAAAGGTAGTTCTGCAACCTGTATTGACAATGTCTTTGTCAACTGTGAATATCTGCACACTGAAGTCCTGGATTGTTTGCGTTCAGACCATAGGGGACTGAGCATTTGCCTTCCTGCTTGTATAAAAGGGCAGAAGACAAGGTGCTTATTAGGCCTATTACGTTATCTCGCATATCAGCTTTAAATAATGTGATAGGTAATCATTTTTCCAAAAGTTTTTTCGATATGACAATCGACAGCCCTAATCAAAACTATGCTGATTTTTTTAAAATGTTAAGTTCACAATTTGATAGCACAGATTTCTAAAACAAAAGGCAGATGGAACGTGCAGAACACAGATCCTTAGGTCCAGAAAGCAAATATCAAACGCCAAAGCAAATACAAACTCCAGTCAGTACGAAACGGACTTCCGTCTCGTACAGGAGTCCCGATGTGATTTTAAGTTTTGTTTAAGATTATGCCGTCTAGTACCTTTAAACATTGCAAACATTGTTCCCAAAAATAAGAAAAGGAAAGAGGAATATCATTTCATAGGAAAGTTTGAATATTTTTACTGCTTTTTATATAATTTAGGCGATTTTATTTCGATTGATGAATAGGAACACAACACCTCAACGAAAATTGGTTAGTGTTGCTATACTAAATTGAAATTATTTTCCCTAAAGTTAAGGTAAAATATAGATTATGGTTTTTTGAAGATACTCGTAGACCAAATTATTTATGTAGATTGTATTATTCTATTTTAAACCTTATTTTTATAATCGTAATTTTTTAATTTAATGTGAATAGATGCCTAGCACAAATCCACGTCATTAGGTACTAGTGTTTATAAAAATACTAATAGTGTTAATGAAAACTATAGTTATGAAGCAAGTTTTTAATACTTGTAAGTAGGTATAGTGGAGCTTAAAAAAGTAGGCAAGTTCTTTTGAGAGATCTAATCGTTTTAATCAACCTCTTATCTAGTCGAGTCAGTAGTGACATTGTCGAAGTTTTATACGGTGCTAATTTGTGAGTGCTAAAACCATGGGCGATAACCATCTAAGTCACCAACTGTCCAGGGCTCTAAGATCAATCCTTAAATTAATACAAGGAATATCGCTTCAAATTAGTAAAAATCGTGATAATTTTAACAGAGCTAAACACGAAGTACACTTTGATAAAAACCCTTTTCAATACTCCAAAAATATTTTCAGGGAGCAAAATAGAAAGCTTATCTTGACTAACGCGCAAATTTACGATCACTTTAAAAGCACATACGAAGTGCCTAAACGCGGGAGCTCGTACGTAGAACCAAACATCCAAAGACCTAATGATCCTCTGACAAACTTTCAAAGCACCCCACCTAGTGAAGAGGAAGTAAACAATCAAATTAAAAGAAAACTACTAAATCAGCTCCTGGCCCAGATGGCATTCCTTACTTAGTGTATAAAAAGTGTCCATCAGTTCGTAAACATATCTTGAATATATTCATTGAGATCTGGTCAAGAAAGCAAGTCCTAGTAGCATTCGGAAGAGCAATTTTTGTCCTCATCCCTAAAAAGCAGGAAGTAACTCATCCCAAAGACACCAGACCGATAGCCCTAACCAATACAATTTCTAAAATCTTTTTCAGTATATTGCAAACAAAATGACCACATTTATGACTAGCAATAAGTATTTCAGGCCCAATCACCAGAAAGGGTTCTTGCCTGATATTTCTGGATGCCTGGAACACAATACATTACTAGCAGAAAGTTTGAAAGATGCCAGAACACATGAGAGGCAAATAACAGTCTGCTGGATAGACCTAGAGAACGCGTTTGGTTCTATCCAGCATGAACTTATGATATTTGCCCTAAAATGGTATAACTTTCCTGCTGAAATTATTGACATAATTAATTCTTATTATTGCCACTTAAAATTCGTCATAGCAGTAAACAAGGAATACACAAAACCACTTGAATACAATGTAGGACTATTCCAAGGGTTCTGCTTATCACCAATAGCATTTAATATAGTTATAAATATTTTAGTAGACAAAATAATATCCCGTGAAAAGAAATGGGGCTACCGGTTTAAAATCAACAATAAGTACACTGAGTCAATCTTGGCCTTTGCGGACGACCTTGCAATACTTACACGTAATCCTAAACAGTGTCAAGAATTGTTGAACGAAGTCGATGAGTTCTGTACATGGACGGAGGAATGAGGACAAAACCATCTAAATGTCATTGTCTTTGTCTGGGTAGACGAAATACCAAATATACGTCTTACGATCCGGGACTCTCCATAAGTGGCCAAGGAGTTGCCACAATTGCAGAGGCAGTGCCTTTCAAATTTCTTGGTAGAAAGATAGATCACAAAGGACGTACACCATCATTAGAGGTGGTTGTTGAAAATTTCATGAACAACCTCAATAAGGTAGACCAGCAGCCTATCAGCAATATCAAAAAAAGCATGGATATATGACAACTACCTCACATCACGTCTCACTTGGCCTTTCCTAGTATATGACATCGGTAAAACTCTCCTGGCAAAGCTAGATGCCAATGTCATAAAGATATTGAAGTCATGGTTAGGATTGGCACATCCGGCTGATCCCTCTACTCTTTTTAGGGATCACAATAGTTTTGGGCTGAAACTAAAGAAACCGTCTGAACTTTACAAACACCTAAGAGTTACAAAAACGCATGTTTTGGGAAAGTCGCATGACGACTTAATTACATCTCTCCCAAAAGACAAAACTGCTTCAGACCTGGAATCTAGACTTCAATTCCATAAACAATTTATGGCAGGTGCACAAGTAAATACTGCTGGGTTGGGTGCGAGAAGGAAAAGGAAGACCGAGACATGGTAAAAACCTTTCTACAACAAGACGAAAATAACGGTTACAAAGTGCACGATATGAATTTAGAAATGCAAAGTGAGTGGTTAACCATAGGTGAGTTCTGTATCCCATTAGCTCTAAAGTGGCGCACCTTGATCTATGACTGGTCTCCTGCCTTATTAAAATTTTATGTAAATGCATTCCAAATGACCCTCCCTGACCAGAGTAACTTGGTAAGGTGGGGAAAAGCCTCTGAAAAATGTTGCTATACTTGTGGGAGGCGATATGTACAGCAAGGCACATATTGGTGGGATGCAAGGTGCTCCTTGATGGGGTCATTACTCACGGCGTCATGACAGAGTACTTGAAATCATACGTGAAGCCATGAGCCTTTCAGTAGCTAGAGCCCAAAAGGGATTGACGACAAACAAAAGACAAATTAATTTTGTAAAAGCAGGCTCAACTTCAAACTCCAGGAACAAGCCTTACTCAATCCTGGGTACAGCACCTGATTGGACTATTTTAATGGACACGTATGAAAAGCACTACAAAATCCCAGAGGATGTGGGTGTTTCGTCATCCAGACCGGACATTTTCCTTTTTCTAGAGCTACGAAACGCATAGTCCTTGTAGAACTTACCGTACCGTGGGAAACTAATATACCTAAAGACCACGCGATGAAACAAAATAAGTATTACGACCTCCTAAACGAATTAACAAAAAACGGCTATGTAGTTAGTTTATACGCTGTAGAAGTGGGAGCGAGAGGTATACCAGCAAAATCTCTCTATAACCTACTGAAAGACCTTGGCTTATCCAGAAGTGCAGTAAGTTCTATACTAGAACGAGTATCTAAAGCTGCACTAGTAGGCTCATATCAGATTTGGCTGGGCAGGAGAGAAAAAAACGAGTGGTGAAGGTGAGTGTTGATGTACGTCAGAAAGGGGCCCTTAAACCTACGCCCGAGTCACAAGTCTCAGGAACTACTCAGTTTTTTCTCTCTGCCACACGATGGACCCGGCACCCGCACGGTGAATCCATGGAATGCTAAGAAGATCGTCTCTTATCCAAAAAAGATGTTGGGATCAGGCTAATCGCTGTTGGCACCTCACATACTGGCCTTGCTGCCAAGGTGGGTTGTAGGTATAAAACGTTGCACTTTCGAGCTCCCTGTCCCAACAAATTTGATTTTGGTTCTCTGGGGTGGACGTGAGGCTGCTGTTCATTCTGTCCTGACTTTCTTTGTCCAAAATTGGGGAGAGGGCTGTTAAAGGTGGACGTCAAAACGTCTTTAATTTGGTTGATCGTGGAGCCCCGTTGTCCGAAGTGAAGAATAAAATTCTTGACTTCTACAATTTTCTTTTGCAATGTTATGGCGGACCCACAAAATTATCAAAACAATCCTATGCTATCTTCCATTGGCTATCAACTTGGTGAACCTTCGGCCATGCGACCTTCGCCCTGGCCATTCGCTCTATCATTTAACGTCTCCAGTCCAATTTAAACGTTTGGTACTTGGACGACGGAACTTTGGGTGGCGATGTCAATAATGTTCAACTGATTTACAAAAACTCTTAGACGGTTTTCGTTGGTTTGTATCAACATTTTTGAAAAGGTGAACTTTTCGTTTGCGACACGCGTCCAGATAAAGATTGGATAATAAACAAATTGAATGATCTGCCCCCCATCAGTTGACAAAAATTCTCTGCACCTCTTGTGTTCACCGATATTAAATGAGTAGTTGCCACCTTTTGTCAAGCATAATATTCAAAATTTTACAAGAAGCTCCGATAGAATACTCAAAATAAACACACACATGACTTTTACTATTATTCGGCGTTGTCTTTTTATTCCGAATTTTCTGTACGAATATTCGAATTTTTAGTTGCAAGCAAAATCAAAATTCTTAACTTCATCGGATGGAAATAGTAATAACAAGAAATCCTTGCATAATATATAATCGGTGTAATAAAAAAATATTTTAACATTATAATATATGTGTATATTATACGCGAAGATTTCCGAAGCTAAGACAACAATAGTGGGATTTTTTCTTAAGACTGGGAACATTACACGCACACCAACGTGAGTAATTTGACAACGTCGGTGAGAGCTGTCACGCATACATAACTAATTACTGGCCTCACAGAGTCGTTCACGAAGGTTTCATCTGTTTAGAAATCTGTGTTTGATAGTATCTTTCAGACGAAATTAATTAATATTAACGCAAAACCTAAGTTCGCTGAATGGGCTACACCGGGACTATTTAAAAGTCGAAACAATTTGTATAATTTATATAAACTAAAGACATATTGCAATGATGATGCAACAAAAAACTATGTTAATAAATATTCAAAAATTTTCAGAAATTCATGTATACAAGCTAAAACAATATTTATTCGAGATCAAATTAAAAACTCTAATAACATGATAAAAAACACGTGGAAGATTATAAACAAAGAGACTGGGAGATCTAAAAGTCGTGAAAAGATAAACGCACTTCGGGTTGGTGAAAGAGTAACTACAAGAAAATCGGAAATAGTAGATGCTTTCAGGACTTATTTTGCTGATATCCCCTTGGAAACAACTAAGCACTTAACATCGTCCCCCTTACTTGCTGAAGAAATGTTAAAAGAAAACGTTAAGTGCCCTTCATCTACATTTGAATTTCACCAAGTGACTGCTATTACAATACTAAAAACATTCAAAGACATTAAAGTAAAGAGTACGGAGGACTTATGGGGATTATCAGTAAGAGTACTTGATGGAATTATAAATAGCATTGCTCCTTACTTAGCGGAATTGTTCAACGAGTGCATTAGAGGTGGTACATTCCCTGACATGATGAAATATAGCAAAGTTATACCACTGTTCAAATCTGGAGATAAAAACGAACCTGGCAATTACAGACCCATCTCTGTATTACCCTGCCTTAGTAAAATATTTGAGAAACTTATATGCAATCAACTTCTATCTTACTTTAATGTTAATAACCTATTACATAGCAACCAATTTGGATTCACAAAGGGACGTTCCACTATTGATGCAGGCGTTGAACTAAATAATTATATTTTAAGTGCCTGGGAAGATCATCACGATGTTCTGGGTGTGTTTTGTGACTTGTCTAAAGCTTTCGACTGCGTTCATCATGATACTCTTTTGAAGAAACTACAGTTCTATGGGCTATCGAAGCCAGCTCTAAATTTTATTTCTTCTTATCTTAAAGATCGTGTACAGATAGTTGAAATTGACGGTGTGCAATCAAATGAGTCCCCTTTAAAAATGGGTGTACCTCAAGGTTCCATCCTTGGACCCTTATTGTTTCTTATATACGTTAATGATCTACCTTTTATGATAAAAACCATAAAAACGTAGAAATAGTTATGTTCGCTGATGATACATCACTTCTTTTAAGGTTAAAAGAGGAATAAATGATTTCACAGAAGTAAACGCAATTTTGGACATCACATACAAATGGTTCGATGCAAATAATCTAGTTCTAAATCCAAATAAAACTAAATGTATAAAGTTTACGCTATGCAATGTACTGGGCTGTAAACTTGATATTAGACTGAAAGATAAAGTGATCGAACCCGTACAATCTACTCTTTTTCTGGGCATTTCAGTGGATTCAAAGCTGCAGTGGGGTCCTCACATAGAGAGACTAGCTGATAGACTCAGTTCAGCTGCCCATGCAGTTCGTCAAATTAAGAAAATATCTGACGTGGAAACAGCTAGACTTGTTTATTTTGGATACTTTCATAGTATTATGTCCTATGGGATTTTATTATGGGGATCGGCCGCGGATAGAAATTCAATTTTTATATTACAAAGAGAGCAATCCGTGCTCTGTACAATCTGTCTGCTAGAAAATCATTACGGGAGATGTTTAAAACTATAAATATACTAACAGTCCCGTCGTTATACATTTATGAAAGTATAATGTATGTGCGAAAAACCGTACTCGACTGCAGAAAATGTCTGATTTGAATCCAAAAGCACATCATAAACATAAAATTGTATTTCCTAAATGCAGACTACAGAAAACCATTAACTCTTTCAAATGTAATGGTATTCGCTTCTATAATTTAATACCTGCACAAGTGGAAGGTCTCAATGAAACTAGGTTTAAAACCGAAATAAAAACTACCGAATGAGCAAAGCATATTACACTGTAGATGATTTTGTAAAGGACAGCAATATTTGGAAAAGGAATATGTCAAAATCAGAACTATCGAGTAAAGTGGAATAATACTAAACATTAATGTAAATTTGTTTAAGTACCTACTGTATGTATTCATTGTTTGGATAATTTGTTTTTTTCACCATGACAAAGCCTTTTTACAGCTGCACCTAAATGACAAGGCCCCTTTACAGCTGATTATTTTTTATTTGACATTATTCTTTAGTATTATTTTATTACATACACAGATTATTTATGTATAATTTTATTGTAAGTGACGTTACCAAGTGTTCTTTTGAAATAATGGTTCGAATAAATGAATTGAAAAAAAAAAATAAAGTTGGCACAAACGCTTTACACCGATAGCACGGGTAGCATCTTTCTTGCCTTGTCGCTCTTGTGGAAGTATCATGTTTTTGTTGCGGCACATCACTCTGTTGCCATGAAAAGTATAGAATAGAGTAGAAATCTGTTGCACGTCATCTGTTTATTTGATACAAAGGAACCGTGTGAAAAATCTAACTTTATACGTAATATAAATATGGAAGCTCTTTGCACATACTTATGTTTAAATGCAGAAATATTACGTAAAACTGTAAAAGACTATAAAAAGCAAAGCCACGTGACGCGTAGTAATCATTTAATCTTATAGTGAAATGACATAATTAGATAATTACATTAGTTTTTGGTCTTAAAATTAATTAGTACGTAGAACAGCGAGTCGCGAGCCGGGCACACGAATCCAACGAACTCCCTGAAGACACAAATTGGATTCCAGATAATGTTACTGGAGGGAAGGAGCGGAGGGAGCTCTGCCTGATATTGGTTATTCCAGTAACCTGCCGCTAGCTCATGTTTTGACTGGGATTCATTACAAGATGTTAGCGGAAACACTTTTGCTCAAGCCAATTAATAAACCTTAGTAGTGAAATAATAAAAAAATTGTCAGCCAAAGGAATTGCCGATAGAAATTAAAACTTATAACAAATAATTTTAGTGAAAAATATATGTTCAGTAAACAGTAGTAAAGCTGCATTATTTTTTAACTTTCATTGGTTTACACTTGACCGCCATCTCGCCTGATGTCAAGCGATGACGCGGTCTACGATGGAGCGTGCTGCACTATAAGAAACCGATTCACTCTAGATTTGAATACAACAAAAGTGTAACTATCACTGTATTGAAATGAATATACAGATACTACGTATTTCCATAAGAAAATCTCAAATATGTCATCTGAAAAGCATCTAACGCTCACGTCTTGCTTTTCTGCTCCACCGTCGCTCCGACGCTTCGTTTTTACGTCGCTGCATAATATTGTCGGTAACGCAAACCCATAGATTTTACACTACTAAAAACTGCTTAAATATCAAAAATGTACTAAAGATGTTTCGCTTTAACACAGTACATACAATGATAGAACAGTAGATGATTACCTTTGATATTTAAACAAGTTGTGATATTCTGAATAACAATGAAATTGATCAAATTCAAACGAAACAATTTCAATCGCCGCGCTTCAATATTGAACTCCGCTGAATCCACAAAGTAGTTGGAGCTCATTACGAAATTTTACTTTAGAAAAAGTATTAACTTCAATCACTCCAGTACTTGAAATATGGATAATTTTAATAACTACTTAAAGGTCTAATGGTCTAATACTTAAAGGTGTTAATGGTTTTGCAGACAGGAGGGCAGTTTTGCACAGCTCTCTTCAAATTACATACGTACAGTAATGTGTTTATTGAGTAAAACGGGCGCACCGACCAATTACATTAGTTAACCAAAACATCAAATAATGTATATATTATGCATCTCATTTACAAGTCCACTTATAAATCCATGTATTATATTTTTGTCAAATATTCCCTTCCCTTGAATGTGCATATGTGTGTACACTGTACATGTATGTATGTTTGTGTGTGCCCGTGTGCGATACTTTATGGGCGCTCGTGTATGTGTGCGAGTAATAAAATAATTAAATATTTAAATTAGAGTACTATCAGCACCCCGTGATGTCGCCCGCGTAGTCCATGTTACGGTTAGTTTTCCTAATAACAAGAACAAAATTAAAAATGTTGACCAACCCTTGACTACCTCGGATTTGTTATCTATACAACATTCTACAAGTCAAGCCCTTTCATTTGATACTCATATTGAGGTAGGTTGTGAAGAAATATTTTGTCCGCCATTTTGTGGAGACGGCCATTTTGAATCGATATTAACCAAACATAGCTAAGAACCTCGCACAACATAAGAAAAACCGCATTGAAATCGGCCTATCCGTTTGTACTCTACGGTGCCACAGACAGACACACAAACAGACATCGACGTCAAACTTATAACTCCCCTTTTTTGGTCGTAAAAAGTAACCTGTGTGCTATTATAGTCTATTTAATTGACTATTTACCAAATTTCAATCCGAGCCGTTTAGGCGTTCCAATATGATTGAGCAAATAACACCCAATAATATCATTACTAGGATACTTACAACATTTTATTTATAAAATGGATGATTTCGTCTACATAATATTATTTCTGCATTTGCTCTTATATTTAAATTAAAAAAAGGTAATGTAGTAAAATTTCGTTAGATAAATTACAATAAATCTGTTTTAGCTATTGATTGCGAGAAGAGGCGGCCGGCCGGGTTCCGAGGAGGGACCGTGTGGAGCCGGCCGTGGGCCGTGGGCCGTGGGCCGTGGGCTGCCGGCGCAGATAAGTAAATCTACCGAATACAGAACAATTCCGTTACACGAACGATTGACTCGAGGTCAATTCATTAGGGAATATCGGAAGCTCACCTTTTTCCAGCGATAAAACAAATCCGCACTCCAACGGCATTGTTCACTTTTGATTTTATCTTCCAGATACGGCTCCAACTGTTTACACCAAATATTGCTCCGACAAACTTTCGCTTAACTCAATTCGTGGATTATACCTGAAACTTTGATGACTTATCAATTTCTGAAATTGAAAATAAATAAGTGTTTCGGTAACCTCTTATCCTGGGCGACCGATGGAACGGAGCTCCTTAGGAGATTACAGAGGAGTTCTAATCTTCCATTATATTAATCCTGCGAGGCAGAACCCGCGGCGACCGCGATATTACCTATCCGCGACTATTAAATCCTGCTCAAACTTTCCCATTCATAACTTGTTTAATTTCACAGTGAAGACCTCGGCTCGGGGCCGCGTTCCCGTAATATGTTCTTGGTGAATATTTTATCCCGAGAACTCCCAGGTAACTCTTACCCTTTCTTTTTCCCACTTGTTCGCGCTAACTCGCGACTTTTAATATTGTGGACTTTTACAAGGAAGGTTTTGCCTTGAGACCTTGAATGGCGTTCGGTTGGAGGGTTATGAAAAAGTTTTGCTTTAGTTACGGATGCATATTGTGAGGTGGGGGGAGTTGGTAAACGGTTTGATGTTTATCGAATACTGAACGACGGGGAATTTGTCACTTTTGTGTTGGCTTATTATTGCAGTTGTAGGATTTTTTAAATGCTTTATAAAATTAAAAAAAGTGTTTTAAACATAATGCTGACTACGTTTTTAGCAATGACATCAATTAACTAAAACTGTACATAGCCGATAATTCTGATTAATCGTAATGAAACCTGAACACCAACTAAGCAGCTAACATTTTCAATCTATCTAGAGGCTTTGGATTCAATGGAGAGACGAGTCCGAAGGTTCACAGGTAAGGACTCCCTTGTTCGAAAACGACTTTAAAGTTTTAAACATGGCGATACTACGAAGTTGCAAGGTTATCAGTTTTTACTAATACTTTATATTAATCGGAGAGTGTGTAGCTGATCTGCTTGATTTAATACATCCTTGCATTTTTTTCTGTGGTTAGTTATAGCTACTTTTTGGAGCAACCGTTTTTCATTGCCTCTCTGATCTAAGAACAATTTTTCGCTTCAAGGACCCTCCGCACACAATCTATAGTTCTACAGCAAGTCATGTGCTATTTAGTTGTGGAACGTTTTGCGCGTTCCAATGAATTGTACTACTGAGACAGAGCGATTAAACAAGCTCCATCGCTTACATTTTTTAAAACAAATGAGTCCAATCTATTTGTCTCAGTCAACTCAGTTGAAGTTGTTACTCGTCTTAAATTCGTACATACTACTACTACTATTACTAGCTACTACTACTACTGCTACTAGCTGCGCCCCGTGGTTGTACCCGCGTAGGTCCCGTTCCTATTGTTTTCCCGGGATAAAAATAAGTATATAAATGTAAGTAAATGTGTTCTATCAGACTATTATCTAACTTTAGATCCGTTTCGACGTTACGACGTGATTGAGCAATAAACATCCACCTTGATATTTATAGCATTCATAGGATTTATTTTATTATTATTAATCCTAAATACAAAATCTTTATATATATTTCTTTAGTGCGTGTGTTTGTCATTGAACTCCTTTCATTCCATTGAACATTCCATTGAACGACTGGACCGATTTGAATGTTTTTTTTTGTATGCGTTTGGGTGACGCCCTGGGTGGTTTAAATTCACAAACCAGCCCGACAGATGGAGCTGCAGTCGGTATCTAGCTTATTATCCGAGCGAAGTCGGGACGGGCAGCTAGTAATATATATATGTACATCTACATGTTTGTATAAATATAGTATGTGTTTTGAAGTCCAAAAATATCCCATTGTTTTCTCTATCATGACTCTATATGAATAGTTTCGTAAAGCAACTGTGTTTGACTCAGCAATCGTAGCTCTGCCAACATTGGTTCTCACTCAGACGTTAAAAGATTGATCCAAGTTTTTTTCCGTACGTATCCTTTCCTCGGAATATAATTCAATAGTTAGACGTTTTTTGGGCCGGTCCGGTCGACGTGGTGCGACCCGGCACCGGCCGGGCACCCGGGCACCCGGGAACCCGGTGACCTGGTAAAAAGGTCCGTCGGTAAGTCTCTGCGAAAAATACGCGATTCGTTTTCCAAATCTCCCCATTGCTGGTGACGAAATAATTTGAGGAATTCAATTTTTTTACTACAGTTACATTTTGTAGGGCTTTTTTATTTCAGTTTCAAAAGTATCGCAAGGTATAAATTCCATAGTTAGCCATCTGGCTAACTGTAAAAGACTGTTGTTCACTACTTTCTACGAAATTTGACAATCAGGATTTTTTTTAATTGTCATGTATGTAATGTCACCGTGAAATTGTAAAAACAGTCAGATTATAATCTTACGATTTCAGATTACAAACTATCCTAACTTACCGTGAGATTATAATCTTTCAACATTGTCAGACTATAATTTAACGCGTGCGTGCGATTACAATTTAACGTAATTATAATCTGACAACGTTGAACGTTCTGCGGTGACATATCTATGTCATATTATAATGTAAATTGGAACACTTACCCTACGGGGTTTTCGTTGCACTTATAACTTTTAAGCTTTCGGACAGTATTTAGTTTTATTTCACTTTTTATAGTTATTAGAAAAATTATTTGTAAAATGGCTTCTGCCTCAAGTCAGCTTTTCTTTTATAATTGTATGCCCTTCGGCGTCGTCTCTCGCCATTGGGTGATTTGAATTTGTCGCGTCCCGATTGGTCCGCGACACCGTTCCGTTTTACCGTCTACGGCCGTTTTACGATTTAAAGGTTTCCTAAGACGGCAAGTCTATTTTTGATTATTTTAAGGGAACGGTGGAATTGAACACCGTTACATACCCCCCTTTTAGGTCAGGATTTTTCCTGAGGAAAATCCGGAGAAAAGTTTCTTGAACTTTTCGGCTGTCTAGAAAGTGTAACATTCTGTGTTCCTGGTATCTGTAGAGTGTTGTCAGGACAATCATTAGCTGGGCTTTGGCCTTTAGGGTCAGCTGTAGTTGTAGACTCAGGATTTTAGAGATAGACATGCTATCTAGGTTTAACATCGGGTATCAAACACTTTTAGAGGTTTGAGTGACCTTGGATGTTGAAAGTTTGTAATTTCGCCGTTAGTGAGCGTATTCACTTTAAGAGTTTGTTAATGTGATCGGTGCTCCCTTACCGACTTTCCGGGTACATAACAAGTTCATTTGCCAGGGCAATTGCAAATCCATGCTGTGACCGACACCACACTCGCCGATTTTCCGAGCACTAGCATAGGATTTTTAGAAGGTGACACTATCTGGGTCTAACATCGGGCATTCAACGCGTTACAGATGTAGACTGTAACTGAATGTTGTTAGTATGTGAATCCGCCGTTAGTGAGCGGTATTCACTTACACCTAATAGTGTCAGAGAACCTGTAACTACGAGTACACTCCAGCATAATGTTTTGTCCCCAACTTAGACGGAACGTATAAAAGTTATTTATGTTTAGCTTATTTAGTATTAGATTTAGAATTATTCTAGAGAGGTTGATGGTACAGCATCAATTAGCTTAAACAGTATTTAATGATTATTGAAGCAGTATTATTTAGTTTAGACTACATTAGCAAGTTTAGATAGTATTAATTAGTATTAAGTAGGATTATTAATTAATTTGTGAGCTTGAAATCCTTTATGTGCCACGCACCTAATTTACGACCAGCCATATCGGTGAGTTCATATACCAATTTTGATAGTTTTGCAGCTATGCGGCATTTAATGAATTTTGGAGCTAGTTTTTTGTAAACTTGACACCTTTGTCGCTATGGTAAAAGTTCGTTTCCATATAGTGTCGCCCACATTAAATTCGAAGTTTTTCCGACGGAGGTTGTACGTGGTAGCATTTCTAGAGTGAGCTTTTATAAGTGCGAGTTGAACTTTATCGAATATCTTTTGAAGTACGCCTAGATTTTCCGCATAACTATCGCGCGGTGTAAAGATTATAGAGTCGCCTATATCGGGGTCTATGTAATGATTGCCATCACTGGGTAGCTCACGACCAAAACCAGGAATGCTGGGTATATCCTGTCGCTTCACTTACTGCGCTGTTTAGGGCGAATTGAATTTTTGGTAAGTTAGTATCCCATGAGCGGTGGTCTTTTCTATGCATGTTGATACCGCCGTGATTATTGTCTTATTGTAACGTTCGACTGTGTTTACTTGAGGTGTATAAAACGGGGTGTAGTATACGTTAGGGATATTGTAAGAAGCGAAAAGGTTACGCATGATGTTACCAGTGAATTGCTTTCCGTTATCCATCAATATAGTGCTGGGAATACCGTGGACCAAGAATATTCTTTCTTCTAATAGTTTGCCTATTATGTCGCCAGTAGCTTTTCTTATAGGAAAAATTAAGCAATATTTCGAGAAACAGCATGTCACTACCAATAGGAAGGTGTTTTGTTTACGAGAGGCAGGTAAGGGACCAACCAAGTCTAAGCTCAGCATTTGAAAGGGCGACAGCAGTCTTTAGGCCTACCATGGTGCCTAGAGTCGTGTGATTAGGATGTTTAAAGAGAGACAAGTATCACACTTGGACACGAACTCTACCACGTTTTATGGAGATTTGGCCAGAAGTATTTCAGGGTCAGTCTTTTGTAAGTTTTAAAGATTCCTAGGTGTCCCGATGTAGGATTGGAATGATTTTGAGTTATCACGTCGGAACGGTGTTCTGCTGGAATAACTTCTTTCCATTCGAATTCTCTGGTCAAAGGATTTAAAGATTTTATGAATCGGAACAACTTACCGTTTAAGACGCGATAGTTTGGGTAGGTAGAGGGCGAGTTCATACAACCTTTAAATATGTTCAGGTACCAAGGGTCATTTGATTGTTGTATAGTTAAGCTTGGCGAGTCGTTTATCGTGAGTATAGGAACCGAACGGCTCAAGCTATCGGGTACTATGTTTTCAGTACCTTTCCGGTGTTTTATTTCGAAGTTATAAGCCGATAATCTTACGCCCCATCTAGCCAATCTTCCTGTGGGGTTATTTAAATTTAGAAACCACTTCAAAGACGAGTGGTCGGTGTAAACCGTGAACTTGAGACCGTTTTCGAGATAACATCGCCAGTGTTCGACAGCGGTGAGTACAGCAAGTGCTTCTCGTTCGGTGGCGCTGTAGTGCCGTTCAGCTTGGGACAGAGACTTACTCATATATGCTATGACTTTCTCTTGACCATCGTGTCTTTGAGAAAGGACTGCGCCGATACCGAAATCACTAGCGTCAGTTTGAACTTCGAATGGCATAGTGTAGTCGGGACAGGACAGTATTGGAGCGGATACAAGGCACTTTTTAATGCAAGAAATGCCTGATCCGCTTCTGAAGACCATGAGAAGGGTGGCGCATTCTTGCCTTGTGATGTTAGTTTGTTTAATGGGGCAGACAGACTACTGAAATTGTGTATGAATCTTCTATACCAGGATGCGGTTCCCAAAATCGTCTAACTTCTTTTCGGTTTCTTGGGGTGGGATATCTCGCTATAGACGCCACTTTATCGGGGTCGGCGTGTAAGCCATTTTGATCTACGATGTAGCCCAGATATTTTAGTTGAGATCTAAAAAATTGACTCTTCTCTAGATTTATGGTTAAATTAGCCATTTTAGTTTATCAAGAACGCGTTTTAGGAGCGTAATATGCTGGCAAAATTTTGCGCCACTATGATGACGTCATCTACGAATACAAACACTCGATGTTCGAATTCTGGACCGTAGAACAGACTATCCACAAGTCTCTGTTGAGTAGCGGGAGCGTTTGTCAAACCGAAAGGCATAGATTTGAACTGGAACGTTCCGCGACCTGGAATGTAAAAAGCGGTCTTTTGTCTATCCTCGTCTCGAATCAAAATTTGCCAGAAGCTTTTTGAGAGGTCAACACTTGATAGATACTTAGCATCCCTAAGGTTGTCTAAGATCTCAGAGATATAAGGCAAGCTGTAAGCATCTTTTTTTTGTCACGGCGTTGAGTTTTCGACTGTCGAGGCAAAATCTCAGCTCGCCGTTTTTTTTCGGGGTCAGGAGGACCGGTGATGACCACGGGCTCTCACTTGGTTCAACAACGTCCTCTTTGAGCATCTCGTCCAGTTGCTCAACTAAGATTCGCTGCTTTTCAGGTGACATTCTGTAATATCGTTGCCGAACAGGGGTGGCGTCGCCAGTGTCGATAGAATGTGTAGTTAAAGATGTACGACCTAGGCCTCTCTTTTCATAAGATATGTTATGGTATTGCGCGATTATCTCATCTGCGGTTGTTCTTTGTTCGTCTGATAAATGCTGATAAGCATGGATTAGTTTGGGTTTTCCGTCATCTACTTCGGTAACGCCACATTCTGACTTATTATAGAATACGATACGGTCTAGATTTTTGGGTAATAGTCCGAATAATTGCCAAAAATCTATTCCTAAAATAAGATCGTGTTTAACGTTCGGTACTGCATAAGCTTGTAGGGTATGAGTTTGATTTTGGAAGGTTATAGGGAGATTAACTATACCAATCGAATCCAGTTTTCTCCTCCCGCGGCGACAAATTGAGTAGAGTTACCGGGTTCCATGTGGAATCCCAATTTCATTATGTCTTCGTGACTCCCGTTGCCCAGTATAGTGGAGGAAGAGCCAGTGTCAAGGAGACCAGTTAGACGTTGGTCTTTGACATCAATTGTGACGAACAGTCTAGATTTGTTTATTTCAGGATTTGTATCACGGATTGACGACACAGTATTAAATACCGAAAATTTTTTTACGAAGCTGAGCCACTCCGCCCATTCGGTAGGACTAGTTTTAATACTTGATGATGCGTTCGGACTTCTTCTTCGGTAGTCGCAATCCTCGATGATTAGTTTTTGGATTGGGAGCTCTATTGCAGTTAGGGCATTCCCGTACGCGTACACCTTTTCTTCCGCACTTAAAACATATCAGAAAGCGCTCTTGCTTACAGTTTTAAGTGAATGGCCCGATACTCTGCATCGACCGCAATAACTGGATTCCATTTTGTTTGGAAATCCAGTTGTTAGGCATTGACTTCGCTCGTATCATTGGAATTTGAAGGTTCATTTTGTGTACCGTGTTTACATTCGGTTTAGGTTTAAAGTTAAAATTTGAGTTAGTATTTTTCGCCTTGTTGTCATATATGTACGATTGAAAGCGATTCGGGGTCGGTACTGACAGGTTGGTTGTACGTTTGTATGCGAAGTCCGGAAGCAAGGTCGAACCAGATATTCTAGGCGGTTCGCGGTAATGAGAAGAACGAGAATTTAAATTTTCGTAATTGAGACACACTGATTTAAGTTCTTTAACGTTTTGGATCGTTGAACGTGTAGATAATGCGGCCGTGTAATAAGGAAGTATATTATGAAGAAGAATTTCTAATTTCTCTTCCTCTGTTAGAGGTTTGTCAAGATGCGAGAACATTCCCTGCATTAAAGCAATGTAGGTAGCAATATTTTCTCCGTCACCTTGAGTTCGCGCTCAATTTCAGTAGCTAGTAGGTAGTCCTAGTTTTTTTTTGAAAAATCTTGTTTGAGTAGTGTGCACAGCTCTTGCCAAGTTTGAGCATCGTCTTTATTATCCCGAAACCAATGCAAGGCATCGTCAGTAAAGATTTCATAACCCAACGATAGAATTTTTCATATGATATTTTTTGTTGAAACAAATTCATCCACCTTTTGAATGAAAGAGCGCACGCATGACTTGCCATTAAATTTTAATTTAGAAATGCTAGTCGTAAGCTCTCGGTCACATGTCACGGCGATACTGATTCCATCCGGTATGGTATCAGGGTTCGTGGTTGTGCTAGCTTTGGTTTGTATTTGAGATTGTTGAGGTCTAAGAATATTGAGTTCTTTGTATTGGAAATTTAGATTTGATATGCAAACTTTATGTACCTCGGCAATATCGGAAGTAACACTGATTCTGTTTAATCTATGATAAATGTGGTTTAATAGGTTCTCCGCTCTTGCTACAAGATTCTTATCGAACTTCGCTTTAAGCGCTGTTATGTTGCCTTGAGATTTTAACAAGGATTCTTTAACGGCCTTTAGATCATCTGTAGGTTCCAAATGTGATTCAGTATGTCTTCGGATGGCAACATTTGAGACAATTTAACGATTTGTTTACGAAGGTCCTGTACCGAGTCTCCGGTACCACCGCGAAGCTCAACCTCATATTCTAATTCCGCCTTTTGAAGTGAAAGAAACTTAATTTCGTAACCCATTATGCTCAGGTAAGTGTTTCCAATTTAAGCTCAACAATAATTATCCAAGGTTGTCACAGTAATGACTCAAGATTGATTGCAGAAGCAATTCAATATAAATAAAAGTTAATGTGGGAATATCCGATATGGAAGTCACCCTTCAGGTAGTTAAAAAAACTTTTGTAAAAGAACCAAAGTGTTCTTACAACTTAAAAACTGTAAAAATTTAAAAAATTAAAAGGATATATCACACATTCACTAGTACCTAGAAAGTATTAGGCTATTAATAAGCAATATCACAATGCAGAAGTATTATTGGTTTAACAGCAATAGCAGTGGTGAGGTAGGTCACCCTAGAAAAATATAAGTACCCTATAATAAGAAGTACCCGATGTGTGGTCATTAACTACTAACTTCCAGAAGAATCTATGAAAAAAAATTTTATAAAAATAGTTGTGGGTATAGTAAAGAATATAGGTAAGTAGTTGAGATTGTCCACACACAAGGTAATTTTACACACAAAAATTTGCCTTAGATCTAGAAGATTATAGCCAACACCATAAATTATCAAGAGCACACCTTAAAAAACAATATAAATCCGACTCGATTGCAAACTTAGTAGTTGGGCGCCAATGAAACCTCGCTAGTTGGTTGAGTTAAAAGATAGAGAGAGTATCCAAGCTAGCTCCGGTGAACATGAGTAGAAGTAATTAAAGGAGTTGTTAATAAAAACCGCGAGTTTAACTAATTAGATTTTATTATCGTATAAAGTTTACAGTTACCACTGGATGGGTGGTCTAAATGTAGTAGTAGTTCTGGGGGTAGTATAAGTTGAAATTAAAGAGAGGTCGGGGTCGTCTGCAAATCGAGGGAATTATAGTGCAATTCTGGTGGGACACACTGGCCTGTGTAAGCCGCGGAGAGTCGGGTCGCAGTCCTTCCGGGGTTCAGTGGTGGCAGCTGGACATGGCGATGGTGCTCCTTGTGTCCTACACGGGTAGCGCTTCTGTTTCACCCGAAGGGAGTGGAGGCTGCTACCTCAAGCCTTGTAGTTTCCCTTGGTATATCAGCCGGCCATAAGAGTTGGCCGTTAGGGACTCAACCCGGTGCTGGAACCCTGGAATTGGTCGAAGGTGACCATTAGAATGTTGCCCCCCAATACGAAGATAACTGCGACATCCGCGGCCTGCTTCGTCGAAGCAGAACAGAACCCAAAGTGGTCCGCGCATGATTGATAATTATGATGAGGCAGTCATCTTTACATTTTGGTTGTACACTGAGTAAATCACACTTACATAAAGAAGCATAAGTATGAGAAATAGCAGGAAAGTTTATAACGGTCGAAGGAAAATCAACCGTCATTCACTTTTCTAGACGCAGGTAGGTCAATGACCTTCGATTCCGACTTATCGAACTCGCCGGCCGTTGACCCGTGTTCGATTGTCATAAAGTAATTTGCTGAATCAAACGAACATCGTTCTGTCGCGGGTCTCCCGTAAATCATCGGCGAGACAAATTCGATGAGCAGTAAAACTAACACAATTCATACACCATATGTTTTGCACAATTGTACACGTAATGTGAACAGTGATGCAACAGCGATATATAATGTAAATTGGAACACTTACCCTACGGGGTTTTCGTTGCACTTATAACTTTTAAGCTTTCGGACAGTATTTAGTTTTATTTCACTTTTTATAGTTATTAGAAAAATTATTTGTAAAATGGCTTCTGCCTCAAGTCAGCTTTTCTTTTATAATTGTATGCCCTTCGGCGTCGTCTCTCGCCATTGGGTGATTTGAATTTGTCGCGTCCCGATTGGTCCGCGACACCGTTCCGTTTACCATCTACGGCCGTTTTACGATTTAAAGGTTTCCTAAGACGGCAAGTCTATTTTTGATTATTTTAAGGGAACGGTGGAATTGAACACCGTTACAATATCTATGTCACCGCAGAACGTTCAACGTTGTCAGATTATAATTACGTTAAATTGTAATCGCACAGTTAGGATAGTTTGTAATCTGAAATCGTAAGATTATAATCTGACTGTTTTTACAATTTCACGGTGACATTACATACATGACAATTTAAAAAATCCTGATTGTCAAATTTCGTAGAAAGTAGTGAACAACAGTCTTTACGCCAAAGTACAGCGTAGCAAGTTTTATGCGTAATCTTTCAGCACATCTGAGGATTGACAAGTTCGGAACATCTCTTATGTTTACTTCTTTAAGTCTGAGGTATGACTCAGTCAATAGATCTTGGCCAATCAGTAAATAGATATTGGCCAAGTTTATTTGTTAAATTAAAATTTAAAAATATTTTTTTTTCATTAACCTCACTACTGGGCAATGGTTTCCTCCAATTCCCTCCACTTAATACGTTTCTAAGCTTCCACCGAATAATTATTTACTTTTCTAAAATAAACTACTTAAATAGAATAAATAACCTGAATTATTGCTCAATTTTGTGTATGTTAGTTACCAACAGGAATTTAATTTTCAGATAATTGATTCCTTCAAGTGTATAAATTCCAACGTCTGATGATACCTAACATTACTGCCAAGATTACTATGTCAACGATATTTATGATTTCGGTTTGACCACAAACCAGAGTCAGTGTAACGAAATGGCCTCTATCTTGACTAACTAAACTAAGGAATTCGCGAAAAGAGCGGTGGTTTTCGATTCTGTTCATTGGATCATCATTAATGGGCAGAGGATTGCAACAGCCATTCAGCGAGGCAATAACTTAAAGCTCCTTTGCAACGGGAGCAGTGGACTTGGTAAATAGCCCAGCCTAATATTACATTTAATTGTGACACTTGTAATTTGATTTATCGAAATAGCTATTTAAATCAAAATGTACTTATCTAAGCAAAACAGAATTATCCAAAAACAGTCGTTTCAATGAAATTTTTATATGTGTACTTCTCCCATTATCAATTCGAAGCATACCCAGAACGTTCTACCATGCTGGAAAAAAACTTATGAGTTGTTGACAATTTACGACACATAAATGATGCAGCACGCATTTTTTTAAGATAAATGACGCAACTACAAACAGCAATCACATAAATACTTCGATGAGCTACTAAGCTCGAGTTTTTCACATCATAATATAACCATAATCTCTGCCATCATCTGGTTACAGTTAATTCCCCGATCAGCCAGTTATCTCCCGCAATATCTGGCAGCAAATTTCCCGCGTATCGCGATACCTCGCGTTCTGGAATACTGCTGAGCAACTGTGTCCCTCGATATCTTCACCAATTTATCTGCCTCCGCGGTGAAGTAAAATACACGTCAAAATCGAGTTTACGTCTAAAAACCAATTTGGATTATCTGATTTGCGAGTTTATATAAAAATGGGTTTTCTGATACAGTCGCGACGGTGTTGCGTTTATTGTTGATCTGTTAGCGTCTTGGGGAAGATGAAGTGACTCGGTTGTCATGGATTTCTTTGTCGAGTTGCTCAGGTGTTATTGTACGGATTATTTTTAACATTGATAGGTTCATACTTGTCTGCATTATCGCTTGATGTTAAGCAACGATGTGGTCTGAAAAATCTCTTTTAACCTAGTGAACATAGTGAGGTGTAAGTTTCTAAAAGAAACAGGGAACACATTCAGCCGAGACGTTCATATTATGAAATTAGAGACAAACTCCGTTCAGTCTTTAAATTTCAATCGCTCTTTGCTCTTTTTTTGGACTACGAGCAATTTGACATCGCAGTTTTATTTGTACATATTCTCCATTCTGCTATTGTGTGTCATTTCATCAAAACATGTTTTTATCACTGCGAACTTGGAATATTTCAATACCGTTTACAATTTACAAAATAAAATTGATACCACTGCACTCTTCACCCAGAGTTATAAATTGGTTTATTTCTTTTCCTAGTTATTTACATTAAATAAAAGAACGAAAGAAGAAAGAAAACGAAAAAGACGATTACAAGGTTTTGCCAGCCGATTTCGACCAGCTGCATCAGTATTTTTTTAAATTCTTATTCTCTTACAAAGCTATCTATGATAGTTGGTTTCAAGCGGCCTCTACAGTCTACCGAAATTTGGGTTAGAGCAGAACTTGCAGGGTCCTACTAACTTACAGTCATTAACTATGTTAACACACAAACACAACACCCAAAAAAGTATCCCTCAAAATCTGAAAGCACTCTAAAAATAGATTGTCATTGTCACCAACATATTTTACTATTTTATCCATTTAATTTATAAATAAATGAAAATAGCTTCTGGCGAAAAGCGTTCGAAATGAAAAAGTAGCATTGAAAGAGACATTTTGTCGAATGAGTTATTTTAAAACTACGCCGTTCATTTTAATTGGTGTAATTGGCTCGCAATTCAAACGCCTTTGAAGAATTAATTGCTCAGTTCTAAAACAAGTTGGATTACATTAAATAAATCGAGGGAACGCTTTCGTATTTGTTGTGATTGGGAATATTCTAACCTTTGTGCTTTAAAACTTAGTTCAACCTCTCTGTTGTCCAAGTTGTCTCTTTGAGTTTAAACCTGTGATACCCTAGAGATAAACCGATATTTTATTAAGTACTTAGTTATTGCCAGTTATTCTACAGTCAAGCATTAATGTGCAAAACTTACTGTGTTCCGGTTTGAATGGCACAGTTTCCAGTGAAATTACAGAGCACCGATATAAAACATCTTAGGTATATTTCTGGGTGATGAGCACAGTTCAGTGCTAGGTAATAATTTGGACTCCTCATGTTCCAATAGCTGCAAGCCTCTTTGCAGTTATGGTCATGCATGTTGCTAACCATCAGGCACATGACCTCATCTTGTCACTCTATACTATAAAAAAAAGCTCTAAGCACTGTTTTTCTTTGCAAACATTGATTGACCTTTAAATTGAAATACATCACATTCTAATCCCACTTGCACTTTTGAGTATTTTCCTTACATAGTATTTTTTGATTTTTTTTCACGACTGTTGGTGTGAAAGACATATTTTGATTACATGCGCCGTCCCCTAGCCCGCTATTGACTGGCGTGGTGAATTATGACTTTGACAGTCACTCTGTCCAAAAGCCTCGAGTTTCGGTAGTGGCAACATTTTGTAAGCTGCTTAAGCTAAAATGTCTCTAAAACGGCCTAAACAATAGGGATGTTATTAATTTTTCGAAATTGCTTTTATTTTGAAGATTGACGCATGTTTATCACAAAAAATAATATTTTTATATAGAAAACACATAAACTGGACATACAGTCATGAATCGTGACAAATGTTTTGCGACTAGTGACGTCATGTCAGTCGTTAGTGTTTAGCGGGAAAATTCAAAATTAGTCTAATATTGTATATTTTCTCATCGAAAATGACGTCACTAGTCGCAAAACATTTGTCGCGATTCATGACTGTATGTCCACTTTATGTGTTTTCTAATCATTACTTGAATACAAACAATCAAAATCGTACTAAAACTATAATAAAAATGCAGAAAAGTAAACAGTTTACTCAGTTTTCGACAGTTTGTTTTGCGAATAGTGACGTACTGACTCATATTGGTGTTCCCAGTCACGTGACAACAGATTAAAAATATAGCATTTATAATCCTTTAAATTAAATTTTAATTAAATTAACTTTTTAAAATTAAATTAAATAAAATTTAATTAAATTAAATTAACTACGTTATATTGATTTATATTAATGTGATTGACGACATTCTATTAATGCAAACTATCATAAAATTAACTTTAAACATTAATTTGTGATTAGTATTAACATCCCTATTTACATTGTTTATTTAAAAATACAACTCTTGCAACATAACATGAAAGCATTCGCTACAAGCCCTAGTTCTCCTAGATGTGCCGTTATTCCGTGTTTAATCCCCCCGCGTATCACTCCAGTCACGTCCGCGTATCCCGTATCCCGTATCGCGTATCGCTCGCGATCGTTCGCCGCGATTGACTTAGTTTTATGTTCGTTTGGAGCGTATCATTAACGCGGGCACGAGTTCGGGAATCTTCGGTAATCTTCGGTAACTGCTCGATCGCCGCGGGGAGTACGTGACGCGGGGTTCCCCGGATTGCTTGTTACTTATTGGGATAATAAATAGATCAGATGTATTTTTATGTGGTTTACAAGTTAAGGTGAAGGATATGAGTTTTGAGACAGTTTGTTATCTTTTGAAGAGAAAAGTTCTATAATAAATGGTTATATACATAAAGACGGTTGTAATACAAACATATGGTTGTTTTTGTGATGAGAAAAAAGTAGATTAGATAGATGAGAGAGACACAGCTGTAGGAACATGGAGAGTCCAAATCTTTTTTTATATTATACAGTGACTGGACGAACAGTAGGTACATGTGCCTGATGGTAAGTAACATGCTTGCCACATAGCACCACAGTGACACGAAGCTATTGGAACATAAAGAGTCCAAATCATTACTTAGCACTGAACTGCGTCCGTCAACCAAAGATATAAGATGTTTCATCTCAATCTCTATGCCCCGTAATTTCACTGGAAGCATTGCCCTTAGAAATAATGTTATCACATTACTGCTTGGCGGTAGAATAACTGAAAAGGGTGCGAGAAAGGCTACCATGTAATGTCATTGAACTCTAGTAAATGTATGAGAATGATTCGTTTTACATCCACCAGATACATAGTTCTAAATTTCCGTGTTTTGTCTCTAAGCTAACAGAAACGACAGCCCGTGTAGTCCGGCCAGTAAACCCGGAGAGGCCGCTGTCCCGGCGAGGTGAACACGCGATAAATTTGGGATAAAAGTGAGCAAATCCGAGGGCGAAGCAACACTGCCTCCTGATACACATCGACGGGGACTGACCGTGTACTGCCTACCAGTTGAGGAGCTTTACTTGTGAACGGACTTACTGACATTCTATTTCAATATTATTAATATGAAGAGTGTTTAGGTACTTGGATGTGTGGATGTTTGGAACGTCCACCAATAATTCTAATCTATGGGTAAATTTATTGTTATTGGCGACTATATCGCCATATTCCATCTGCAATTAATGTGTTTTGTTTCCGGGGTTAATAGTTTCGGGTATAATGAATAACCATGAAAATATGGTGTTTGACCCTGAACGTGTGGTGATTATATTAAGCGATATTTATTCCGGATACCAAATAGTTTTTTAGCTTTTATAAATCTGTTAATACTGTATGTATTACCTAAATGAAGATTCTGAGAAGAGTTTGATCATAAAAAACGTTAAAAAATTACTAGAAAATTCCACAACGTAGCGACTACGAAGCTAAGACGAAAATAGATCTAAAAACTTAGGACTTCTACACAGACAGAAGACCTTTCAAGTAAAAATTGAATAAATTATAGCACATTAAACTTTAAAAGTTATTTAGTTGGAGCACTGCTCAAGAAGGTAGCGAGGGTCTCGGCGACGCGCGTAGGGTTTTAAATTGGTGAATAATTGCTCGGCGAGAGAAACGGGGGGAATCGTGTTACCGGACCTTTCGAGATATAGCTATTGTTTAGAAGTTTTAGTGCTTCCGTTAATAATTTACTCTAGTAAAAACATCGTTGGTAGCTTGGAAGAGGATAGAGTAACTGTGCTTTACAACACTTTACAGCCGATAGAAGTGAAAATATAAAACTTAGATTTTATTATTTAATAGCATCAATATTGTATAGTACCTTGCCTGTATAGCTAGATAGATATATAGTGTTATTACGTATATCGGCGACTCACAAGATTTCACACAAATAAAATGTGTCTAAGGCGCACGTTCCGCTACGCTATGACGCCGCCATCCAACATTGGCATGTTGGAGAGACGTACCCATCATTTTTCCGTATTAAAACAACCCAACGTGCCTAAAAAATACAACTTAAAAGTAGTTTCACTAGGGCAAAATACTGAAATTGAACGTAGTGAGTCCACAATATGTTAACCGCAGCAAAATCCAAAAGTATTTCCAAAAGAAATAATATAAATCTTTTTTAACAGTTTTGTGCCAATTACGGATGTTTCTTCAGGATCTGAGTGTTTCTATGTGTCATTTACCTTAGTATATTTTTAGATTTGTCTGTCTGTCTGTATTCTAACAGTCATCTGGCTGCTTCCAGAGCGCAAGCTTAGTTTCTTTTTTAACGGACAGATGCTTATTGACAGAACTAAATTACAATGAGAACACAAATACACTACACACCTAACTAAGTACTTACACTTAGCACATCTGAATAATCCCTAACTTTGTTAAGTTTCAGTATAGGTAGTGTTGTATGAAACAGTGGTGAACAGTAGATATAATTGTTATTATTGTTTTATATATTGTTGTAGGTACAATACTAATCTGGACCAACTATAAATAGATCTACTGTTCAATGTCTAATAGTAATCGCCATTGTAGTAGCCGCATCCCACACAACCGAGGATGATCCTATCCGTGGCGGCCACCCTCGCGCCCACGTCACCTCTGTACTGTAACCCAAGAACCAAACTGTACCAGATATTCGCACAAAATGTCATCTATTTCTAGTCATACAATTCCCTAAAAGCGACCCGAAATAAACGCTACAAATGTAACTTTTAAATGACAGTACAATTCTTTGATCTTTAGCATAAAATTATTGCATTATTCCAGCATTGTGTTTTCAATTAAATTGTCCCTTTTGTATTTTCTTTGCTCGGGCGGATAATTAAGCCAATAAGCCTTCAGTGGGAGGATCAATTCTCGTTTTATTTGTTGTCCCAAAACAGAGTGGCTTTGGCCTCATTTAGTTAAACGCCGGCCCATTAGAGGACAGAGGCTGAGCTATCGATTCACAACGCCGCGGGAATCGGGGGGTTTTACATATTTATTTACTTTTTTCAGCGTTGGAAAACATTTGAGTTTAATTGACGCTCGACGCGTTATTGGCTTCTTTTTAATAGTCACAGATTATTAACATTTGGCATTAATTACTCATTCAATTGTAACTTTTAATCGCGTTTAAGTTTACGTATGGGCATCAGCTCGCCTGATGGTAAGTGGCGATGTCAAGACGAAGATGACTCACCCGAACCAGGAAAATATCCGTAGACTCTGAACTTAAAAGTTACAATAATACAATACAATACAAAAACATTTTATTGGCACCACAAACAAAGTTGACAATAGTAACATATAAAATATGTGTCTACACAGTGAGAAGGTCATTAGGAGTCAGTGCCTTTCTAATACTACTCCTGTCGTTGAAGCGATACGGTGTTTGAGGAATAACAAACACATAATGGGCACAAAAGGCGATCTTATCGCAAAAAGCGATCTCTTCCAGATAACCTTTGATTTATGAGGAAACAAGTTGTGAACTATGAAGCTGGCAATCTTATTCTACTCATACGTACTGTACGTAGAGATTGCTCTTAGCGAAAAGGCCGCCTATTAAAATGTCTTGAATAAAAAGTTCTAGACTATTTTTTTGTAATTTCTTTTTTTTTGTGTTGAGTTAAAAAAGAGTTATTTTAAGCTACTAGGGCAGCCGTACTCATTGTATTCGCCTTGTAGAATTGATTGTATTCAAAAACGAACATTAACACTCCTACTTACAACTTTGATGTTTCTGTCACAGTACTTAAAAAATACCAAATAAATTGGCTTTCTCTTACCATTTAATTTAATCACACCGTTTTGCATTACATCTTCAAAAAATACTTAATCTTTCCAACGTTGGAACTTGGAGATTTTTCTCATAAGAAGAAAATCAAGGTCATATTCTACACTGTTAGCCAAGTGCGGGTTGGTAGGTTACACAAGTAAGAGTGTAGATTTCAATTAAAAAACGCATTGAAATCGACTCGTTCGTTTGTGCTCTACAGTGCCCCAGACAGACACACACACACACACACAGACAGACAGACATCGACTTCAAACTTATTACACCCCTTTTTGATCGGGGGTTAAAAATACTCAGCGGTGCAAGCGGGATTCGAACCTACAGCCTCAAAAAAAATATCCATAATCCGAATTTTGTGGATATAATTATGTTGTCGACTCAAAATGTTTTGTTATGCATATAAGGTTTCGATCAAGTCTACCGTATCCCTTGACGAAGTTATTAATATAGATAAAAAATAGTACATGCTAGGGCATGCAAAGCCAGGAGGAGGCCTCTAGTAGAAAAAAAAAAAACGAATATTTATTTATAATTATATAATTTCAAAAACTGATTAATTCAAACTAAAAAAAATAAGTCGCACTTTTCAGGCATTAAATTTTAAAGCTATATAGATTTAAAAATGCTAAAACAATTGACTATAACTGCTTCAATTTACACACAATAAGCCCGTGTCCTAGATTAAAAAAACATTACCCAAAAACATGTGAAGGTTGTCTGTACGTATCTAGATTACGTTAAATTATATAATGTTGAAAAATACCTTTGTTTTTCGGACAGTACCTTCATCTGTTAGGTTTTAATTAAGATTTTATCTCGTAGTATTTTATAATTGTAATTAAACGCGGGATGTGTTTGGTGTCAAAAAAGGTTATGAATTGGCTTCGGCCACTTCACACATTCATTACTGAGATTAATTTGTATTTTTATTATGTTTTTCACGAGGTACTTATGTGGAATTTTTAAAGAAATTCCAGATCTTTTGGGTTGGGAAAAATTTTAGGGCGTCGCGACACTGACATGCTTATATCGGTTGGTAGTGGTGAAGAGGCCACAACGTAGCGTCGGAGTGGTAGCGGAGCAGCAGTGCGTGATGTGACCGATAATTTTATTTAAACCCACTAATATTATAATTTCGAAATTTTTGGATGCATGTAGGAACGGTTAAACAGATTGTGTTGTAATTTGGAACACAGTGAAATTATAGCTTGAATTAGTACTTAGGCTACTTTTTAACGCGGGAAAATAACGAAAAGGAAACTACGCAAGTAAAACTCCGGGACGCTGGTACTCGTAGTTTGATATGCGTTGCCTGTGTAGGTTTTTCGCGATGGTTTCAATCTTGATATCTTCAAATCGAGAGTAAATTGTTATTTTCTAGGTAAGTACGCTTCATCGTGGATTGCGTTGTCACTCAACATCATTCAAGATGGCGATCAAGTGTAAATCTATAGCAATTAAAATAACGTATATAAGAAATAATGAAATAATAACTGTTAATATTTGGTGAATTAGTTGAAGAAATATTTAATTGGCTTTGATTATTCGGACAACACATTCCATACCCTAGACCGTTCTTACATGTATCACAAAAGTTCACAGAAGTAGAGTCATACCTCTTCATCCTTCATCATTTGCCTACCCTTATCCCACTTTATGAAGGGTCGGTACAACCTATACGTTTCCTCCATTCGTCTCTATCATTTGTCAAAACTGAGTTTATTCCTTTCCTGTTCATGTCTTCTTTCACACAATCCAGCCAAACACTTTATTTGGTCGCCCCCTGCCCCAACATCCTTGGGTTTTGTGGTCTTCATCCCTACGCATAACATGGCCAAACCACTATAACCTAGAGCTTTTAACCTTTCTGTCTCGGGTGCTACTTTCACACTTCCCCTAATATACTCATTCTTAATCCTATCCATTCGCGTCACACCACACATCCATCTCATCATTCGCATCTCCGCCACATGTAATCTTCTTTCATCGGAACCTTTAGTTGCCAACTTTCAGATCCGTACATGACGACAGGTGTTATAACCACTTTGTAGATATGTCCCTTAAGTTTAAGTGGCATGTGCGGATCACAAGTTATTGCTGTGACCTGTAGCCATACTATCCATGCTGAATTAATCCAGCTTTTAACGTCTTCTTCTAATTCTAATCCATATTGCCATCGTTCTGGATGAGAGATCTGATACGTAAAGTCTGTACAAACTAGCTAAACTACAAGCCTGAAACGGAGTACCCGTTTAAGGCTATAGGAAAAAAAATAGAATAATTTTCAAAATCACAGAAATTGTCCGAATTATCGAAACCTTCCATTGGTTTTGTTTCCTTGGTAAAAAACTATATGTGATAAACGTAAAACAATCTGAACACTGCAATAGATATAAGCTTTACTTTACCTTGCTTGTTAAACCAAAATAACATTAAATAATTCCATCAATGGTAGAAATAAAACTGATGAAATATTATTGATCGCCTTTACAGATACAGATCCAGGCGTGTCTGTTCTCCGCAAAAGGAGTCCTTTCCAACAGACTCCTACTTTTCGTGGTGTATCCGTGTCATCCGACCTTCGACTGTTGGGCGTTACTTTGTCATCATTAATGGACGCTCAAACCAACTGAACATAACAAAATGAATACAAGGAAATTGAAATTGTCGAAATTGTGAAGCCAATTATTTTGAAGATTTAATTATGTTTAATTAATTTGGTGACATTCGAGATTTTAATTGATTACCAGGATACAACTACATTAAAAATAAATATGTAAAACACTTTTGTTCTGAAATTTAAGCTACGACATAATGAATTTAAAAAAAAAAAAAAAAAAAAAAGGACATCTTTTGTTCTGAAATATACATAATGAATTTGACATCATATACTTAAATAATACTATAGAAGCAGTCAAACTTGTTCGATATATACCTTTAATGCCATTAAACATTACAATCGATAATAAAATGAAGTGGAATTTGTCAAACATCAAATGCCCATTCTTTAATTCGAGAGGTTTTAAAAAATTACATTTCTTATTACTTATCATGCTTATACAGTATCAATTATGCGGTATGGTTTCATATTTTGGGGCAATTCGATCGAGTATTTAGGGTAACAAGCAGATGTATATGCGTCAGTCTATGTGAAGGGGCTAGAATTGTTGAGTGAATGCAGTAGAATTATATTTGTATGTTTTTTATTAGAACTGATGAAGAAGAAGAACAAAAGTGTATACGCCAATCCAAATAATAATCAATTCACTAACTATGCTCCTGCTTTTAGCGAACTGCAGCTTTCAGCGGGTGTGTAGTTGGCGTCCGTAATTTCCTTAATTATACACTTAGTGAACAGAAATGCCCTCGCCATTCACCTCGGGCGCCCTTTTTGTTCGTGGAATGAGTTAACGACAGTTTTATGTGGATAGTTCTGCGAGAGGCGGCGCTGCGAGAGTTAATTATTTCTAAGGTGGTCGAGCAGGGAGCGTCGGGCGCGGCCGAGTGGATGGCGGTGATACCTAATTAACAATGAAGTTGTCTTCTTTAACAGACTCCTGCAAATAAAAGAGACATCGTTTCATTGTTCACGTTGCAAACATATGACAAAATTTCATTCCACTTTCGTGAAAAAGATGCGTGGGATTGCATTGCCTGAGTACGTTTTTCTTTATAATTATAATCTATTTACAAGTAATTGAATTGGACTCCCTGATGTACTCCTACACCTTTGCCTGTTTGTCTACCGCCCAGTAGTAACGCTCAAAAACTATTAAAAACTATTATATTCGGGTTTGAAAGGCACGTTCTCAGAAAAATTACAAGGCTAAATTACATAAATCATCTTGAACCTATGAGTGCATATCACGAGCGCAGTGCACTGCTAAATGATTTGGAGTGTGTTGTGGCTGTTGTGTGTTGTGGGCTATGAACCGGACTGACGTGCCTGCCCACAGATGTGTTGTTTACCATCAGGCACATGTCCAGCTTGTGACATCACTTTACGATATAGAAAAACCTTAATGAGCCATTTTACTTAGTTTCTTTGGTGAGGTCATATATTGAAATTAATTTTGATGTTTTTTTATGTGTATACCTAGCGTACAGTGCAATAAACTATTTTGACAATAACATTCTCTCGCAATACACTTTTAAATGCTTTCATTATAAGTTGAATGTTCAATTACAAACATCTGAAACCTTTACTAACCCACGTAAACTTATTTATAAATAACCAAGGGACAGGTCATGTTTTTCAGGGTTTCGTAGCCAAATGGAAAAATATGGAACCCTTACAGATGTTAATTCATTTATTCGCGTATATGGCTATACAAAAGATTTTAACAGACACACATATATATTTTTGTCATTTTACCGCTACATTAACTTCTAAGCTTCTAGGTACTTACCATATTAATTGAACTTGTCACGAAATATTAAATTTGCATTTCACATCCATTGCAAAAAAGTTTTTGTTGTAATATACTCGTATTACTGTTTTATCACAGCATTCACACTACGTAAACACACAAAATGATACCTGTTTTTAACCCCCGACCAAAAAAGGGGTGTTATAAGTTTGACGTCGATGTCTGTCTGTCTGTGTGTGTGTGTGTCTGGCACCGTAGAGCTTAAACGGATGGGCCGATTTCGATGCGGTTTTTTTATTTGAAAGTTAATATTTGTGCGGATGTTCTTAGCTATGTTTGGTTAATATCGATTCAAGATGGCCGCCGCCACAAAATGACGGACTAAATATTTCTTAACAACCTACCTCAATATGGGTGTCAAATGAAAGGGCTTGACTAGTAAAATACTATAAACCATTAAAAATCAAATCCATGATGGCCGCCACCACAAAATGGCGAATTATATAATTTTTTTCAGTACTACCTCAATATGGGTATCAAACGAAAGGGCTTGACTAGCAGAATACATTGCGCTATGACTAATTTCAAATCCAAGATGGCCGCTTCCACAAAATGGTGACATACATTTATTTTTTCACAACTCTCTTAATATGGGTGTCAAATTGAAAGGGCTTGACTAGTAGAATGTTGTACAGATAACAAATCTGAGGTAGTCGGGGGTTAGTCAACATTTTAAATTTTGTTCTTGTTATCACAGAACTTACACATACACAATAAACACAACATAATTATAAATTTTTAGCAAAATACCTATAAAATGAATAAATAGCAAATACTAAAAAATTTGCTAGTCAAACGCTATTTCCGACGCGCGTAAATTTTATAAAATGCTTTTTGGCCTTGAATGCACTTGTCATTCAACCGCTGTTATGTATATAATATACGCATGTTATTCTCGTGTTGCTGTGCTTACTAGGCCATAGGTAATTTAGATTAATTTTCAATTTCTAAATAAATTTTATTTTTAATTATTGAAATTATTTAGTGGTCTCTAAATATAAGTATTCCTAAATATATTTACTTTACTTGCTATCTTGATCTACCAAGTATCTACGGACAGTCCACGTCAAAAATATTTTAGAATCGTACAACACGCGCGGAGAGAGACATTCTCGCAACATACGCAACGCCGACAAGCTGGATGTTATGTTATACCTCACTCTCTCACGAGGTCACGGAAGTTGACTCACATTATGGGACCGGAAGTTTATAACACTCTGCCCAAAATAGTTATATCGGCCTCAAGTTTCGGCAGCTTCAAAAACAGATTAAAATGCAGGCTTATCGACCAAACTTTTTATAGTTACAGCGAATTTTTAGAGAGTGATGGCAAAGTTCCCATACAAATGTTAAGAAACAAATTTGACATAGGTCAGTACAATTGTAATAAAGACATTATACTCGTATAATGCTTGACAGTTTTCTGTACAATAACTATTGTAATACAGTAAAGCAGTCATTTCAAACTTTGAAAATGTATACAATTTGTATGTTCTTTCTTTTGTTTTTATTTTTTATTAATTGACGTGTAAATTGTACACTTTTGAATAAAGTACCTACTTTGAGTTCCATAATTTAGTTTTCACTTTTGCCATGCGGTCTTAAGCGCACACATTATTTTTTTCTAACAAAGCTCGTAAATGTAAAACGGTCGCTACAAAAGCTTACGAATTTCCTTGACATTCAATTTTCGTTGCAAATTTTCGTCATAAATAAAAATAATAAATTTTCCTGCGCCACTGAGCTAATAACCATTTATTTTCAACCATTTAGACCGTAATAGATTGTTGATTGTTAGTTGTTTGAAACAACAAGACCAAAATTGTTTTTCAAAGAACGAAACTTGGAAAATTCCCTCCATTCTACAAATGCCTATTTAGGATTTAAATTGTCTTTACTTGTGTTTGGAAGCCGAACAAGGGTTCTTTGTGTTATAGAAATTTGAATATCTAAAGATCGGAAAGCACTTCGTTCTAGAATAGTCTCCGGTCGGACCCTCATAGATTGAGAGATATCTTTGTCGATTTGTAAAGGTGTAGTGTACTGGCCTTGTTCGGGGTGGAACTATTGTTAACGTTGGCTAATCCACCTCCGTTAGTAGCCGTCCTATGTTACCGTGAATTTGAATACTCTCTAGAGGAACAAAATAGAAGCGCCGAACTAAATGATCCAATTAATTATTTACGTGGTGACGACACGGTTGGAAATGAAACTTTTTTGCTTATTTAGATTCAGAATTTGACTATTCTAAATGTGAGTCTGAAGTTTATATGTAGTAGTAGTTTTTACGTGTGGAGTAAAGTTTTAAAACTGTTCTTTTTTTCTAAATTATTCGTTGTATTTTGTCACAAAACACATATCTGAGCACAAGCATAGGTAAAAACTGTGAAACTCGTAATATGTTTCCACTGCCAAGGTTTGGGGTCTACTAACAGAGAGAGAGTTAAGGTCGTAGTCCGATTTGCTGGCTAAGTGTAGGTTGATAGTTTTTCTACCTGTATTTATAAGAATGTGCGAATTTTCTTCAGAATCAAAGCAGATGGTGATGGCGAACTTGTACACTTACTTGTATTTGGGAAAATTCTTAAGGCCAGGTAGTTTTGTCAAATTAGGCATTTAACGCTGTCTTGTTCTCGCGACCGTCACCGACCGCGGAATCAGTGCCACAGTGCAGAAATAACATTACAATATTTGACTATGTAATTTAAACTCATTTTTTTGTTCAAGATTTGTTTATACTAGTGATAACAATTTAGAAATACAACAAGAAATATTAAATTTATCTATACTCGTAGATATACAAAATTCAACCTTTTCTTTTTGGTCAGACTATAAGTTGAGAACGGCTTTTCCAATTTCATGCATATTTTAAAATGTTTCCTAATAATTCACAAGTTCGTCAAACATTGAAAAAAAATGTGCTGAAACGTAATGAAAGGCCAGTAAAAATAGAAGGATTTTTGTTCAACTTTGCACTAAATTTCTAATCCAATTTTTCTATGAGGTAAAGATCACTTACTGAGCATAAAATTACAAAATTCTCACAGATCCAGGTAGATCTTCAAACGCCAATTGAAAAAAAGTGTTTTAACCGATATTTTTGAAACTATATATTTTCACAATAATTGTAGAAAATAAAATTTTGCATCTTTTGTTGCTAGTAAACTTTTTGTTAAACTTACCGTTTACGATTTATAACCCATTCAATGATACGATTGCTATGATGCCGATAATAGTGGATGAAAATGATGTTATCTACGATGGAACTTGTTTCTCTAATAGAAACAAGCACAGTGTACCCTCGTAACCCCAAGGTTCGAACCTTCGACAAAAACCCACTCTGGCAATGCGTTTCACAGCTTAGTTGTTCTTATTACAAAAGTGGAGACCAAACTCCTCGTTCAACTCTTCAATCATGATGATGAACGGTGCTGTTTATTCGAGCAACGAGCAATATGATAGAATAACTTTAATATAAAAACCCCGACTACAAAAAAATCTACACGTAAAAAAATATTACCTACTAAGGGCACTTTGGCGAGCCAGACTAGTCTTAGAATATCTTAGTTACCAAAATCCATCCAGCCGTTTGGAAGATATGTGGAAATAAAATATTTACAAACATAAAAGATACGCGCGAAAAACATAACCCTTCTTCCATTCCTGGCCTCGTGGCTTAGTGGGTAGTAACTCTGCCTGCGAAGCCGAGGGTCGTGGGTTCGATTCCCACTCAGTGCAAATATTTGTGTGATGAATTCAAATGTTTGCACTGTGTCTGGGTGTTTCTATTTATAATAAGTATGTATTTAAAACTATATAAGTATTATATCAGCTATCTGGCCGCCATAGTACAAGCTATGCTTAGTTTGGGGTCAGATGGTGTTGTGTGTGTGAATTGTCCACCAATATTTATTATATATTATTTATTATTCCGGTAAAAAGAGACATGTTTATGCTACTGGGAACAGAATTCACATCTTATTATTTTTACATTGTTATCATCAAATTTGACATAATAAATCGTAATCGGTAAGTTCGAAAAAAAAGTTTACTGGCAACAAAAGATGGGAAATTTTATTTTCTACAATAATAATAGTCTTTATAACTTTTTCAGAATATCAGCCAAAAACGTTTTTTCGAGCTGGCGCTTGAAGCTCCACCTGGATTTGTAATTATTTTGTGATTTTATGCTCAGGAAATGATTCTAAACCTTATATAAAAATACGAATCGGAAATTTGGTGCAGAGTTAAATTCTACGAGTAATTTTACTGCCTAAAAGGCTTCTTATCAAATTTGGTCGAGTGTCTAAATTTCTATGAACAATATTAACATTTTCATACAAAAAAAAGAAAAACAAAAATTTTGGTGGTGTCACAAACTTGGAAAAGAAATAAAAAAATAAAAATTCTAACAAAACAATACGTGTATCTATGGAAAGATGTTCAAAATTGTATTGAAGTTCCTAACATTTTATTCTAAACTGAATAGTTTGCATGAAAGTCTCTTCCAAAGTGGTAAAATCTGTATGTGAGGACTTTTCTTCCACGTACTAAGTACCTTACTACCAAAGAATTTACCTAATGGCAGATAAATGCAAGTTAGGTATCATTTATGATACCTTACTTGCATTTATATTAGGGGATTTACGCAGGGGATTTCTCCCCTCTCATTATTTCCTTATCCCGATCTCTGATTTGACGGACGAATATTTTACCGATGCTTATCTATTTTCCATTGCATCCGCATTGAATTTTTACTGATGTGGTATCGACGTCAGTTTTTGAGACTCCTTATTGGTCTACAACATAAAGTAAACAGCGTACTAATTAGTATCAGCGTCTATTTGCAATTCAATGAAAACGGTATCAAAATCAAGATCATAGCGTGCTTCACTAGTAATACCTACTGATATTGTTATACTGTGGCACTATGATCGTAATATTTAAAATTTATCGGTTGTCAAAATTGCAAAATCAAGCACAGGCCCGTCGTCCGTGAGCGCCGAAACGCGACCACAGAACATATACTCACGGAGAAGAATGCCAACTCCATACTTCATGAAAAGTAGCGCCATCTATCGTTTGCCCCCTTAAAACTTTTTCCAGGCTCAAGGCGGGAAATTTTAAAATCAAAAATTTGCGTAGGCGGGAAATTTCGAAATGTATTGTTTGCGTAGGCGGAAAAATTTCTAATTTCGTTGGAATATAATAGGTAGTTTACGTACCACAAGGAACTACAGCCCAAATATAAACGAAACTTGTCTTATTTATATTTATGGCCCGTAGCTCCATGTGGACCTGAACAAAAACATGCGTTAAGTTTTAGTAAATTTATTTCAATTCATTTATTTTACAATTTATAAAGGTATTTGGACAATATGGCCATTAGCAAAATATAAATAATTTTAAAAAGTTCCCTCAAAGAATCTCTAGTTTTTAAGTATGTAAACGGCATGACTTTCTTATATAAAATAAAAATCTTTTGTATCACATTCATAAACAAAAAAAAAATATATGATAATGTAAAGAACAATCAAAAATGTTCCATAAGCCCATAAAATGGTTCACTAATGTTTCACAAACATTTTTTGACAAAACATCACTTTAAAACCAACTAGTCGTATAATATTCATTACGAAAACTTTACACCACAAAAATGTTTCATTTTAAAAACAACGTTTTGCATAATATTTATTTCATAAATGTCTTACATCAACAAATGTTTTATTTTACAAACCATCATTGTATAACCATTTATCCGGCAAACGTTACATTTAAACAATGCATCGAATGATATTTTGTTATTTGTACATTTTTTGTTTCATGTACTATTCATTTTACAAATTTAACATTTACCAAAAAAGTCTTCCGTTGTGAAATTAGGTACAAAATCACAAAAGTACCCATTAAATTGTCCATACGAGTTAACCGTTCTGATTAGGTCCTGTTACAGAATTTTGACCTAACCTGTCCGATTAGGATCTATTACTAAGATTTGACTCGGGTGGGCTCCCGCCAAACTCTGCGGTCAGCCCTGAGTGTCGCTTCTCCATACTCGGCCTGCGCTCCACTACGGAGGTCGCCGGCTCGCTTCGCTCGCCACCTCCCCTTCGCTACGCTTGACCTCGCATGGCTCGTTCCACTCAGGACCTCCCTTGAGCTTCTGGCTCCCGTACTTTCTATATACACTCTAGGGGTAGTAGCGACAAGACTAGGTGAAGTCGGGGTGCTCTGAGTCGGATCTGGGTCCTAAGTTACCTAACCGGTCCGATGAATTAAACAACTTTTTATGTATTTTATTTTCAGAAAATCCAGAGCAGTGGCATGGCCAAAAAAATTGCCAATGATGTAAAATTTAATTTTAATTTTTGTTAAATGAAATGTTTTTATGTTTAAGTTGTTAAGTAATTAAAATATAATTTGTAATGTTTGTCAAACAACACTCTGTAAAATAAAAATGTGTCAAGTGTTGGTTTTGTTTTTAAACATTTATTAGTTAACTAAAATATTAAACGAATCAATTGTCAAATAATACGTTATGTAATGAAAGTTTGTCAAATAAATATTTTGAGATGTAACCAATTTGTGAAATGTTTTTGTGTAATAATCATTTGACGACCCGTGAGTTTGTCGAACGTTGGTTATCAGGTGTACATTTGTGAAAAAAGTTTTCAAAAGAACGGATACCCCATAAAATAGTTGCACATCTTACTGGGCAAAAAGAGCAAAAAAAATTGAATTCTGACATTAAAATGTGATGTTTACACCCTAATGAGACTTATCAACCCGAGTCGCAGTCGCTTTTATATTATTTTCTTCAAACTCTGCCTTCTTCGATGGTCCTCTTTCTTGTTTGAAAAGGCTCAGTATCTGAAAGTTAATTAACATCAGCATTATAGATTTCATCATCACTTAGTTGAAAGTAATACATTTAATTGTTGTTGTTGCAATGCAAGGCTTTAAGGGTCAATGTATCCAGATAAATATTACATGGCAGAGATATGTATCGCTCCTGTTATGGACAAGCATATTGCTCACTGTATCACTATCAGGCACAAGCCCCGGTCATCCCACCACTCTAAACTATTATAAATAAAAAACCATGGATAGCATGTAATGAGATATTTATAGTGTTATTGAATAAGCACAATAGTTAAATGTTAAGATAATGAAACCTACGCTAAATTCTAACACAATTACATTGTTATTTTCCTGATTAGTGTTTTATTTTTAAATTGCTTGAGTATACCAACCTCATATTTTTTTGATGCATTCTAGTAGTCACTTGCTTTATGTCAGCGGTCGCATTGTCATTTGTTTTGCGGATGGACCTGCATCATTTTTAGTTGTAGTAACCACTGCCAGTATTCAAAATGATGCGTTTTCTACTAGCAGCGGCTGTCTGCTTTGTAGATGGCCTTGCTTCAGGTTCAGTGCTGTTTAGCATCTAAAATGAAACAGATTATAAACTATTTTACCAAGCATAATAAGGACTATATACATATATTATATCATGTTATCCTTTGAATATGATTAATATATTTATTTTATCTTATGATTCACATATTTACCTTATCACAGTTTTCATCTAGTCCAGCAGATCTTATGAGTTGTTTTCTATCATAAACAACATCAAGAAGTTTATTGTACAGCTGTTCTTGAAATGGGTTTGAAAACCATTCTTCTTAAGATAGCAATACATCGCCCCTCAACTCGCAACTGAAAACATAATTAAAAATGAACCCATATGTTTTAGTTTACACCAGGCGCTCTTACTATGTGATTATAAAAAATCGCAATTTATTTTACATAGAACTTTTTATTAATAGGTACTTAGGTACCACATGCTTACCGTAGAGAATTCCTATTTCCAAGTCTAGGAGGCGATCTGCCACATTTTCTTTTCTCTTTCATAATGAAAAACATCAGGAATACTTCGTTTAGAACAAAAACAAAGAAAGATGCAAACTTTTTACAACACAAAACCAAGAAGCCATTTTTTTGTTTTTTGTGAAGATTTTAGAGATGAGTATTTAAGTAATGATAAAATAATCGATAGTTCTGTTTATTGTTTTTCTACTATTCGATTTATCTTGAGATTTATACACGTGATAATAATTAATAATGTAATTGTTATTACACATTTTTTCAGTTGGATCCAAATGATCTACTAATTAGGAACGGACAAAGTAATAAGTTGTAGATCAGCCAAAAACTACCTGTGTAGCAAACTGTTAATAAAAATACACCTACGTGTTCAATCAGGATATAGGTTGCTACTTTACCGAATCTGATTTACAAGTTTAGTTTAAATTCAGGTCCGAGATTCACAACGCAATCTGATTGATCTCGACACGGAATCAAACCTCACTGTCTTTGGCTTATCCGTTTGGAATCACAGAGACAAGGATTGTCATCCCGTGCCCGAATCGTTTGGGTTGCGTTGCGAATACACCACCCAGGGCATAAAAAGAGCTACTAAATTAATCATTGACTCAAAATCGATACTATTAGTTACTAAAAATCGTATATCGTAATAAATAAAATCTTTATTTTTCACAGGTTACTTATCTCTAAAATGGAGAGTTAGAAAGAGACGCAAATATATGTTGCCACTCTTCGTTTGGGACCCCCACGTGTATGTACTTTTATCCCACCTGGCCCTAGAAGAGTCGACCACCCCTGAACGCGACTGATCAGGCTGGCCGAACGGCGCGCTATATATATGGTAGATATTTAAACATAGTGAATAACTGATACTTTTATCAAGTCAAACTCTGCGAATGCATCTATAACTTTTAGTGGCTTTCGTTGAGTACAAAATTTAGTAAAAAATTCATTAGTTTAGTCATAAACTTGAAACAATTTTTTGGAAAGGGGTAACTTTGGGATTTTTTTTTATCAAGTAAAATTCATTAAATCGTGTTACTGACTGCGAATTGCACTAGATTAGATCCTTAACTAATACATATATTTTTTCAGAGTTTAAAACACTATTTTAAAGGTCTTAAAGTTGTTTTAAAAATTCAAAATTACGGCCCACACGCCCTTAAGTACAGGCGGGATTTGTGGCTACGATCTCACGGTTGTCAAATCAGACAATCTTACCATCACAGATCTATTAAATGAATATTGGTTGACATTTCACACACAACACCATCTAGCCCCAAACTATACAAAGCTTGTACTATAGAAGCCAGATAACTGATATGATACGAATACGAATGTATTTTTAAAGACACATACCTACTTATTTTACATAGAAAACACCCAGGCAAAGTACAAATATTTGATTGTATCACTCATATATTTATTGGAAGTTTGCAAGACATGTTTAATTAGTACTAATGATAATAATAGATACTATAGAAATGATTTATCTTAGTCGGTACGAGATGGCGCTAGCACAGTTGAACCAGAGCCTTTTAATTTCGACACCGTTAGTGGCCTATACCTACATGCTCCTTCGAGCCGGATTTATCCCAGTGGATTTTGGGTTACGTAGCAAGCTGGTTGGCAGCAGATTGTTGTCAACATCGCCGAGCTATAGCCGGTGGGTTGAGGCCACTGCAAAGAGTTCCTGCATCCCAGATGTGGGTGCCCCGTAGCCCATGCTCCCGGAGGTAAACAGTGGGTGAATAGTGGAAGTGGACCATCCCAGTGGGCGTCGGGTGACGTCTCCTGCTGAGGTGTCGCGGCGGAGTTGAGACCCAACAAAGTTGGTCACCAGTTTCAGAAGTGGTGACCAACTTAGTTGGGTCTAAACTCCGGGGTGCTGCCGCGGACACCGCAGGAGGAGGTTCGTGTCCCCGCCGTGAGAAGGAAATTAAAAAGAAAACTTGCGAAGTGAAGCGGATTTGGTAGAAATGAGACCGAGTAGGTACTCACAATAACAGTAACTACATAATAAAAAAGTGAAACTGATAAATTTGAAATTGAAACTTAAATTTAACTAAATTAAGAACTTTTATTTAATTTGGCAACGTTATAATTAAACATTATTTGGACTAATTTTAATTAGTCCAAGTTAGTTAGGAATTGTGTGCGTGATGATGAAGGCCTTGGGGTGAAGAATTAAGGACTAACAAGGAATACTCATTTCTCATACTCGGTTACAAACTTACACTCAGTTACAAAGACAATCATCCGATCTTTCGAATTTACAATTTTAGTTGGATAGTCTCTAGGCTACGGTAGGATATCGACCACACCTTCGCCACTAGTGAAAAAAATGCGCAATCACTGTCGCGTTCTTTCGCAAACTCAGTCTATTTATTGACAAGAACAAAATTAAAAATTTTGAATAACCTCCGACTACCTCATATTTGTTATCTTTACAACATTCTACTAGTCAAGCTTTTATTTGACACCCATATTGAGGTAGGTTGTGAAGAAATATTTTGTCCGCCATTTTATGGAGGCGGCCATCTTGAATCGATATTAACCAAACATAGCTAAGACATACCTACATACTTTCAAATAAAAGAAACCGCATCGAAATCGGCTCATCTGTTTGAGCTCTACGGTGTCACAGACAGACACACACACAGGCAGACAGACAGACATCGACGTCAAACTTATAACACCCCTTTTTTTGGTCGGGGGTTAAAAATAATGTAGTACGGATAAAGCCCCCCGCATCAGATGCAGTGGCAGGCTCCGTGTAGCGCGCCGCCCCGAACTCAGACATCCGCAAGCAAATATTGAAACCAACTTTAAATGGAATTTTGATTCGATTTCTTAGCGGCGAATTATAATTTCAAATGAGTCGCGAGATGAAAAATCCGGATCGGACCATGAAAGTTTCGAGACCCTCAAATACTTCGTCAAGGATCACTTTATGTCTAAACTGACTTTTAATGTAGCGAGCGTAAAGTTATAATGTAATACATAAAATATTATGTGGGCACTTTAGACTTTAATCATCTATTTATACAGACTCGGTAATGAGGTTTGTGTTGGTGGTGACGCTCGATTGCATTTAGTACTTCCCACATCTTTATTTTTTTAAATGTCTTCATTTATTTATTACGTTAACGAACGTAACTTCATAGCACCTAACTTCCCTCTATCTGCGGTTGGAAGCGTGCCCTCACTAAGTTTCAGCTTCAAAGGTCTTACTCTAATTTACAAATTCTACGTCGTAAACTAGAACCTGGATTAGCGTAAATCAGGAAAAAATATTGAAAAATGGAAAAAGGTATTGGAATAGACAAAAGTTCTCAAGTACTGAAAATCGTAGTGTTCAGGTCTATGACAATTAAACCGAACATTACTACGAGGTCAAACTGAAAGTTCTTAGAAAATCAAAAACTGATTACATTAGCCAGTTATTAGTTTTATTACATCTTTTCAAAATATTGTCCATTCACGTCAATACACCGCTGCATGCGATGGAACCACTGGGAAAAGCACTTTGCCCACTCGTCCTTGGGTCTCTTCAATGGCATCGCGATACGCAGCCACCGCTTCTTCAGCATTCATAAACCACTTTCGATCGTTTGCTTGGCGGTGTGCGATGAGGCGTTGTCGTGGTGAAGGAGGATCCTACTGCGAGGTCGTTTCTCTCGAACTTTTTCCAAGACAAGTGGCAAACAATTGGTAGTGTACCATTCTGCAGAAACTGTTTTTTGATCCTCTAACACAATTGTTGCGAAATGACCTATCCTTCCAAAGAACGAGGCCATCATTTTTTTCCCCGCACTTCGATCTCTCTTCACTTTAGTTGGCAACTCCTCGAAAGGAAACACCCACTGAGCAGATTGTCTTTTGGTTTCAGGATCATAACAGTAAATCCAGCTTTCGTCACCTGTTAGTATGTCGAACACAGCATTTGAGTCACCTCTGTTAAATCTTTCAATCATTTTACGGCACCAATCCACACGATGGAGTTTTTGAGCCTCAGTCAAATTATGAGGTATCCACCGGGCGCAAAGCTTCCTGACCGCTAAATGTTCGTGTAGGATTTTGTGCACTTGACTCATACCGATGCCTAAGCTTGTCCAAATCTGCTGATAGGTTACTCTTTTGTCAGTCTCTATCATACGCCGCACAACACAGATGTTATCTTCAGTCGTCGCCGTAGAAGGCCGTCCCTCACGTAAATCATCAGTGAGATTAGTGCGACCACGTTTAAACTCATTAAACCAGTTGTAAACAGTCGCACGAGAAGGGGCTTCATCGTGAAAGGCCAATCGTAGTCTATCATAACTTTCTTGTTGACTTAAATGACATCGAAAGTCATAAAAAATCATTGCACGAAAATTTTCTCGTGTTAAATTCATGTTGACGTGACATAGACAATTTTCAATTTGCCGCCAAATCGTAAAACAAATGACAAATGAATGAAGTATATACTCAGTAATATTGGCAAAGAGTTCTATTTTCAAATTATAGAATTATTTTTTTATTATATTGTTTATAAGTGGCCAGTTCTAAGAACTTTCAGTTTGACCCGCGTATTTACTTTCATGAACGGATTTTTAATGACTGGTGTGGTCAGTTTAGTCTTACTTAAGTTTCAACCACTACCTATTTCAAGGAAAGGGCATCCGCACGACTGTGTCGCGTTTGACGCCAAATGAGTTCCAACAATTGGCCACAGAATTGATTTTATAAATATAATTTAAGTCAACTTATGACCTTTTGTCCTACAGGCAGATTTTCTTCCACTTAAGCCATCAAGTCATACTGAACCATTTTTGCTTTTGTATTTGACTATTTATTTGTATTATTGCATTTAAGTCTGTCGTTCTCCGAAAAAAAATCCCTGCATAGCATTAAATCACCGAATAGTTATTAATATAAAGTAATATTAAAACAAACACTACCACTAAGTAGTTAGCAACTAAATTGTTTGCCTGCAAAGTACAAATAGCTCATCGACACTGGTAAAGTCATACAGAGAGAAAATTCAATTTGAGCTAAGTATTCATAAGTAGCAGTTAAAATAAAAAAACACAGCGATTGAAACCAGAAACATTCACATTTAACGTCTAGTTTGACCATAAACCGTGAACACATCTGGGTCAAACTTTAAAACGAAAAACACGAACGAGTAAAGTATTCAAACTAAAATGGCTTTTAAAAAATCTGCCGATGCTTTACAAATACAGGCTGGTTCTAAAACCGGCTTATCTTCCATATCTGCGCGTCATACAAAATGCACGACCGGCCGGGGAGCGATCCCACACTTTTTAAATTTTATTTTTCGTGCTTGGATGGAGTCATATTTATGTGTTGAGTATGAATGTTTGATGCCGAGCAGATAGCTCGCTCGTTGGCTGTGTTTACGCCGGTGCACGGTGGAACAACTTTGATTAGATGCTTTCTTCAAGCTATATTTCTTTTGGTGCATTAGGGAAAAATATGACAGTGAATTTTACGATGTGCGCACACAGTCACGGATATTAGCTTTTTTGCATTAGATAGCAACTAATGTTAATTACCAGCGTTCTTTCCCGGCTTCGCCCATGACACATTATACCCTATAGCACTCAGGAATTATGTACCTATCCAAAATTCTTCTTCTGAGATAAGCGCGTTCAAACAAAAAACTTCTTTATAATATTAGGATAGATGTGTTAGACAGTTTGGACGTTGCTCTGTCACGTCAGAAGGCTTGAACCGATTAAATTGGAATTTGGTACACAGATAGAATACATTCTGAAATAGCTCATAGCTAACCGTTTATTGCAGAAAAAATACGGAAACGAGAATTGTGCTTGTAAAACCGCGGACATAAATGAAACCGAAATTTTTAATTAATAATTTTGGAAATACATTACTACGTAATGTTCGGCTCTCCATCGTGGTTTCAAACTTTAACAATAGCCACATTTTAATCAAGCCAAAACGGAACCAAATGAAACAATTAAGATCGACTTCTCAACTTTCGTTCGGATTCGGTATCCTCTGCGCGAGGCACATTAAATTCTTTGAAACAATCCTCGAGACGGCCGCCGACTTGCCCAGAATCACCGATTTGCCCGAAATTACCGACTCGCCCAGAATCACCGCCTTGCCCAAAGTTACCAGCTGGTCAGACTCAGCACTTTCAGCAAAGTTGGTACGAAGTTTTAGATTTAACTAAAATTTTGGATCAATTGATGTTTCGCGATACTATTTTGTACTAGACAAGCAGTGTCTGGCGGTTTTACCCGAGTAGTTCCCGCTTCCTTTACTTTTTTTTTAGAGTAAGCATTGAGTGACGAGACGAGCTGGACATATATAAAGTTTAAAGTCACCATTGTGGTATGTTTATTAATTTTAAATTATTCTCTGATTTGTTTCACAGAGTTGTTTGCATGTAACCACGTTAATAAATATTAGATTAATTTCCTGCAACGTCGTCATTTTAAACTTTCGTGCAACAGTGCACTAATTCGTTTTTAATTGCTAAATGTTTTATATGTGTAGGTATCACTTTTATGAGGTTCGTGTTTTTACAAAACTCGTTTTTTTACAAAATATAATGAATGATGTATCTTAACAATTACCTAGTAAGCCTGCATAAGTTACAATGCATCGTTGATGTTTGAACATGAAGAGCTTATATCATTGCCTAGCGCAATACCTACTACGCTCGTTAGTTAGTAGTGGTAGAACTTATTTTTTCGTCTTTTTATTTGTACTTCCCGTTTTCCTATTTTCGTATCTTTTTTCCATCCTACGGTTGCCTGGAAGAGATCACAGACAAGGTCGCCCATTGCTACTTTAATTTTAATCTTTAAGTCTTTATGGTTTTTGTTTTAAATTAAATGCAATAAAGATTTAATCTATCTATTTATCTAGAACTCTTGGCAGAATCTGCCTGGGCAGGACCACACTTTTTCCAGATATTCTACCGCCAAGCATAACAGTGCAAGCATTACTGTGTTCCGGTTTGAAGGGCAATATTTCCAGTAAAATTACAGGGCTTAGAGATATAATATTTTAGATTTCTGGGTGACAAGCACAGTGCATCGTAGACTTTAGAACATGAAAAACTTAAATCATTCCCTAGTTGTATCAGCACTATGCTACGCTCGTCGTCCGCGGATTTGAGATTAATTATCTCCTTGTACTATAATTCCTCGGCAAGGTTTTAGTTTGAAGGGTTTCCAAGAAAACCAATGTATTATGAGAAAATCTACATCTGAAATACTTTGGATGGTCGGTTATGGAATATTATCAAGTATGCTTTAAGCATACTCTACTTTAGACCCTGCTTAAAGTATATATACCTGGGTATAGTTTGTAAAATTTAGTTAGTAGGGCTTTGCAGTTTCTGGGCTAGCACAAAGTTTGGAAAGAAGTAGAGGATATTTGATTAAAAAAAACCAATCATAGGGACTACCGATTGAAGTGAATATGTATAACTTAATATTTTAATATAAAACACCCCAAATCTTGCACAATACATCACTGTATAGCTACAAATATCCTCTTATTAGTCATGTCGGTGGTGCGAGCTTGCTATATTTTACTTATCCAAAAAGCGGTTATAGGTTTGCGCCCACTTATACGAATCCACTTCCACCTGAAAAATAAATTACACTAAAATATGAGCTTTATGTCGTGCCTATTAACATATACATTACATTGGCAACATAAACCAGCAGATAGCTGACAGCAAGCGGTTTGCTAATTTGTGTTGCCAATGTAATCTGTATCTTAACGTGCATAGCATAAATCCCATATTTGAGTGTATTTTATTTGGCGGGTGGTAGCCGAGTCGTACACGCACGTCAAGCTTTGCTGTTTCGCCACCGCTACATTAGCACATCGGTGATTCCAAACGATAAATAGGTGAAAATTAGCTATTTCTTTAAAAAGTCACCTAATACGTAGCCATAAAATCTTTACTTCAGTTTTGAAGTTAATGTGTTTATATAACTTTTTAGTACAACTTGCAAACAGCAAACTGCGTTACATTCCATTCGTATCTTCCGTAGTACTGGGATCGATTCCGCTCCAGTGTATCGGCAACTTTCCCCGTATTGAACCCCCCGAGCTTACCCCTAAAAACAGGAACATTTTTCCTACCTCCTTTTATTTTGCTCGTGGGAATTCTTGATTACGCTAATCCGGGGCTTTGTACTTTTCCTTCACATTTTTAAATGATACTTTAGGATTTTCGCGATAATACAATTACGCGTCGGAGCCGGCTTTATTAACGTTTCATGCCTGTTTATTTGAGAAAAGTAAATATTTTAGTGAATAAAATCATGAATTCCGGAGTGTTCTAATAGCTAATGTTTTTACAAGAATCTCTGAGAGCTAATCTAGTATTCAATTTTAGGAATTTTTGGTGGTCTCAGAAAATACAAGAAACTATGCTAAATGTACAAAACACTTGATTAATTAGTTATGACAATGCTCCTTTACAGCAATTTATTTTTTGTAGTACACTTTATGTGTCTATTCTCAATGTAATTTTATTATTATAAATGACGAGACATATTAAGACTGTGTTAAGCAATTGGTAATTTATTGCTAATTTTAATGTATGTTTTTTAATATGTCAATAAATACTATCTTATCTTATAAATATAAGGCCTGTGTGTGTAGTTTCCGTTCCATACTTTTCCTGCTATAAAAAGTAGTTTGTGCGTAATTCCAGACTTATAACCTGTATTTAAAATTTTAAGCCGTTGCGAAGTGAGCAACATCGAAATTTTTACAATTAAACGAGAACATTTCAAGGCAAAAGTGAATCTAGGTTGGTATGAATCTAAGTCTAGACTAGCCAAAGTGAATCTAGGTCTAGGCCGGTTGCGTTTGACCAGACTGCCGCTTACCAAACGGTTTGCTGGTAAAACGTACCTACAATAACTCCTGCTTCGTACGATGAACTAACCGAAAAGGTGTCAGAGATATACTCAAGCAAGCAACCCAGGCCTAACTCCCACATTGCCAGTCCGTGCAAGAGTCGATTCGTTTTTCCCGCCAACGCCATGGCACATAATAAACATCTAATTTTATCATAAATGTTTGACCTGGGTGGGAACAGGAGTGGTCCGAGGGAGGATTGTCACAAGGGTCATGATTGGTCACCCCTCCAAAATTTGAGGCAGCGACTGCTCTTTAGTGGGAATCGAACACACGCCACTGCTCACTGAGTACAAAGCCACAGAGTCAGTGAAACAAAAAAAATTGGCCGTCATAGGAGCTGCTCATAGAAATTTACACTTATCACTCAAAATTTCATAGCTTACTTTGGAAACTACGCGGTTGAAACCGGAGGGCTGGTTCTGACGCATTTCTAGATGGCCAATGGGAAATGGTTACGCATTTATAGATAGCCAAACGTCACGGTCTCGAGTTAACCCGAAGATTTTTTTATCATTCCCGAGCGTGACGCTAGATATCAATTCACAGCCCACGAAAAATATGTCTGTGGAGCGCCAAAAAAAGTTTTCAGTTCAAAAATGCATGGACATTGCGCCAGTTGTAAAAAATGAAAGCAAGGCGCGCTCTTATCTATAATATCTACAGCGGAACGTGTGCGCATCTATGAAAGAGTGCAATATACTGGGTCAAGTGAGAATTCCTATTGTAAACATAATGATGAATTTAATCACGATCTAAATTATTGTTTGATATCAAGTGAGAATTGTTATTTTTGAACTTTTCAATTTTAGACTTTGAATTCGTCGCGGGGAAAACTACGACTACGTTAGTGTAACGAGTTTTCGTTCGCTTTCAAGTCATATATTGTACTGTAATTATCAAATCACACACTTAAAAAAAAAAGCTTTATTAATTCCACACAACATTGCAATAAATTAATTTTACATTTTACTCTTTCACTTTAAATAATTATTTATTGATAAAATTGGTATTACATTATTATTAAAAATATTATATCTAAAGTTGTATGGACCCCATCGGGTAAAATCCTCCTTCAAAGCATTCCACTTTTCTTTGTCGGTGGCCAGCTTCATCCACCTCTGGCCCGCTGTTGCAGCCAGAAATCGCTCACTTGTTATGGAAATATTAAATATTAGAATTAGAATAAAGTAGCAATTGGCAACCTTATCGCTAACAGTGGTTTCTTCCAGGCGGCCCAGTGGAAACCGGCTAAGTTTAACCGGTTAAGTATTTGTCGTGTCGGCGGTTCCAAGGGTAAGGGTAAATATCTTTGTATTTGTAAATAAGTAGTATGGGTATCCTTCACAACCGTGTGTAAATAAAGTCTTCATTTTCTTTTAGAACTGAAATTGAAATATGAATTAAATTCAACACACAAATTATTTTGGTTAGGTTAGGTACTAACATTTAAGTTTTCGTTAATGTTCTTCGGCAGCTAAATTAGATTAAAGCACTCAACAAACTCCGTCTATAGTAAATGAAAATACAATGATCATTAAACTTAATAAACCAAGTTAAACTAACGAGTTAGAAAGGGTTATAAAATTACTTGTAGTAAGAATAAAGTACAGACCTAATGCAGATAGTAAAAACTCCTTACAATAACCATTATCGTCGTTGTAAAATAAAGTACAAAATTAAGAGTTAATTTACCTGTATTATTTATGAATAAAATTAGTCCACCTTAACAAATGCTACCTACTCGATTATATTCTAAACTGGCAGATGCCTTTACAAAAACTATTCTAGTAATTCTAATTGTTAACCTCAAGAAATACCTTTAAATACTGGTAAAAATGATCATAAATACCATTATACCTTATACCAATATTAACATTATACCAATATATTTAAAGTATTTTTTAATTGATAGAGATGTTAAAAATGAATAAAATAAAAAATAAAATAAAACACTTGTGTTTTCAAAACTGACATAGGCCTTAACAAATACATTTCAAGTCCTTTATAAACTGACGGAGACGTTAAAAATAATAGTTCAAACGTTCTTTGAAAATCGAATCTATTTTAATAATCCAAGTCCTTCCTTTTAGACATTTAAAACTATTTGAATGAAATGATACAATTATCTCAATTTCACCTACTCTGAGAATTAACACTGACTACATCTCAATTATTTGTATACCAATATAGGTCTAGAGACCTACGCTCACTACTTGTTGAAAGCGTGTCCAAGGATACAATGCTTAATACGCGGCAACTAGTACCCTAGCATTTTAGTTATCGCGTAGACATAGCGCTGTGAAAATGAAGTTTACAATTCTATTTATATCTCCTCTTCAAAACTGTTTAGTGGCTCAAAGATTATACGTTAGTAGCTTAAATAGCGCTTTCTATTCACATCTCACAAATTCAATATTGTAACTGATCAGTGATCTCGCTAATTAATTTCAATAACCTCATCCGAGCTCTAACCGCTATAGATTACCGTAAATTGATTCGTAATTTTCCTGGAACGCCGCGCACCGCGCCGCTCCGTCGACACTTGTGAACTAAATCCTTGATTAAAATTGATGAGCAAAGTTGTGGCTACTTTGTTCAATGAAACATGGACACGTCTCTGATCGAAAACGCCATTTTACGCCATAATTTTTCTGAAAATACGACGTCATTATCTGAATTAATATGAAAACTTTTTCACAGCTCCGACATTCCCAACAATTTTCACGAAAATTAAAATGAATGAGCGCAAAAAGGACCGTAGGCGGTGGGATTCGAACCCACGCTTCCTCAGAATCTCACTTTTGTATTCTAGTCACACGCATACTACACAGAACAATTAGTGTACAGGAATGAAACGAATAATATACTACCACGCCCGAGCTAAGGTTTCCTCTAGCTTATACTGAAAACTATCGTAGTAGTTATATAAATAAAACAACAAAAAACAATAACTGTAAAGTTATTCAATTAAAATAAATGTATTTAATTAATTTAAGAACTGGGTGTGGATGACACTTGCACTCGCGCCGTCCTCAACCGTTCCGAGTATCATGTCCATGAGCGATGTCTATGTTTGCATTGCTCGAACGTGCATTATATGTACTTTAACTTCTCTTACACCGGTTATTTTGTGCAATAATCGCTCGCGACTGCTGATTTTAGTTTGTTGTTTGCTGTCGTCAGCAAATACAATTTAATTTTAGAATGTTTTATTAACAGAACAATAATCCACTAGCTGTCGATAAGTTGTACAGCAATGATTTTGTCGTGTATAACGAAATGTTGTTCACCTAAATTGAGTAGAATTAGACTAATTTAATCAAAAATAACTATTTGATTTACCTACCAGCGGTCCGGCTTCGCCCATTATACATAATTCGTAGTAAGTACATATCCAGTGGGGAAATAGTTTTTGAAATCGGCCCATTAGTAATTGGGTTTAGCGCGTTCCAACAAAATATCTCTTCGGCTTTATAATATAAGTATAGATTTGGTGTTATTGTATTGTAGATACTAAATACCGAAGGTAAGGTAAATGAAGTAACGTTATTTTTAAATTTGTTTAAATGCTCGTGGAAATCTCTCACGCTACCTACACTAATTAGCCCCAAACTCAGAAAATCCTGAGATATCAACACAAGTTTGTGTAAAGCGGCATTGCCAAGTATTGCAGCTGTAGATGTGCAGCAGGTATAATCTTATAATCAAATATAGCAGAATATTATTTTAAAATAGCAATTAATTATTCAAACGACTTGATTACTGATGAGGTTTAATATACTTTAGAGCTGAGCTTATATCGAAAGGTACAGAATAAAATAAATCAGGAAAGCAAACAATGTCCAGCCGGCTTTCCTCCCAGACCCAAATTTGTGACTCCAGTTTATCAGGACGCAGAGTAAGGCCTAATAAAGCGGCCCTTGGCCCTCCCCCTTCGGACCCTCTCAGCTAGATATATCGCCCTCCTCTAACCCTCATACCCATGCGGTTATGATAGACAAGAAAATCTAGGTACGGACGATGTATAATCGTGACGTTGTAAGCTCAAACCTCATCAGCACGTTTATAGTATCTTTCCAAGCATCTGGTATCTTAGTAGTGGTAGGACTCTTGGCAGAATCCATCTGGGAAGTAACACACATTTGGCAGTCATTCTACCGCCAAGCAGTAACGTGCAAACATTACTGTGTACATTTGAAGGGCAACTTTTCCAGAGAAATAACATGGCTTAGAGATATAATATCGTAGATCTCTGGGTGACAAGCCCAGTGCAGTGCTAGGTAATGGTTTGAACTCTTCATGTTCCAATGTCATTGTGCTATTATTTATTATTGTTGCATGTTGCTTACCTTCAAGCGCATGTTAATTAATATTTACTATAACCTAAGCTAACCAAATTTGTTCTAAATCTTAGTTGGATCGACCCATTTTCGATAGTTGGCGGAGCGGGTTCAGCTAGTATAAAAACACCAGCTTCAAATGTAGTGTCGCTTTGAAGGATACATATTATAATTGTAATTAGTTATGTTTCTGAATATTTTGTTACGATTTCTATTATGCCAAATATAATGTGATTTACTATAATTAAGGTCTAATGAGCGCATATTATTAAATTTATAAGCTTGTACACCGTATAAAAATCTTTTGTCTGTCGCATTAAAATGGAAAGTTTGTAAATTAGGATAATAATATACACTACCAGAGTTCAACTTCTTTTAAAGTCATTTTAGCAAACAAATAGTGTCGCCTCCCCACACTGTGCCAGCGTGGTGGATTACGCCCTTGACTTTCTCCTTGAGAGAGAAAGCTCCGAGTCCCAGCAGTTGAAACATTTAGTGAGTTCCTTACGCTTCTATGTATGTTTATGTTTCTAGTATTAGTAGTATTAGTTCTAATAGTAATATAATGCGGGTCAGCAAGCGGAAAGCAAGTTTTAGGCCAAAACACAGTTATTAGCGCCGAGGGCTACAACCTGTGGGCGGTTAGCTGTGGCCTGGAAACTATATCGCTACTAACTTAGTCACGAATACTGCCGCCGGGATTATTTCACTAATATTGGAACCGGTATCTACAAACCTACATGTTTCTAGTCTGTGTTGAAGTGCAAAGTTATTTAGGGGCTTTAAGGGAGACAATTTTAAGGTTCGCCTCACCGATGCTTCAGTATGTCGGACGGAGGGGGCACCGAAGTGGCGTAGGGTTGGAGCGGCGGCGGAGTAGCGGAGCATAGCGTGCGTTGGACGTTAATTGGATGAGTGGAATCTTGTAAATTCGTGTCACCCACATGCGAATACCAGTATGTCTGTAGCTACGACGATTTTTTGTGTAAGCAACATTAGTGATGTTTTATTCTCGTTATGAGAGACTGGCGATGGAGTTCACCTCCCTCGCCAGTTTCTATGACTGTCCACTTTTTGAAACGGAGTTCCTCACCGCCGACTCGAGAGAGAGGAGATAGGAATTTTGCTGCAGGACTGAACAAAAAAAAATGAGAGTAAAACCGTGAGAAAAACATGTAACGGAATTGACTCGTTAAGACTGCTCATGACCAGTACTGCCAGCTTTATTATCAGATGATCGTACCACAAAAAGAAAATTTAGTAGTTTTTTTTGTAAATTGTATTGCTTCTATTTTATCCGCAGGAACTTCGTTCCTATCTAGTGTCCCATATCACCACCTCTTTTTTTGTTTTAATTGGACTTATGGCAGCTATCCTCAAATGGTCTCTGCTGCTTACCAAACGTAGCGTGGGACCTATAAAAGATTATGATTCAAGAATCAGTCACTCATTTATGATGTAAGAAAATAAACGAAGCGATAAAAGCACTCAAACACAATGCCATCGACTTCATAATCTTTTATCAGGAAATCTTAATACGGCTTACACTCGAAAATCCGCAAAAAATATACATCTGAAATTCACAGATAATTTTTGTTGAACACCGTAAATGAGTGGGATGTTATACCGGCCTCGGTGTTTCATAAATAATACACCCTTGGTCTTATATATACAGACCTCATCGATTAACTTACGAAATATATCTTAAACCAAATAAATCTCTACTTTCCATGAAGCATATTGTAGTCTAAACTATTTAACTTCAAATGGCCAATTTAATTCTTAATCCGGTAATTTATTTTTTAATTCTCATGGACTCTTGTTCAATCAACGATAGGATTGCACTTGGCTGCCATCTTGTTTTCTTTTCTTTTTTTTTTAAAAAAAAAGTGGCATGTGCCTTATGGTAAGCAACATGCCTGCCACATAACAGCACAACGACGAAGTGACGTGAAGAGTTAAAATCATTACCTAGCACTGCACTGCGCTCATCACCGAGACATCTAAGATGTTATATATATCTCTAGTTTCCTCTAATTTCTCTGAAAACATTGTCCTTCAAACCGGAACACAGTAATGTTTGCACATTATTGCTTGGCAGTAGAATAACTGGCAAAAGTGTGGTACTTCCCCAGGCGGACTCTGCCAAGAGTCCTACCACTACTAAACTAGACTAGACTCGTATGTCGCTAATGCCCGAGCGACACAAAGCTAGTATTTCAAGCGAGGAAAACGAGCTAGTGTTAGAAAACTAACAAGCTATTACTTCTATCTTCGTGGAGACAATGCTATGACAACGCTAGTTTTGTTAGCATACTAACACTAGCTTGCTATCTAAGCTAGAATGCTAGAAAAACTAGCCTCGTGTCGCTCGAGCAAAAGCGACAACATGATCTACGATGAAGCTAACTTTGCTTACCTAAAAGAAACTGATTCACTCTTTAATTTGAAGACACCTAGTTTATAAGCAACCAAATTTTGGTGGTGGTGGCCATTGGATTTGAAACTGATCGTAATGTATTCTACCAGTCAAGCCCTTTTACTTACTAACCAATATTGAGGGAGATATGTAATCCACCATTTTGTAACGCCGCCATCTTGTGGCGATTTTTATCAATCATAGCTAAAAATACTACTTACCTATGGTAGGTTTTTATTCAAATAAGAGTAACGTTATTGACATTTCAAATAAAAAGTTTGGAAATAATGACGTTACAAGCACATACACCAAAGAGTTTACAGACTACGTATAGAGTTAGATTTTCCGCAATGGTTCTTTTGTGTCAATCGTAAGCAGATGACGGAGGTATGTAATCTGTGACGTGCATAGTTTCTATGGCAACAGAGGGATGTGCTGCAAGAAAGATGCTACCCGTGCTTTTGGTGTAAAGCGCTTGTGCTATACGTTTTATATGTAAACTCTTTGACATACACAGAGTCACGTCATACTCATACACACCGTGTCGTTCTTGCGTCGCCGTCGGGCGTTGATTCAACAAATTGCTGGAAGACAACAATAAACCTAAAATGATGGAAACCATCGTTAAATGGACAATACTAAACGTCTACGATATACCAATATATAATGTTGTGGTAAAATAATCGGCCTGAGGTAAAAAATGTACCTCCCCATAGTGCGATTTAATAAAGCCGATATTCATAGGAGGAATTTATTAACCCGTTATGATATCCGGGCGCGGTGGCGGGCCGGCTCCGAGGCGGATTTATGAGGCAGGGTCGCGGGATCGACGCGGCCGCGGTGAAATATCGCCAAGACTTACTGAGGGTATTACATGGAACCTCCGAGATTTTTCCCCATTATTTCTGCATGCGGATTAATATGAATTATTTGTGGGTGAAATAAAAAATTCAGAGGTTTCGGCGGAAAGTCTTTTTTGTAGACATATTTTTAAAACCATATTTATATTGTGTTTATGGCACTTACTACAAAGGTACAAAGCATTTTACTTTTTACCGTTATTGTGTTAGGTTTACGTAAATACTCGTATCTAATAATTTTTAGATTACTGTTTGTTTTTTTCTTCGTATTGACATAATTTATTAGGTACCACTTACTCATTCAAATTGTTTAAATTAAGTTTGTGACAACCGATCTGATGTGTTGACCCATCACTGCAGGTCTACTACGAAGACCGATAAACGATATATCGGCCGAAGTTATGGACGTTTTATACCACGAAACACAATCGGTCGGTTGATGACACAAAAACTGTCTAATCAGAGTCAAAGTCAAAGTCAAAGTACTTTATTCATAAATGTACAATTTACACGTCAATTAATAAAAAACAAAAACAAAAGAAAGAGCATACAAATTGTATACATTTTCAAAGTTTGAAATGACTACTTTACTGTATTATAATAATTATTGTACAGAAAACTGTCAAGCATTGTACGAGTATGATATGGCTTTAATACAATTGTACTGACCAATGTCAAATTTTTTTCTTTACATTTTTATGGGAACTTTGCCATCACTCTCTAAAAATTCGCTGTAACTATAAAAAGCTTGATCGATAAGCCAGCACTTTAATTTGTTTTTGAAGCTGCCAAAACTTGGGGCCGATATAACTATTTTCGGAAGAGTGTTATAAACTTCCGGTCCCATAATGTGAGTCAACTTCTGTGACCTCGTGAGAGAGTGTGGTATAACATCCAACTTGTCAGCGTTGCGTATGTTACGAGAATGTCTCTCTCCTCGCGTGTTGTACGATTCTAGATTATTTCTGACATACACAGCCACTTGGTATATCAAGATAGCAGGTAACGTAAGTATCCTAAGCTCTTTGAAGTATGGTCTTACGGATGTACATTGCGATACGCCAATGATGTTCAGTGTCGGTCGGGATGAACGAAACGCCCGATCAGATCAATCGACCGATTGTGTTTCGTGGTATAAAACGTCCATAACTTTGGCCGATATATCGTTTATCGGACTTCGTAGTAGAGCTGCAGGGCACTGCATCGTGGGCACGTGATCGACTGACGTTTCTTGGCTAGACCATTCTAGATAAAGCGCAATGCGCAGGGACGATGGTTAACTTACGTGGATAAGATAAATACAATAATACTTATTCCTTATTTAAATAATAAATAAATATTGGTGGACAATTCACACACAACACCATCTGACCCCAAACTAAGCAAAGCTTGTGTGATGGCAGCCAGATAGTTGATATAATACTTATATAGTTTTAAATACATACTTATTATACATAGAAACACCCAGACACAGTGCAAACATTTGAATTCATCACACAAATATTTGCACTGGGTGGGGATCGAACCCACGACCCTCGGCTTCGCAGGCAGAGCTACTACCCACTAAGCCACTAGGCCAGTCAAATGTAATGTAAAAGTTTAATAGTAATGTTCGGTTTAATTGTCACAGCCCTGAACACTACGATTTTCAGTACTTGAGAACTTTTGTCTATTCCAATACCTTTTTCCATCTTTCAATTTTTTTTTCCTGATTTACGCTAATCCAGGTTCTAGTTTACGATGTAGAATTTGTAAATTAGAGTAAGACCTTTGAAGCTGAAACTTAGTGAGGGCACGCTTCCAACCGCAGATAGAGAACTCAGGCTGCTATCAAGGTACCCTTATTGTGATTTGAGGAGATCTCCAACGGAAACTTACGTGGCTCGGTTGTATTTATATAAGTTACCAGCAAGCGCTCCGTGATAAAAAGGAGCCAATGTGCAATTCCGGGGTATAATAATCAGTGTTCCCAATTTCTTCACCATCCATGTGCAAAAAATCCAAACAACGAAACATTGAAAGTTATAAAATTAGTATTATAAGGATGCTAAGCCAGTAGTTCATTATGCCTACCTGTGGTTGGAAGCGTACTCTAGTATAGTATCAACTTTTGTAATCTATGAAATTTAAGGGCTATCTTGGGACGTTCTATGCGACTTCGATTGTTATTTATTTTGAACATTAAACATATTTACATTATATTTCAAAAGCAAATAACTTACACGATCAATTCAATATAGAGCCTTGTAACTATGTTGTATAGAGTAGAAATTTCAAAAACTGTTTAATTTTCGTCGCCAAATTAGTGGTGTAAAGTGTAACTACGCGTGTTATGACGCAATAGCGAGGGCGGTATAGAATATAATATGTAATGGAGAGTGTCGGCTTGTTGGTTTCTGGTTCCTTTATTGCACCGGCTACCATGTCCTGGAATGAAGACATGGTGTAGTTGGCACTGATCTACAGTCCTTTCATGTTTGCAATTTTGTTTTAGAAAATTTTGTATGTTGATGAAAATATTTTTAGTGAACGTTTTACTAAATTGTAGTAACTCTAATAGGAAACAACATGGCAGTCATAGGAACTGTCGACAGAAGTGAAAACTTACAACTCAGAATTTGATAGCTTACTTTGGAAACTACGCGGGTATAACAATGGTAAATACTGACGCATTTCTAGGTGGCCAGTGGCCATGGTCCCGAGTTGATCCGAAGATTTCTAATTATTCCCGAGCGTGACGCTATAATTCAATTCACAGCCCACGAAAAATCTGTCTGTGGCGCGCCAAATGATGTTGCATCACTAAGAATATGCAATAGTGCGGGAAACGATGGAATACGTTTGTTTACCCAGAAAAAACTCATCCTCGATTTGAAGACAACCAAACCTACTATAGAAACTAGCCATTTAGAAACGCCCTCTTAGGTAACGTATTTCATAGGTTTTATTGTGAAAAAGTCAAACCTCTTCCTTCGGGTCTTTGGAATGTCATCTGAGAAACAATGTCACTTTTTCAAACTCTGACGTAAAAACAACGGGGTGTTATTAGTGGCTGAGTTTGACACACACACAGGTGAGTGTATGGGTGTTTGTGTGTCTGTCTGTGTCAACGTAACTCCTGTACGGATAAACCGATTTTAATTTTGTTTTTTTTTTGTTTGAAATAGGAAGTATTTAGCTTAGCTATGTTTCGTCAAAATCTGTTCAGTCGTTTCGTTATTATTAGGTGTTTTGTAAACTACGGTAGTAATTTTAGATGCATGATTGGATAAAATGTTGTACTCGAAAGCATACGTGTGGTCTAAAGTCTAAATTGACAGCTGGTTGTGAAAGAAAATAATTTCGTGTATTTTTGTTGAGCTACGAAAAGACAGTTGAGAAAATTCTTCAGTATTATTGGATGATACTGATCAGCTGCGTACGTAATGAACACACACAAATAAAAAGGTTCAAAGAACGAGTTTTTTATTCAGATCAATAACCAACCCGTACCTGCGGTTACACGCGTACGTCACACGCCAAATCTATCAAAGAAAAAAATCTGACTCGAGTCGACACAAAGAGAAATAACAACGACACACAATCTGTACAATACACAATATACATCTGTGTGCGTCGCGTATTGGAATGTATCGCGTACGTACTGCGTACCGATTGCAGGGCTGTCAATAGAAGAAACATGGGCCGATATCATCATTGTTTTTGACAAATTATTTATTGACATGAATTACTATTCCCAATGTTAAAATACGAAAATTTGTATGGACATTTGTTACTGTTTCAAGCAAAAATTCACCTGAACCGACTAGTTCTTAGTAAAATTCTGCACGTAGATAGATAATAGTTCGGAATAATATGTAGGCTACTTTTATTCAGAAAAAATAACGTAATCGACCACTACGTGGGATGGTACTGCGATCGTAGCACAATACAGAGGATACAAAACCGCTCACCAGAAGCGAGACAAAAATCCTGCAACTTGATAGCTGAAAAATGTTGTTGGCAAAATTATATCATACGTGAAATTCTTTTTATTCACTACAATTGCATGGTGTTATGCAAATCGCAGTCCACAATAGTTTAAAACTTAAAAAAAACAATCCAAAGCATCACTAATCTAAAATAACAAAACAATGCACCCCACATTTATGTGATCGTAAAAAAGCTGTCCCGTTTAATTCTAGCGCAGGTGAAATTCCGAACTAGTGGTCCCAAGAGCCCCTTAAAATGTATCAGCTTGTCTCGCGTGGCAGCCCTGGGCGGCGAGCGACCGGGCGCTACAAAGGGATCTACTTGCAATTGTTTCCGCTTATTTCTCTTACATTTTTATTGGTTTTCGATCTTCTGAAGCTCTTGTTTTCATTCTCTGTTAATCAAAAACTTCGCGCTCTAGATTTTTCTCCCCTGGTTAAATATTTTTGTAATGTGATTGACTGTAAACAATTATTTTTCTCGGAACGTACAAACAGAAAACGTCAACTTAAAAATTACAGACACCTGACTGTAATTTTGCTATGTCTTAGCTACAATTTCTAAAATTTGTGAGACCAAAGAATAAAATAAATAAGACAACGAAATGCAAATATCATCGATGTGTGTATTTTTTTAATTCAATTGATTTTTTTTAAACCGTTGTGTGTACTAATTTTGGTTAAATTAAAATGAGACCTTTGAAGCAAGAAAATAATTCAGCAGATCGGTTGACGTCTTCGAGTAATTGTAAACATTCCTAAAAAAGTTTGACAAATGAAGGAGGACGCTCTTCGTGATATTAGTTAACGATTATATTTAGCAAAGAGTTTAGATATACTACGTATAGAGTTAGATTTTGAGATTTTCCGCCCGGTTCCATTGTGTCAATCGTAAGCAAATGACGTGCATACTTTCTAGGCAACAGAGTGATGAGCCGCGACAAAAGTACGACTCTTCCACAAGAGCGACAAAGCAAGAAAGATGCTACCCGTGCTTGCGGTGTAAAGCGTTTGTGCCAACTCTACACGTAGTATATACAAAGTAATCCTAGTGGGTAAGTTGATAGTAAGTGGTTGCGGTGCAGTAGGCCGATTCGAGAATTCGAATCCCACTCAGCAAAAACTGTAAGCTTTATTTTTATTTAATCGTACGCAGCAATATTTGCATAACAATCACAAACATTTGTTTTGTGTCTGGGTGGTTTGTTTAAGTTATAAAGATGTATTAATCAGTTATCTAAGTTCCCTACTACTAAATATGCTCTTTTTGGTACGTGCTATTATTCTCAATGCCGTTTTCCTTCAACGTAAAACCTAGTAATAATTACAAACGTATAAAACTTGCAACTTATAGTTATTTTACTTCAGGTATCTGGTGTCTTCAAACTGAGAGTGATTCGGTTTCTTCTAGGTACAAGCCCTTCCTCGTAAACCGCATAGGCAAATGGCATGCTCTATACATAAAAAAAAAACAAATTAAAAAACTTATGCTTATACATTATACAAGTGGAAATGAGATTCGAATATATCTGATCTCATGATTTTGAATCACGCAATCTACTCACTTAGCCACTACGGTTTAATTTATTTTAATTAAGCATTAAAATACGAGTATCAGCCATGTTGAAAATTCACTGACATCCCCCATTTGTTAGAGAGGCACTTGCATTGATAAGAAATATCGACAAAACATTCCAATGACTTAGACTCTGCCCAATTAACCAACTTGTCGACAAATGGACCTTTACACTATCGGCTAATGAAGTGCAACGAATTGTAAATGTATGCCTATTATGGTCGAATAGAGTATTGAATTTTACTAGTTTACTTTGAATATGGTCACTTCTTTGATTCAAGTAGAGTATAGAGGCAAAATTACGGCCGGAATAGTCGGGAGAACGGCGATTATCGATTTAGAGCCCCTGGCTCAAATTCGACGCGCACCACTGATGTTGCGCGTAATGCAGTTAGATTAAAAGCGGCAAAGAAAAAAAATCGTGAGAAAACCGCACTCCTTGCGAGAGACGGCACAGAGTCCCAGCAGTGGGAACATTTAGTAGATGGCTTATGCTATGCTTAGTTTAAGTGTAGTCACTTCTTTGATTCAAGCACAGTACACCGACCTCATACTGTGGAGGTTATGGGTTTTGTTCTTGACCAAGCAAATATTTGAACACAGCAGTACTGTACAACTAGTAGTAGTACTAGTAGTAACTACAGTAGAACGTTGAACACTAGCAGTGATAATCTAGTCAGGAGAACAGCAGCTGCCAATCTGGAGCCCTTGGTTCGAATGCCAAGCGAGCCAGTGGATTTAGTAGTCATGTGCGTAATGCTGCTAACTCAAAAACGGTGAAGGTAAACATCGTTAGGACAGCTGCTTGTCGGAGAAAATTTAATTAAATCTTCAAAAAGTGTAATCTACCAACCTACAACTTATTCGGCGTGGTTTATTGTGGCCTAAAGCTCTTGGTTAGGGGGATGCGTGACCCGATCGAATGGGACTCTGGAGTTTATACGGTGTGCTCCACGATATTGACTGCATTAATCTTGCTCCTTTTTATTTTCCGCCAATGAGCTATCTCGGACTATAATCTGTGTTGCTAATTTCAATCCCTTCCGTTCAGGCGTATCAACGCGGTTGAGCAACAAACATCAAAATTTCCACATTTATAACGTTAATAGAACTAGCGGTGCCTCGACAAACTGACTTTATAAACTCTATTTTTTTGTCACCCAGCATCAAAACATTTTAACTTAGCTTTATATCTCCTTAAAAGAAACCTTATTACCTTCAAACAAAAAGTATTCAGTGTTTTAAAACTGACTTTTAAAATATGCAAATTTTTTTCACAGCCAGCAAGCATCGTCATAATTTACATTATCTTTAACTACCTTCAAAGCAAAGCTTTCCACATTTCATTTCATTACATTTAAAAGACCCGCCAGCTAATAATATTAAACCTTTTTAGGAAAAATATCCTTAAACCTGTAGGAATGTGAGAAGGTAGTAAAAGGGAAATGACCACCTTCCACACAGCCCGAGTCGCGCCCCTCTCGCAATAACTTACCTCCAACGTTATTGCATTCCTTATAAAAAGTCACAGCTGCATCTTTCCCGTATTAATTTAGTCTAAAAGCCGAATAAGCCGGCCTTTGTTTATGCGAATGAAACAATCGATATCTTCGTAGCCTTGGCCGAGAACAACACTACATTTATGACCGACTGGTTTTATGTTCCTAAGGTTGCCTTGGGAGAGGCCAAGTCTAGCAGTAATATATTAGTAACCTAGGATAGACCAATGATGATGATGGTAATAGAATAACCGAAATATAATAGCAAGACTATTTCTGTTAAGGATAAGCAACCAACTATTTTATATTAATACTCGTAATTACTAAAAATTATTTGTATTTTTTACCAGTTCTGGGACTCAGAATCTTTTCTCATAAAGAAAAAATCAAGGCCATTATCCACTACTCTGGACTACTGCAGGTTTGCGAATGACATATAGTCTTTGAAATTACTAAAACCAGTTGCCTCACGATGTTTTCCTTTACCGTTAAAGCGTAAAAGTGGTTATTACAAACATTTACATTACATCTGCACTCGGAACATACTCAGAGGTGCAGGCGGGATTCGACCCTATGACGTTAGGATCGTAAACCTCACGATGTAGCCACTGCGCCACCACGGCTTGCTCTCGACACTAGACACTTCATTAATGTTGATCAATAATACCGCATCGACTATTTGCTTTGGTGATTAGTTTGATTTGCTTTGATGGTGAATATTATTCTACTAATATGATAAATGTCAATGTTTGGATGTTTAAATATTTGGATGTTAGTTGTTCAATCACGTCATAAAGTGTGAACGGAATTTTGAAATTTGGAAAATTTGAGTAATACATTTAGCACTACTTACTGCTACATTTAGTACTAGTATTTTGTAATACTTTAATATGCTTGTGTCACAATAAAGAATTTCTATCTATCTATCTTTTAAATAATAAATTTTGGTGGACATCTATCACTGTCATCTGGCCCAAAACTAAGCAAAAGTTACTACTAAAGCAAACTATAGGAGCTCACAGCCGATTTAAAACGCAATGCTTAAGATACATAGACACACACAGCCATAGAAGAAATTATTGTTTTCATCACACAAATTGTATTTTCCCGAGGTGAGAATCGAACTCAAGACGCGCGGTTCCGCAGGTAGATCTACTAGCTACTAAGCCGTCGCAACAAGTCCCCGTAGTCCCAGTAGTGGGAACATATAGTGGGCTACTTATGCTTATTCCTTCAAAGTATACGTATGTCTGGAGTTACTTGAAGTTTTTAATTACGACTGTTAAAAGCGGTTAATAAAATATCTCCCGTAACTCAGTGTGCCCGCGACATAACGCCGCGTTCAGACCTGCAACCAGCTATTTACGATACAATTTAATGTAGCCAACTTATAATTTATGTGGAATATAAAACAGGACACCGGCGCTGCAGTTTAGTTGCAGGTTTGTTACAAGACGAAGTTCAAAACAAACTACGTACTCTAAATGTACGACCATTTTATCGTCAATGGATATTTTGCTCCAAGTTACATTACATATAACGAGAAGTAAATAGAGAAAAGAGAGGGATCATTTTATTTCTATTAGAGAGTGACTTGGACCCTGCGAGTAGGTTGTGGTAGGCTTGTTGTTATGAACAAACATGTTGTTTACCATTAGAAGCATGCCATGCTCGTCTCTTCACACTATTGTATAACAGGAATGAAACTTAAAAAATACTTAATTATAGTTTGTCTGAAAAATAATATTGTACGCGTATTTTTTCTTTCGTTTCACAAACAAAATGTGATGAAGTTTAAAGTGACGTCACTTCATGGGACGATACCGTAATTCTTACGAACAAGTGACGTTACTCCGAAATTTTGAGATCTAAATTTCACATATATTTCCGTAATCTGCCTGACATAGTAATTAGAATAGGCGTGGCGTCTCGTTTTTGATTTAATGTGCCATCGAAAGGCCACTCAATAGCTGAAACATAGGTGAAAGAATTTCTTTGTTATCTTAAAACTTCTCGTGATATCACAATTTTGGTCTCTCCCAAAAAAAAACGCTTCATACAAAACACTACAGAAGCGTGACGTCACAGTTTCGTATTTTCTATATGTCGCGCGTTAAGTTTGTATCGTAGCTATATTAAACATTGCGTTTAGGAAACTGATTTCATAACAAAAGTCACTTGAAATGAAAATGTATTTACCATTGAATAACGCATTCAGTTATCCAATGGTAAATACATTTTCTAATAATTTCGTACTATTAAAATAGACTTGCCCATCCAGCTTTGAATTATCATAAAGTAAGCTAAGCTAAAAAACTCAAAAAACATCAAAATTGAAATTGGTACATATCTTATTGTATCTAAATACTGCAATTACATCAAATAATTTAATATAATTACAGAACCTGTCGCCATGCCTTTCATATAGGCTATTTTCGACCTAGTCATAATCTCAATTTTATTATTCTTAGCTGAACTTTAAAGTAGTTTTCCCAGTCATGTTTACAGACCATAATGCGATGAGCCTAGTACCTTCCAGCACTACTCCGCATCAGCACGCGTACGTACCTTCATATACTATGTATTTACCTCAACCTGGGAAATTTCCCGAAATGAATAAAACAACGCAATTTTCTGGTAAAGACTTATTTTTGTGAGAATTTTCCCGCTCCGAATTGTTCTAGGAAATCTCAGTGGAAGCTGGATGGCTGTAATATACCTGCGTAATGCGGGATCTGCATCGGCTTAGCTACTCGTATATTAACTGTGAATTACGAGCAGTGTAAAACATTAATGGCCTGTAATATACAGCAATATAGATTATTATTGTATCTGTTTTAGCCCGAATATCCGTGGTTTTAGCCAACTCTTGGTGGTTTACGTTCTTTTACAATATTTAAGCCTACCGCCAAAAAGTTTACATATACTACGTATAGAGTTAGATTTTCCGCGCGGTGCCTTTGTGTTAATCGTAAGCAGATGACGTGCATATTTTCTATGGCAACAGAGTTGCGCCGCGATAAAAGTATGACAAAGATACTCCCAATGCTCAAACGCTGGACATTGGCAAAATTACGGTGACATTTCCGAATGGAAGCCAAAAGAAAAAAGTTAAAGTTGAAAAGTATGACACTTCCACAAAAGCGACAAGGCAAGAAAGATGCTACCCGTGCTTTCGGTGTAAAGCGTTTGTGCCAACTCTATACGTAGTATGTGTAATAATCCTATCCATGCACGGTTGCCTGGAAGAGATTGCTCTGAGCAAAAAGGCCGACAATTAAAATGTCATGCTTGTGTAATAGCTCTAGGTCTCTTTTGTAATTTTTTATTTTATGTTGTGGCTTTTAATACAGAGTTTTCTTATGTTATCTTATGTGTAAACTCTTTGTCTACCACTATTAAACGTAGTAACGCTAGACTAGATACGAGAAACGACTGAATACCGGGCTGATACGCTTTGCGAGAGGCCTATGTCCAGCAGTGGACGAATTCAGACTGAAGATGACAATATTAAATACTTTCGTCATTGACGGCGATCGAGAGATATATTAAGTGTCCCAGACGACCTAATCGCCGCCGCTACATAGGCAGCGTTGAGTTCAGCGGAGCTCTTAGAATGCAAATCATAATTACGTTATTTTTGAAATAGGCCCCAGGTAATCGAAAATACGCCATTGTTTCCATAGACGCAACTTGGCAAAATACTCAGTGGTGCAAAGGGATTAGAATGTACGAACTCGCCACGACTTATCTTAACTTGACGCAGAGAATACAGAGCCCTTACTGAGTATACCTACAAATAACTTTACTTACGCTCATACCTAGAGCATAACTAAACGCATACGAAGCATAAACTAGCACCAATGGTTATATTCTCTCCTGACTTTAAATTTACAGATATTGACTTGCAAGATGGAGGAGAATTTTCAAAAGAATATTAAATTTCTTTCCATAATAAGAAAAACGAGGTATAAACAATATGAAAGTTATCCTGTAAATTGTTAGGACGGTGTGAGGTAAAACTAAAGTTTCTAATATATTGATGGAAATTCCCAAAGGATGCTCGGATAGTACAGGAAATACATAAATATCTTAACTTGAGTCGAATAAAGATAGGAGGGCATAATAAATATTTTAGTTTTGGTGCAAAAGTACGTAAGAAATTAAATACTGATGACGAAAATACGAATACTGATAATTCAATATTAGGACAGACCTTTTTAGATAGGTAAATAACGATGTATACTTTTTAAACACATCATTCTAATACAATTTATGCGTTGAAACAATTCACGCACTTACTCGTATACTAGCTTTGTTTTAGAAGTATGAATCCATTAAAAAACTAAGTTGGGAAACACAATACTTAATGGTAATTGACGGGCTACAAATGTGTACGCTTGGATTTTAGTTAGCCGCATTACGCCAGACAAAAATTGGGTAACTAATAAAACCACGTACTGCTGATTTCCTGTGATTTGAGTTTAGAAGATTTTTTAGTACTTTTCAAGAATTTTTGTATTTATAAGTGATGATTTTTGGCTATAGGATGTATTTTGAATTAACATCTGATTTATTTAGCCATTTTGACGTGATTGTGCAACGTACGTTCAAACATACAAACTTTATCATTTATAATTGTTAGTGCAAGCCCTCTGCATCACAAAACACATTGTGTCGCTCGGGATAAGATAACGCAATAAAGCAGAAACCACCGGGCGCCCAACTAATGTAAACTGCCCTCTACCACAAACTCCATTTCCATTATCCAACCATCGCCGCTCTAAAACCGAATACCATACATTTATGACCCATTGCACCGTCGCACTACGCCGAACTATACTGTCCCATCGCTAGCTTTATTTAGTGAGCATACATTGCTGTCCGAGCTCGAAATGACTTTAAACGTTGTCATAGTAAACCGACAGTAGAGGAGTGGTTTTAACTGTCATTATAATATACGACGTTGGAGTCCCCGGGGTGGAATTTATTCATGGCGGTAATAAAATCTGTCGCGGTGTCCATGGTACGGGGCAGGTTAATTCCTTTTTGAAATTTCTCTTCGGGCGTCGGGAGGAGTGTCATTACTTGCTGTGGAGTGCGGGGTTGACTTTATACGACATTAGTGAGTGTGTTCGTAAAGTTTTAGTTGTAAATTGAATGTGTAACTATGTTTGCCTGTAAATAAAGCTCGTCATGTATGAAATGTACGTATTATACGTACGTATAATTATTTCTTGCGAAATTGTGGTGATATTACCGAATGGAAGCGATAAGAAAAAAGGAAAAGAAGAATTATTATTTACTAGCTGTACCCTAACACGCTTCTGTGGCACATTGTGATGCAAAAATTAGATAAAAACAATCCTTGATGCGGATTATAAATCATTCTAAAATTTCAGCTCGATCGGTGCAGATCTTTTTGAGTTTTTGAAGCGTACACAAACCAACATAACGTTTTTATACATAGAGACATTTTATGTAAAAAATATTATTTGTCTATATTTATTTTAATTTAAACTATGTCACAGCACATTTAATGCTCTCACGTGTGAGATTAAACGCCTAATTTTTTTTCCGGAAAACACCAAAACCAATATCTCTTCACATTGTTATTTTGTTAATGACTAACGACACCCCGCGATTATGCGCTATCTGCGCAGTCCCGTTTCCGTTGTTTTCCCGTGAACTGCATTTAAATTTCAACCCGATTTTTAGACGTTCCGACGTGATTGAGTGACAAACATCCAAACTTTCAGATTTATAATATTAGTAGGAAGTAAAATATTTGTAGGATTAAGTCGCGATATCTAAAGATAGAAAAGTAACTTGAAGTCAAATTTATTGTTATTAATTTGGCTCCGCGGGATTTTTTCGTTTCTGTTTATTTTCCCTTGAGATTAAAGAGACCACAGAACAATATCCTATGTCAGTCAGGCGACGCGATGGAAGGCGTTACAAAACATAGCCCGATGGAAAACCAGTCTGTTACTTCAATGGACACATCGTCCCTCAAATCATCATCCTCAGCCTATCTTAGTCCACTGCTGGATATAGGCCTCTCCCATGGCTATCTCATATCTATCATCCGTCAAACACGTACTCGTAATAACCTGCCAGATTTCATACAGACTAAGGTTTTGGGACGAATCTTCAGGGACCGCTGTTAAATTGGATTTAAAAATTAAAACAACCGATTAACCGATCCATTTATTATTTCAGACCTCCATTTTCAATCTAAAAAATAATTGATTCCACAAAATTTGTTTCAAATTCGTTTTCGAACAAATTCACCCCAGACAACAGTAATCAGTTTTATTAAACTCAACTCAATTTAAGTCAGCGGTCGTTAACGAATAAGGGGCTTTGCCGACCAATTTTGAACTCTAGTAATGAAAAATATGTAAATTTGAAATATTAATAGACAACACCATGCGGTATTACCCACCGAGTGCCAATAGATATGTCGACTCATTTTTGATTTAATGTGCCTAAAAAAGGCTATTCAATAACTGAAACATAGGTGAAAGAATTACTTTGTTATTTTAAAAACTTCCCGAGAAATCACGATTTTAAAATCGAAATTTTGGACTCTCCCAAAAACGCTTCATACAAATCACTATAGAAGCGTGACGTCACATTGTCGTATTTTCTATCATGTAGAGTTTGTATGGTAGCTATATTAAATATTGCGTTTAGGAAAATGGTTTCTTGACAAAAGTAACTTGAAATTGAATGGGTTATCCAATGGTAAATACATTTTCTAATGATTTCGTACTTTTAAAATGGACTTGCCCATCCAGCTTTGAATGATCATAAAGTAAGTTAAACTACAAAATATCAAAATTAAAATTGGTACATATTTTATTCTATTTAAATACTGTCATTACATCAAATAATTTTATATAATTACAGGACCTGTCGTTACGCCTATTATCGTAACTTTCTTGCAATAAGCGTATTATGCTTATATGTGATAATGCCGACTATAATCTCAACAGTTTGGGCTCGCCTTAAAGTGTTCCGTGAAAAAACTGAGGTTTTGTAACGCATGTGTTTTTATATTTACTGGGCTATCGTTTGATTTTGCTTACACAACACAGGATATGTAAATATAGATATTTTTTTTAAATAAAAGTTACAAAACAAACAGGGCATGTGCCTGATGGTAAGCAACATGACTGCCACATAACAGCACAGTGACATGCAGCTATTGGAAAATGAAGAGTTAAAATCGTTACTTAGCACTACACTGCGCTCGTCGTCACCCAGAGATCTAAGATGTTATATCTCTAAGCCTTGTAATTTCTCTGGAAGCATCGCCCTTCAAACCAGAACACAGTAATGTTTGCACATTGCTGCTTGGCGGTAGAATAACTGGCAAGGATGTGGTACTTCTCCAGGCGGACTCTGCGAAGAGTCCTACCACTACTATGTAGATAAGAACTTAGATACGAATACAATTTATACAATACGCCTACCCAGATGATAACTATTCACTCTTTATGGGGAAGTACCACGCCTTTGCCAATTATTCTACCGCCATGTAGTAACGTGAAAACATCACTGCGTCCGGTTTAAAGGGAAAAGTTTCCAGTGAAATTACAAGGCACGGTAAATACATACTTATTATGCATATGAAACACCCAGGCACTGTACAAATATTTGTATCATCCCACAAACATTTGCAGTGAGACTGAGTGGGGATCGAACCCCCGACCCACGGCTTCGCAGGCAGACTAACTACCATCTAAGCCACCAGGCCAGCCACTTGAACTTTACTTGTTGCAATGGCTGCGTGTCACTGTGCTGTTATACGCTACCATGTCGCTTAACATCAAGCACGAGCCTTATTTGTCCCAGGAGGAGTGTGAAAGTACTTGTGTTGCCAGAACGTTCCATATTTCGGTGTTCCGATTATAAAACTCCCACCGATCACTCACGGCAACAATCCTCAGAACATAACCTCAAAAGTCGCATGAAAGTTCTTAAACGCCGCTAATTAAAGGCCACGAACGCAAAGAGTCCAATACTTTACTAAATTTCACGTTTAACTAACTCACTTAAGAGTTACCGAGACTGAATTAACAAGTGTTATTATCTAGATGGGAAACTTTGAGTTTTAACGTTTTGTATTTCTTAGGAACGTCGCGCGACTCAAAGCAGAAACTCAAAGAAAAAGAGTGATTCTTTCCATTCGGGTACCTGTCGAGTTAAGAGCTTTTCCTCTTTTGAATATATTAATATTTAACTCACTTTGTGGTCTTTGAAAAAGGTAATGGTTTTTTAATATAAAGCTATCACGTCATAAAATTCTGTGGTGGTATCAGTATGGAATTAAATGTACAGAAATTGCTGTGGTGTAACCGGCGGCTTGCTTAAACTATTAGTAGAGACTTCACCTCATGCCACGGAATTTTTTTTAAACTTCAAATTTCGTATTTATTTTATGTAATCAAAAGCCTAAATAAAAAGTTTCCAATCTTCTAACATCCTATTTCACACAATTTTTTCACATTAAAAATAACTTTTTATTGTCCTTTCTCAGACGTTTGTCTATATTTTTATCAAATGAATATTATCAAAGAACAAAATTAAATTCAAATGAAGCACCATGCCGTCAGAAGGGTACTAAGCTAAGTCCAACGTGAGCACTAAGCTGTCCAACTGAGTGCAGTTGAAGAAAGGGGGTTCTAAACCTCGATAATTTCTCCTTGTCGCATGATTTTTGGACGTCGTTGCGGGATAATAGATTAGAAGAGGTATTAAAACTATAAAAATATAAATTTTAATTATTTGTTTGTCGGAAAAAATCAAGATTTTCCGACGATTTTCGGAGTAAATTTGGTCATTTGATTATGTTCGGCATTGGTTTCATACAGTTTCAATACCTCTTCTGTACTATAAAATACTAACTCAAATTACAAAGATCACGGTGTCTGTGGGGTTGTTAAAGAAACATGCGTAGTTCCCCTTGTAACGGCGCTTCCTCGTTGTTGCAGTGATGCGTGGTCGCGCCGCATGCGCGCGCGCCGCGTGACGTCACCCAGCATGGCGCCCGCGCCGCTGGCGCTGTTCCTCGTGCTGTGCCTCGTGCGCGGGGACACCAAGCAGCTGCAACAGGACAAACTAGGTACGTGGGAACACAGGGTAAAGGAAAACCAACAGTGGCGACGCCTATCAACTTGCGGTAAATGCAGACAATGCAGAGGACTGTGGCAAATTAAAAATATTTAGACATATTTTTTTAATACTATATATATTTTGTATATATAATACAAAAACGTATACCGTTGCGCTCACTGTACGCTTGTGCCGCATCTATATATTTCTCTTCCACTCGATTACATTGTGTGTAATTCTTTCTTCAACGTTTTGTTATTTCGATGTCATGTTAAACTATTATTGTCCATAAGCCGACTATAAACACTAAACAGACAATAATTTTTAATTTATTATATTTTTTAAAGTTTTAGGAACATTAGAGGAAACATTATAAAAACAATTATTATTAACGATAATTATGAACAAAATAAAAAATGCACCAAACGTCAGGTTCGAACCACGCTCCCAAATTGCTAACATTTTCGTGTTCACAATTTGGGAGCGCGTTTTCCACATCTCGCCCTGCGATTCCCGCACGGTTGCCCCGTCTATACTTAAGAAAATATGAACCGTCAGAAATCGGTTGAAAAACATTGAAAGAAGAACACATGAAAATAAGTTATTCTCACCAAAGAAACAAAAACTGACTTTCAAATGAAATTCAGACACTGGTCTAAATTTCATCAGAAGCTGTCACTAAGTCGTCCATTTATAAATTTAAGCAAATGTTTTTTTGTTCATATTTCAAAAAAAATCACATTTATTTCGATAAAAATTTTACGAGACAACCTCATAAGTATTTTCTACCGTGAAAAGAAATAATCTACTCACAATACTTTTTTGAAGTCGGTTAAATCATATAGATGTACAGTCAAAATAAGAAACGTCGTCCATTTTGGAAGTCGATTAAAACAGAGTGATAAAATATCTCACAGTAAAATGCAAAATAAAAACTAAATCCCATTTCCCCGTTCTATTCTCAAGTAATATATTATTTAAATGTAAATAAACCGTAGTCCCGTCCGGGCACAGAGCGGGAACACAGAGCGTCCACGTGGAGATACTGCGGACGTTATTTGCCTAGAGTTCAGCGCAGTTAATGAGCCGCCTCGGCGCTGCAGCTTGTTTTACCTCGCTATTGCATTAGGCATTCTTTTTGAACGAACGAGCTGGAAAACGCTTCTATATAGTATTTTTTCTTCAATTCACAGGTACAGTGTTTTTTTGTTTGGTTTTTACTGACTTCCCAAAATAGGGTTACTTGCAGTTATATTTTTTCAGAACAAACGGGCTTGAAAACGCTTCTATGTATATATTTGTAGAGGTAGTATTTTTTCTTTAATTCACAAGTATAGTGTTTTTTTTTCGTTTGGTTTTCACTGACTTACCAAAATAAGGTAATAGGTATGTGTATCTTGCAGTTTGATTTTTGAAGTTTTGTAGCCGTGTTGAGCAGTATCTTTTCTTCTAGTAGAAAGAATCTTTTAGATTTGCGTCACCGACATGCTGATATCGGGCAGCGGCGGCGTTGCAGCATACCGTCGTAGCGTAGTCGTAGGCGGTGGTGCTACACGTTAGATGCCTTTTGTATGGGTAAAACCTTGTGAGTTTTGCGTTTGGGTGTAATGTACAAACATCATTGTATTCCGGTTCTCCGAATAATTACAGGGTATAGAGATATATAGTGGGCAACGAGCGCAGTGCAGTGCTAGGTAAGTATAATTTCGTCTCTCCATGTTACAATAACTGCAAAACACTGAGCTGTTACGGGCAGACGTGTTGCTTACTATCAAGCACATGTCATGCTCGTCCCGTTACTCTTTATACAATCCCCGGCGTTGCCCGTGGTACATTATCACAACGGTGAAAGAATGACTGAAATCGGTTCAGTCATTCCTGAGAATATCGCTTTCAAACAAAACACCTCTTCAGCTACCTGCTACGCCACCTGTCGGAAATTGGTTGTACCAACTCAGATTAAAAAAAAATTATTAGCAAAGGTTTTATATTCAAGAGGTATGTAATCTGTGATATTCAATGACGCAATCTTAGACACATGCTGTCATGTGTCATGTCAAAGCACGAAACGTACGAAAACTCTCAATAAGGAATATTTTTTCCCGATTTTGTTACATTCTTGATTCATGCTCCGCTTCTATTAATAGTAGCGTTATTTTCTGTAGCCTTTAGCCTTCCTCGATAAATGGACTATCCAATAGAAAAAGAATCTTTCAATCCGTACCAGTAATTCCCGAGATCCTAGCGTTCAAACAAACAAACTCTTCAGCTTTATAATATTAGTACTAGCGGCCCGTTCCGGCTTCACTCGGATATTGTCACATAAAGCCCATTAATCGGAATAAAAACTATCCTATCTTTTAAGTTGGATCAATCTACACACGACGTTCAAATTTGATTAAAATCGGCTAAGTAGTTTAGGAGTCTATCGCGGACAAACATCGTGACAGGAGATTTATACATATTAAGATAGATACATATAAAAAACAGTTAATGACGATGTAAGATTATAAATTAACTAATCGAATTTCTGACACATGTAAATTTTTAAAGTTACTATTATATTACTCCTATTTTCGCTATTTATCCATGTAATTTATAAAGGTATCTCATACAATATACTTTTTTATTTTAAATTGTGAGAGATAACTGTAATTGGAAATAATAGTAAATAGATAATCTAACTTAACTTGCCGTAAGTTTTTATAATCTCTTTCGTAGGTCATTATATATTAGCATAACATAAAATATTTTCACTAAGTAATAGCAAGTATGTCTTTAGAAAGATGCAGTGTCAAGATTTGTAGCACAGTCGCATGTTTGGCTCGAAAGGGGTGACTTCACGCGGGGGGTGGGGGTGCATTCAAGGCGCTGTGTATCCCGGGTACATTTGCTGATAGATTTCCCGAACGTCCCGCGAAGCCTCGCGGATTTCGATTGATATGGAATTGAAAATTCAAATTTGGTTCCCAAATAAAATGCAACTGTCTTTCAATCTTACACCAACCCAAATATCAACAGAAATAACTGTTAGAAATAAAAGTTACCATCTCACCTGATAATACATATTTTTTTGAAAATAAAGAGTAACGAGACGAGCAGGACATGTGCCTGATGGTAAGCAACATGCCTGCCACATAACAGCACTGTGACACGCAGCTATTGGAACATGAAGCGTCCAAATGATTACCTAGCACTGCACTGCGCTCGTCGCCCAGAGATCTAAGATGTTATAATCTCTAAGCCCTGTATTTTTTCTGGAAACATTGCCCTTCAAACCGGAACACAGTAATGTTTTCACATTACTGCTTGACGGTAGAATAACTGGCAAAGGTGTCGTACTTCCCCAGGCGAACTTTGCTAGGAGTCCTACCACTACAAAATATATTTTAAGCATTAATTTGATTAAAACTGGTTAAATGTTTGATTACTATCAAATTTCATCGGAAATTTAGATGTTTGCAACGTCGCATGACCATAAAAACAAAGTTCAGCTTAAGATTAATTTTGTAATAACAACAATTACCATTTATAAAGTAAAAAAAATAATAGTTTATATCTATCAAGCTGGACCAAATTATACATTAGTGACAACGGACCAACTACCCGTTCTGGCCTCACTGAAAATCTCATAAAATCATTAATAAAAAAAAACTATTTTGTCACTCAAGTTGGTAAAAAAATACATAAATGCCAAATTTCGTGACTATCACTTAACTCGGTGGTTCACCGGAACAAATATTGAGTTTTTAATTAATATAATAAATTAACTAGTTGTACCCTGCCACGCCTCGTTGTGGCACATTGTGATTAAAAAAATGGATAAAAACAATCCTTGATGCGGATTATAAATCACTATAAAATTTCAGCTCGATCGGTGCAGAACTTTTTTAGTTTTTAAAGCGTACACAAACCAACATAACATTTTTATACATAGAGACTAACAAAATAGTCGATGTGGTACAAAGTCCCGAATATTCCTGGGACCAAGTCAGAACGCTCCGTTTCCTAAGGGTAAGGAATCATGGAGCGGTTTTCAGCCGCGCCCGCCGCTGTTGTGGTCTCGCAACTTCTGTAGAATGCAGAAAAAAATATACCTATACATAAAAATTTAAAACACAACTCAGGACGCGTTTTACGTCCGCGGTTCCCGCGCGGTCGCCGCCCGCCCGTCACCCGCCACGTTAGCGGGCGATAAGCTCACCCGCGGTGACTGCGAAATCGCGAAAATCATCGGTCTCGTGAGTTTTGAAATAAAACCCGCGCCCGCCGCGGTTCCACAGCCGGTGAAAATCATTCCATGAGTTCTTAGCCTAAGACGTAATTTTGAATTTAAACAAAAACAAATGAGATTAAAAAAAAATGGCACTCAAAGGAAGCGCCGATAGAAGTGAAAACTTATAACTGACAATTTGCTAGCTTGACTTCGGAAACTACGCGGTTGAAACCAGAGGGCGTGGCCATTAGCATGGCCATCTAGAAATACGTCAGCCTGTGGAAATGCTGACGATCGAGATGGCCAATGACCATGGTCCCGAGTATAACCGAAGATTTCTTATTATACCCGAGCGTGACGCTAGAATTCAATTCGCAGCCCACGAAAAATCTATCTGTGGCGCGTCAAAATAAGTTAGCAATTCAAAAGAGAAAGTGTACTACTTAGTCTGTGAAAGAGAATAGGTATAACTGAAAATTTGCTCATATATTTTAAAGGTTCTGAACTCACGTAGCAATGAAATTATTATAAATATACGAGTAATACAAAAATAATCGTTATAGCTGAGGGGCATACATTCTAAATTAAAAAAATTGGTTGCCTGTAAAGTCGGTATACGGGCGAAAGTTTTACGTGACAACGACTTTGAGTGGTAAAATAATTTTACGGAAGGGACGCGTGCCTTTCACTTTTAATGTCTGTCTCTCTCGATCTTAGGCGGGCTAACCATACCCGAGTGGAAGGGACGCGTGCCTCTCACTCGCTCTCGTTGTGAGCGCATAACGTGAGCGGAGCGTAACGCAGTTTCTTGAAGTGTCACCCGGCAAACCAACTTATAAGACGTTGTCACATCAAAATATAAAAGGGGTAAGTAACAAGTGAAGCAGCAATGAAAACTTACCCGTGTAACAATATGTAAATCTCAGTTTTATTACACGCCAATTCTAGATTCAAAATTAATTTCATGCAAATGTCAGAAGTTTTCGTTGGAGCTGGCAAGACAGTATTATACGGTTGTCACCTCAAGTTGTTCTAACTGCTCGAATGAATTTCATCTAACTCGTCACTGTCAGTTTGATATGGCGGCTCCGCAGCCGTGACAGGACTGCGCAATGCAACCACTGCGGTTTCCACAGGAACTAATATTTCAACTTACCAACTAATAATTCAACGGAAAACGTGCATCGTGCCTGGTTTCGAATTAGGTCACGCCTCAGAGCGTCTGCGATTGGTCTAAGAGCTTGTGACTTCTACACTTTATTCGATACATTTTGTAATAAAACTTTAACGGGGTAAATTCTATACATCGATGATATCTGGATATTTGCAGTGAAAATTTTATGGTCGCGTTGGGTTTTTTGAGTTAGTAAATACTATTTAAATCGTGACACTGGTACCGTTACCGACACAGCTGTGTGTGTGTATGTAGATTTTTGTACGTATTGAGCACTAGCAGCGCCTTGTGGTTTTACCCAAGTATTTCCTGTTTCTATCACTGATTTTAAAAATAAACTGAGACATTTTTTTTTATTATATAAAATTAACGTGGTTGTTACACATATTTAATTGGATAACGGGACACTCAAGTATATACGGTCGGTCAATCCGACTCAAGTTTCGGCCGCGTCCGGCGGCCTTTTTCAAGGAGAGTGCACGCGCGCGACGGCTGCCCGTTTGGCACTGACCGGCACTCGAGTCGGATTGACCGACCGTATGTATATACGTGAGTGTCCCGTTATCCAATTAAATACATTTTTTATATTTAGTTTTGTCTCTTTTCTGTTTTGATTTTTTCCACGACAAAACAAAACGAAATTCGACTGTTGATATATTATATTTTAACGATTTTTTTTGGAAGCATTTAAGTTGTATTAATGAACAACTGGAGAAATAACTAGTACCTAGTAAGTTTTTCCATAGTTTGCACTGCACCTAAATTACACTGATGTTTGATGTATTCTTCTTAGACGCGGATAGTGGAATGAAAGTCCAGTAGCCACTGGCTCTTAATCTAGAAAATTTCAATCCGAAATTCAATAAAATTAATCGGTAGAAGAATATCAAGAGATTGAGTTTCCCGCTCGACGCTCGGCTGCTTCAACAGACGCCCGAACAGAGCGCTAAAAAAATTTAAAACTTAAAATACGATTTGGAATGTTCTGGTTTTATTGCAAGCTAAATGCGTTCGCCGCAATAACGCGATCGCTTTACGAGCCGAAGCTATGTTCTTAAATTTGGTATAGTATATCACTCGGAGCTCATTTCGCAATAAAAAGTGGCTTTTATTACTTCTCTTTTGAGTTTTTATGTAGAAGACGGTTCGTTGTAAAACGTAGTCAGTAGACAGATGTAAAGTAGTGCGTTACATTCGAAGTTCAACCCGCTTTGATGACTCCCGTTCTTACGTGACCCCCCATTTTAAGTTCGTTTTATGACTGCTCTATCTGCGACCTTGTTATTTCGCGTTTGAATATTCATTTCGTATATTTCTTTTGAAACATTTTCGTTCTCCATCTCTGGGGAATGAACTCGTGATTCAATTGTTTATTATTACTTCCGCGTCATTGGTTGGTTGAAATATAAACGCGGGATACGCATTGAATGTAGTTATACCTAGTCAGTTACTGTTTTATTTTAGTACGTGTTGGCGGGATGAACTAGACATGTACCTTAGGGCAAGCAACGTAGGTATCTGTGCAAAATATCACAGTGTCGCGCAGTTATTGGAACACGTTGAATACAAATTATATGTATAATACCTAGCAGTGAAAATTGCTAGCTTATCGGTTTTTTATCGGATACATTTCGGAGAGTGTGCGACTGATTTGTACGATCTAATACCACCTTGCTCTTTTTTCTATCGGAATGATCGTAGCTAAAAAAAGCGACATCGTTTCATGGTTGATGTTCCAAAGACACTATAAAAGTAAAAAAAAAGTGCAGTTCACTCGTCACCTAAAAAAAAAAAAAAATTATAATTTTTCTTGAAACATTGCCTTTCAAACCGGAACACAATACCGTACCACATTAGTGCTCAGCGGTAGAATAACTGGTAAAAGTGTAGTAGATCCTCAAATGGAGTCTGCAAAGTAATCCACTACAAAACTTACTGACCAGCTAATGCACTGAACCAGTCCAACATCCAACAAATCTATTACACGAAGTTGCCAAGTTCTCGTCAGAGACATAAATCAGCCGTCGGCGTCGGCCGGGGACGCCAAGTCGCAACTCCTGCATTCAATCCCTTACAATTCGCCGCAATAATAAAATAACATGCATAAATCCGATGCATAATGCAGCCGTAACGATCGCCTCGCGTGCCGGAAGACTGTTTGTTCGTTATCGTTAAAAACTTGAAGATATGCTATTTGTAAGCGCTTTGTTATACTACGCTGTTGCGCTAACGTAACTCCCGTTTATTGATACTCATCTTTTTTGATTTTTTAACGTGAATGTGGCTGTGTTTGTGAACGAACTAAAATATTCATAGTGGTAGGACTCTTTGCAGAGTACCACAACCTGGGGAAGCACCACACCTTTGTCAATATATCCTACCTGCAATTAGTAATTTTCAAACATTACTGTGATCAGGTTTGAAAGGCAATGTTTCTACTGAAATTATAAGTTATAGAGATAAAACATCGTATACCTCTGGGTGACGAGTGCAGTGCAGTGCTAGGTATATATTTGGTATAGATTTGGATTGTTCATGTTTCAATAGCTGCAAGTGCCAGTTCACTGTGCTGTTAAGTAGCAGGCATGTTGTTTACCATCAGGCACATGTCCTTCACGTCTCGACACTCTTTACTATAAAATAAGTAAATGTAGTTTGCAAGTTTTCATGATTTTAATTAAAAGATTGTACGGGACTTCCTATTCTGAACACGGAACAGCGATCTAAATTTTTGTTTCATTAAATATATAAATACTGATACATATTTCAAACACAATACCATCAGACTCTAAACTGAGCAAAGTTTATACAATACCAGCCAGATAGTTATTACAATAGATAAATAATTGTAAAAACACCCAGACAGAGAACAAATACTATTCTTTCGACTGACTGGCCTCGTGGCTTAGTGGGTAGTAACTTTGCCTGCGAAGCCGAGGGTCGTGAGTTCGATTCCCACCCAGTGCAATTATTTGTGTGATGAATTCAAATGTTTGCACTGTGTCTGGGTGTTTCGATTTATAATAAGTATGTATTTAAAACTATTTAAGTATTATATAAGCTATCTGGCCGCCATAGTACAAGCTTTGCTTAGTTTAGGGTCAGATGGTGTTGTGTGTGAATTGTCCAACAATACATTATTTATTTATTCGATGTTTCGACAATAGATTACTTCACAGTCACGAGAACACTGAAGAAATTGCGGGTGTCTCATTGGGAAATGAAAAGATATGTAAATGAGAATCAATCTGGTCTTAAAAAAGTTGCAAGGTTAGTGATACAACTAGAGTTGTGTATCGTGGCGATTTTGCAATTTTGTGCATATGTTGTTCATCCTGCTACTCTACTATAAACAAAGGTGTATGAGCCAGCTGCTGGTATAAACGATGTTACGACCGGGGGTCGAAGAAACTGAACCGCAAGAAAGCCGAAGCAAAGTCTGCCTACAAGATTTTCGGGAAGCTGAGTGCGATGAATAAACATTCATTTATATCTTTAAAAACTATTAACATAATATGTTTACACAAATAGTATCACGGATTTATGTTTTAAGCTTCTTTTTAAACTTAAAAGCCAATCAAACCTTGGAAGCAAATTACAAGAAGCGAAAACCAAATTCATTTCTCAGTAACATACAAATTCAAATTCATTTCCAATTTAAAAATACAAAAAAGAATCATATACCAAAAATTCATAAACATCAGACCCGAAATTCATTCCAACAAAACAGAATTCAAAGATCAAATCGAGCAGAAACACGAAATAGCGAAATAAAAAATAATAAAAAGCGTTGTATCGCGCTTTTCAATGGCAGATTTGAAACCGTGATTTTGTATTTCGGAGCTGTCTCCTCGCCTAGGTGTGGCGGCTGCTTCACTTACTTTGTTTTATTTTTAGGGTTCACGAACACAAAAACAATATTTTTAAATGAAAAATATCAAAAAAATATGTTTGATAATAGGCATTCATTTTGACGTGACAACGTCTTATAAATTGGTTTGCCGGGTGACACTTCAAGAAACTGCGTTACGCTCCGCTCACGTTATGCGCTCACAACGAGAGCGAGTGAGAGGCACGCGTCCCTTCCACTCGGGCATGGTTTATTTATTTATTTATTTAATATTTATTGCACAGTAACAAAAATAATGTACAAACGGAAAGCTTAATGCTAGGGCGCATTTTCTACCAGCTACCCGCTGAGTAGGACATTTAAATGTTATGTAGGCAAATATAAATAGTAGAAACTAAAATAATTTTGAAACAAAATAATGTGTAAAAGTTTTAAAATACTATTATTATGAACTCGTTGTTAAATACTATATAATTACTTATATTAAAAAAAATTTGAATACGTAATAAATAAAATACATACTTATATAACTATAATTATAATACATATAAAAATACACATACTAAAAAGAGAACATAGGTATAGATAGCTTATTAAAGATGAGTAACTAACTAAGATGATGGTTCCTTCAAATAGTGCTCCTGCACATGCCCTTTGAAAGTATCTTTGGACGGAGCTTGACGAATACCCAGAGGAGCTCATTCCAGAGTCGGACCGCTGCGACTCTAAATGAGTCACTAGCAAATGAAGTGCTATGGCTAGGGCAATTTAAGCGCAAGACACTACTGCCCCTTGATGGGTTGATCCGAGTATCAGAAAAATAAGACACGAATTTTTTGAGATATGTAGGAGTCTTAGGATCATTTAAAATTGAATACAGCAAGCCGAGGATCCTTGCGTGACGTCTCTCCCTAATCTTAAGCCATTTAAGTTTAGCACGGAACTCTGATACATGATCATATTTCTTAAGCCCAAAGATGAAGCGCATGCAAGTGTTTAGCAGTCGTTCTAGCTCATTAAGCAGCTCTACAGTCAAATCAAGGTAAGAAATGTCGGCGTAGTCGATAATTGGCAAGAGAAGACTATTTACCAATGCGATTTTTGTTTTGATGGGTAAGAAATTTTTAAGTCGAATTACTGAATGTAGAGAAGCATAGAATTTGCGGGAAACTTCCGTTATCTGAGGTCTCCAGGTAAGATTTGAATCAATTAAGATTCCCAGATCTTTAACAGTGGTGGAAAAAGGAATTACGCAGCTATTGTATTTCAGAGGCGTGACGGTGGTAAGATTAACACTACTGAGGCGACGTGAGCTCCCCACTATGATAGCTTGACATTTACTCGGATTGACTGGGACACCGAAACTCGAAGACCATGATAACAGCTGAAGAAGGTTCGCATTTAGGGTAGCGATAGCTGATTCCAGTTCCTGTATATCGGTATGGACGTACAGCTGGAGATCATCCGCGTAGAAATGGTATCGACAAGTTAATAAGATGGAGAGCATATCAATGAACGACGAAAAGCAATGGTGACAAAATACCACCCTGTGGGACTCCCGCAGTTAACTTACACCAGCCGGATAGTGATTGATTGGCTCGAATCGCTTGCTGCCGACCCCCCAAATACGAAGCAAACCAGGAAACTGCAGTATGTGAGAAACCCATACGACGTAAAACACCTAGTAGCAGATCATGGTCGACAACATTGAACGCATTGCTAAAATCAATCAGTACAAGGACAGTAACCTGGCCATTGTCCATAGCCTGTCGGATGTCTTCAGTGACCTTCAATAAGGCAGTGGTAGTGCTATGTCCTAATCTGAAACCAGACTGGTAAGGATTTAGTAACTGAGCTTTACACATGAATTCAGTTACTTGCTTGTGAACAACTGATTCAATTACCTTTGAAAGAAATGGCAGTATGGAGATTGGCCGAAACTGACTAGGTAATTCAGCATTATTAACCTTGGGAAGTGGAATAATGTGAGCTTTACGCCATTGGTGTGGAAATTGACCATGATTTAGTAAGAAGTTTATAATGTGCGTAAGAGCTGGGAGGATGTGCCTCAAAATGTACGACAACATACTGCGACCGATATCATCACAACCAATATTTTAGATTTAGATTTTAGACTAAGAAAAGTTTTGTGGATAAAATCTTGACTGACAGGAGAGAAGTTGAAAGAGTCTGCACTCAGCGATGGTGCTTCAGCAATTACTTTAAGAGTATTGACTTTAGTGTCAGCGTCAAGGGTATCACAGGAAGCGAAATGGTTGTTAAGGATATTTAATTCGAAAGGGACCTCGCACCCGGGCGATTTAATTTTGCCCACACCGATTGATCGGAGAAATTTCCAGATTCCACCCGGGCTGGAGGATTCAATTTGGTTAGCTATGTAATATCGTTTGGCATTGCGGCACAAAAGGTTACAACGATTCCTTAGTCTCTTATATTGGTCCCAGTTTAGCTCCGATCGGTCTTTTTTAAACTTACGAAACGCACTATTCCTCTTTGCCATAGCTTTCCGGATAGAATCAGACATCCAAGGGGAAGCTCTATGTCTAATTCTCACCATACGGGTTGGAGCGTGATGGTCGAAGAGGCAAATAATTTTCGACGACAAGAAATCTATCTTCTCGTCGATAGTGTTACGTGATACAATCTCCATCCAGTTTACATCATCAGCGTCCCGATCCAGTTGATCCAGATCCATGCGGGCAAAATTTCTTTGCCGCATCACCACCGGTTTCGGTTTGGGGGTGCGAATTCTAATCGACCCATAGATCAGGTCATGGTGAGAAATACCAGGAACTTCCATTTGGCCATGCGTGGATAACAAATTCTCATCAGAGGCAATGATCAGGTCTAGCAGTGTGTCATTTGTGCGAGTGTGGTTTGTAGGAGATAGTTGAATAAGTTTAAGGTCAGAGGATTCGACTAGTGCCCTTAGCTTTTGAGCACGGGTGTCATTTTTGAGTAGGCACGTATTAAAGTCACCCATAACCACAATCTTGTCATAATCTAATAATAAGGTATCCAAAACGATTTCAAGGTCGGCAAAGTAATTGATTTTATCGTTATGACTGTACGCTACACCAAGAAGAAGCTTCTGCCCCAGATTGACTTCGATAAAAAGATATTCCAGGGACCGACTATAAGTGGATGGAGACTGTAAAACAATTTTATGAGGGATGTTAGGCTCTTTAAGTAGATGGCTACACCTCCACCACCTTTGCCAACTCGATCATTGCGAATCAGGATGTTATTGGGCAGTGGGAATAAGTGGGAGGGCAGTGTCGGCTTGAGCCAGCTCTCTGAAACAAGCACAGCATGAATGTTGTCTGAAGATAACGTATCCAGGATGTCACTATAATGCGCATTAATACTTTGGGCATTAATATGACAGACGTTAAATTTTTTGGCAAAGGAAGAAAAAGCTTGATGAAGAAGTTGCGCAGGGGACAGAACTTCCACATCAGAACAATTTAACGAGGAGCCATCATCGGATGAACTTGTAGTATCAAAATAATCATTCAAAAACATTAATATAAATATTTACAAATAAATATAGATAAAACTAAATTAAAAAAGATATATGAAAAACAAAAAGCAATTAAAAATCAAACTAAATTAACTAACACTCTACCAATACTAATTAAACTAATTATTATCGTATAGCTATCTGGCACAATAAAGTAACATTACGTAGATTACAGGATTCATTTAGGACGAGAAAGAAAAAAAAAAAAAAAAATATGACAAAATAAAAATTAAAAATAGCACAAATGCGTTTCAGTTGATCTCTAACTTTTACTACATAAAACTGCCAAAGTTTTAACTACAATTCATAAAAACGGTTTGATTACATACTATGCTGACATTAACAATGTTGGAACCGACATTTAGAATTAAATAGAATAAAACCAAAACCGAAAAAACGCAAATGCTTGCACATGTGCCATGTCATGGTTAGCCCGCCTAAGAGCGAGAGAGACAGACATAAAAAGTGAAAGGCACGCGTCCCTTCCGTAAAATTATTTTACCACTCAAAGTCGTTGTCACGTAAAACTTTCGCCCGTATACCGACTTTACAGGCAACCAATTTTTTATTTTATTTAAATGTGTCATCAAAAGGCTACTCAACAACTGAAACATCGGTGAAAGAATTACTTTGTTATCTTAAAAACTTCCTGTGACATCACGATTTTAAAAATCACGATTTCAAAAATAACGATTTTAAAAATCACGATTTCAAACATCACGATTTTGTATTTTGCTAAAACGCTTCATACAAAAACACTACTAAAGCGTGATGTATTTTCTGGTATTCTCTGCGCGTCGCGTGTAAAGTTTGTATGTTACCTAGATTTTAAATATTGCGTTTAGGAAACTGGTTGCATGACAAAAATCACTTTAAATTGAATAGGCTATCAAATGGTAAATAAATATTTTTTCTAAAATTTTCGTAATTTTAAAATGAACTTGCCCATCTAGCTAGATCATCTTGAATGATCATAAAGTAAAAGTAAAGGTTAACGTTTTATTCTATTTAAAAGACAAACAATTTAATATGATTTCACAATCAGGTGTCTATTTCACCCACAACGTTTTATTCTATTTAATTACTGTCGTTATATCAAATAATTTAATATAATTTCACAATCAGTCGTCATGTCTATTTCACCCACAACATGAGCTATCCCAAACCAATCAAATGTTGTATTATGTGTATTATAAAAAAAAATCGGTGTGTCTGGTTGTAACTCCAAATTAATAGCTTTTCACCAAATGCGTGTCAAATAATACACTTTGTCTTATAACTTTCAGGCTCGATTCCAACTTCTACGCTCGATTGCAACTCGTACGTCGTAGAACCTTCTACGCTTTATTCCAACTCGTACACCGTAGAACCTTCAACGGTCGATTCCAACTTGTACGTCGTAGAACCTTCTACGTTTTATTCCAACTCGTACAACGTAGAACCTTCTACGGTCGATTCCAACTTGTACGTCGTAGAACCTTCTACGCTCGATTCCAACTCGTACGTCGTAGAACCTTCTACGCTTTATTCCTACTCGTACGTCGTGAACCTTGTACGGTCGATTCCAACTTGTACGTCGTAGAATCTTCTACGCTCGATTCCAACTCGTACGTCGTAGAACCTTCTACGCTTTATTTCTACTCGTACGTCGTGAACCTTGTACGGTCGATTCCAACTTGTACGTCGTAGAACCTTCTACGCTCGATTCCAACTCGTACGTCGTAGAACCTTCTACGCTTTATTCCTACTCGTACGTCGTGAACCTTGTACGGTCGATTCCAACTTGTACGTCGTAGAACCTTCTACACTTTGTTCCAACTCGTACACCGTAGAACCTTCTACGGTCGATTCCAACTTGTACGTCGTAGAACCTTCTACACTTTATTCCAACTCGTACATCGTAGAACCTTCTACGGTCGATTCCAACTCGCACGTCGTAGAACCTTTGACGCTCGATTCCAACTCGTGCTTGGCATATTTTTTCGAAAGAACAGTCGCGAAGAAACTTTCAACCGTCATAGATAAAAACTTGATACAAATACCTCGGACTGGAAACTCGGGACTTTTTATTTCCATCTTTTTATTCCGTTTTTGCACGGCCGCGATAAAAAGACGAATTGATTTTGCATTGCTTGTATAAAATCATGTTTCCGCGGAAATTGGTTATCTCTCATCTGTTGTTTCTGAGCTTGTTTCTACATTACTATATTTTTATAACAAACGGATAGTATAGAAAATCTGAACTTTATGTGTTCACGATAGCTTAATAATAATATGGATAGAGGAAACAGATTGATGCTGGAACTTAATTCAAATGTATTTCTAATAGCGTAAAAACATACATATTATTCTAAATCTTAGTAAAGCATAAAATATTTCAGTTAGACATTTTGTAATATTTGTCTGTTATTGTTGTTATATTGGTAATTGACGTTTTTATTCATTTTTAATGTTTCTTTTGTTTTGTTTTTCGTAATTTATAGATAATATTAGTAGGTTTTCACTTGACAGTATGCTCAAGTGATGTGGAGAAATGCGGTATATTATGGAGCGTGTTCACCCATGTCAACCAATTCACTCTGAACTTGATGCACCAAATTCATATCCTTCACTCAGGCAATGTCTTAGTGGTAAGACAATCCAATTTACAATAGTGATGTCGTTAGTTCGAATTGCACCTGTTCCTCTGAGTATTTTACTTAGTGCTGATGTAAAGGTATTATTTTGTCATCCCTACTAGTTCAACGACAAAGAAAAACACTGTGATGAAACTGGCTTGTACTAAGAAAGAGATTTCGCTAACATGCGTCATCTACCAACCCGAAATTGGCTACCGTGAAGGCTAATAAAATTAATAGCTTTAATTATCTTTTTTTATAGTACAGAGTGACAAGATGAGCAGGACATGTGCCAGATGGTAAGCACACAACAGCACAGTCTTCCACGTAACAGCACAGTGACACGCAGCTATTGGAAAATGAAAAGTCTAAATCATTACCTAGCACTCACGCTCGTCACCTAGAGATCTAAGATTTTATATCTACACTGTAATTTCACTGAAAACATTGTCCTTCAAACCGAAACACAGTAATGTTTGCCTATTACTGCTTGGCGGTAGAATAACCGGCAAAAGTGTGGAACTTCCCCAGGCAGACTTTGCTAAGAGTTTTACTACTACTTATCTCTTTGAGAGAAGGCCGCGAGTCCTACCTGTGAGAACATATATATAGTAAGCTACTTATTCTAGTTAGAATTCCATTTGTCTACCAGATCAAAACTCTGTGTTGTCCATTCCCAACGAGCTCACCTCTATTTTCGATATTACATCATTTGATCTGACCAAATCGGTTGCATCGAATCGAAACTCGAGTCACGAAGTGGTGAGACCGCCCCGAGGGAGTATTCTGGCGTCAGAAAACATCACAATATAGCGGAAAACTTGCTGACAGCGGCGCGCCCGCCGAGCTCGATATGCAGTTAGGTTGCTCGCTCCAGCCGAATGAACTGTCCATTCACAGAATAGCGTCGCAGTTTGCCGTTATTAGTTTGGGGTGGCGTTTTTGAACTGCGGACGAAGATTTATTCAGAGATGTCATTCTCCCCATTTGTTACCTTCTCAGTCGGATTTGCTATCGTTTTAATAAACGTTTTTTTTTGTCAATAGACGACTGTCGTAATCCTATTGTTTTACTGCTAAGACTTTCCACGTGCCAAGTCCGGTGTGTAGCTTTCTAATGATCTACTATTGATAGTTTAATCCAGTTTTTTTTTTTTACTTTTATAGGTTTACACTTGACCGCCATCTCGCCTGATGTTAAACGATGATGCGGTCTACGATGAAGCGTGTTTACCTAGAAGAAACCGATTACTCTCGATTTGAAGACACAAAGATTGTAACTATCGGGAAAAACCCTCTCAGGCAACGTATTCCACAGCCTAGCCGTTCTTATCACAAAAGTAAAAAAAAAAAAATTTAAAAAAAAAAAAGTAGAGTCAAATCTCTTTGTTCGAGTCTTTGGAACATCAACCATGAATCGATGTCGCTTTTTCGAGCTACGAGCATTCCGATAGAAAAAAGGGCAAGGTGGTATTAGATCGTACAAATCAGTCGCACACTCTCCGAAGTGTATCCGATAAAAAATATATTTCTCTCCTATCCTGCCTTCGTGTATAAAATTTATATTTCCCAAGTAAGTAGGACTATTTATGGAGTCCACCTATGGAAGTTGAACACAGTTATTTTCCAGTAGTTTTAACAAATAAATAAGTAAATATTGGTTGACAATTCACACGCAACACCATCTGACCCCAAACTAAGCAAAGCTTGTAAGATGGCAGCCAGACAGCTGATATAATACTAATATAGTTGTAAATACATCCTTATTATAATACATAGAAACACCCAGACACAGTGCAACTATTTCAATTCATCACACAAATATTTGCACTGGGTGGGAATTGAACTCACGACCCTCGGCTTCGTATTCTACCACTAAGCAATGATGTGCTAACATCGCTGTGTTCCGGTTTGAAGGACAATGTTTCCAGTTAATGTGCAATGTGTCATTAGGCATATTTACTGCTCGTTTTGTCACTCTTATCTATAACAAAGAAATAGAAATGTATAAGCTTGTCAACAGCACTGATTTCAACGGCGAAGGAAAACATCGTGAGTAAACCAACAAGTTTCAAAAGATTTCTTTCTTCATCCAAACCAAACAGTGAAGTGGATTATTTCTTGACTGCCTTAATTTAATTCTTGTGAGAAAAGGCGCCGAATCGCAACAGTGGGAATATTTAGTGATCTGTTTATGCGCCATTCTGCGTTACCCCATCTTCTAAACAGACATTTAAACAAACTCACCATTCACCCGCGCTGGTGTGATTTAAACAAACTCATTTTGGTTTAAAGTCCCCAGTACGAGTAGTTACGGCCGTTACACTCCGTAACCGGCCATGTAGGATGCTAATTTTTCCGTTTTTACACTCTCCACAACATCCTGTGCAAATAGCCATTACTTTACTTTGTGCATTCATTGCGTTATTTGAATAAATGCTCGGTGGAATCACGCTCCACTAAGGACCGTGCTATACGCTGCTGTTCGTAAACTTCGGTTTTTATAGTGACTACTTGCATAATACATTGAGCACAACTTGTGTCTATTTTGTTTATTTTAGTTTGACTTTTGGTAGCGATTTTAAACCAAACTTGAGGTGAGCGTTTTTGTTATAAGCTCAGTTTTATGGAACTTGGATTAACTAAATAATCTCTTTATTACTTAATTTATTTCATTTTCGTAAGTTTTGCAATAATTACAGTATGTGAATGGCGTTTTATCTAGATGACGCCAAGAAGCGTCACTCGGTCACGTGACCACGATATGACGCCCTATTATTAATTAACTTTTTTGTCTCTTTTTTAATAGTTCTAATACGTATAAGAACTATTAAAAAAAGAATTTCTAGACAAAAGTATTAACAAGATAAAATATGCCTAGCATAGCTAGTGGTTCCTAATATGTTTTATTTTAATGCCAAAACGATTATAACGACAATATAATTAATAACATCTTAGATCTCTGGGCGACGAGCGCAGTGCAATGATTTGGACTCTTCATGTTCCAATAGCTGCGTGTCACTATGCTGTTATGTGGCAGGCATGTTGCTTACCATCAAGCACATGTCCTGCTCGTCTCGTCACTTTTTATTAAAAAATATTTTTTTTTATGATTTGTCTTTTAAAATAATATGTTACGTTGTATACGTAGTATTATGTTTCACACACATAAAATACAAAGTTGTATTAAAATTAACATCCAAGCAAGAACAGATTTCTTTTACGGTAGCTCCTGCAAATTATATTCAAGAATCGTTTCGATCGTGGCAACATTCTCACAATGTCATCTCACATGTCAGCCGTGCTGTATGCGTATAGATTTTTAAAAGTGTGGGAATTGCATTATTTAAGCAAGCCTTTCTGGCTGGGGGAGATTGTTGACTCAACGCTACAAGTGGTGCACTATTAATTAACCGGCTTCCACGAAATTCAACTTTTTGCCACATACTGCGGTGAAGCACATTACACAGCTTGCTTCCGTCGCTCGTCTTCGGGTCATGGGGTAAAATCCTGTCACCAGCGCACCTGAACCCAAAACTCACCCTGACCTTCTCAGTAAATCAATAAGTAGGTAACAGACTTTCTTGCGGCCCATGTCATTGCTCTCCACACCGCGATACCGGCATTTCGCTTCCCATTCAACCCCACCATGTAACGGTGACGAGCTCGTGAAAACCATGATGGACAGAAAAAGCGGTACACTGTTATACTAGTGGTTCTTTCCCGCTGCACACGGACAACATCGATGTCCACTTCAGTTGCGTCGATACTCATTCAGCGCGCAACTTACATCCCCACATAGTCGTCGGTTTGGAGGCCAAGTCTAAAGGAGCGGCCCCATGTCACACTTGTCTTCGCTTCACTGTGGGTGAGCTGGATACGGCGACTGATTCCTCGCCTCGATAATGCGGGATCCTAGTCTCTAGATCATAATAAGTCGAAAGCCACAACTGAGGATACAACATCAATACAATGTTGTTATGCTTTCAATTTAATTACATTGTAAAACAACACCGCTATTAACCTACTTCTGATAATTTTAAACCATGGCGTGCTTAAAACAAACTTAATTGAACAACTTAATAAGAGGACTGCACTCCTAAAACTGGTTCGGTAATTAGCTTGAATGACCAGTTATTGAAACCGCTTATTAAGTTAGCTAACCACAGTAATCGTTATTAACTTAAGTTTACACAGTCGTCCATTTTGTAATTAAATTTGTAAATTTGGAACTCAGTCTATGAAACTACACGTAATAATTGGTACGAAGAAAGTTGCCAAGTTTTAATACTTAAATACATACCTATATATCTAGATTTATATTTTCACTACTAGCGCTTTGCGCTTTTCCTTGCGTAGTTCCTGTTTCTTTAATTTGGTCGTGATAGAAGTATAGACAATGCTAAGCCAGGTATTAACTAAGCTGTGTCTTAATCAATCCTAACCGTTCCGACGTTCCAACGTCACTAAGCTACAAACATCGAAAAACATACAAAATATCGAAACATTCGCATTTATAGACTGCAGGCCCGTGAACAAAATTTATGGGTCATCTGATACAGCAGGAGACCTATGTAGGATGATAGAAGGGTATAAAGTAATAAGATTGAGCACTATGCCGTCACTTGCACGCTGTCCAACTGAGTGCTGTTGAAGAGGGGGGGGTTCTAAACCTCGATCATTTCTCGTTGTCGCATGATTTTTGTACGGCGTTACCCACAAGTATAGCTACATTTTTCAGATGCTTTTCCCCACCTTATCAAGTTACTCTGGTCAGGGAGGGTCATTTGGAATGCATTTAGATAAAATTTTAATAAGGCAGGATACCAGTAGATCAAGGTGCGCCACTTTAGAGTAAATCTCACCTATGCATTTCTAAATTTATAGCGTGCACTTTGTAACCGTCATTTTCGTCTTGTTGTTGAAAGGTTTTTTTCCATGTCTCGGTCTTCCCTTTTCTTCCTCGCACCCAACCTAGCAGTATTTACTTGTGTACCTGCCATAAATTGTTTATGGAATTGAAGTCTAGATTCCAGGTCTGAAGCACTTTTGTCTTTTGGGAGAGATGTAATTAATTCATCTTGCGAATTTCCCAAAAGATGCGTTTTTGTAACTCTTAGGTATTTGTAAAGTTCAGACGGTTTCTTTAGTTTCAGCCCAAAACTATTGTGATCTCTAAAGAGAGTAGAGGGATCAGCCGGATTATTGTTGATTTTAAACCGGTAGCCCCATTTCTTTTCACGGGATATTAATTTGTCTACTAAAATATGTATAACTATATTAAATGCTATTGGTGATAAGCAGCACCCTTGGAATAATCCTACATTGTATTCAAGTGGTTTTGTTTTATTATGATTGGGCAGAGCCTTTATTAACAAAACTAAAATACAATGAGAACTACACTACACTACAAACCTACCTAACTAACTACTTACACTAAGCATACCTGAATTATCCATAAATCACTGTAGGTCTACAGATAATCAAGATGTTCAAGCCTACTACCAATAGGAAGCGTACCCAGCATGCTGGTGACATTACCACGCTGAATGGCAATGCTTATGCGTTGGGCCAAATAAACGCCAGCATTTTGGTCACGCGTCGCGTCGACCAAAAGTGGTTTTGTGTATTCCTTGTTTACTGCTATGACGAATTTTAAGTGATAATAATATGAATTAATTATGTCGATAATTTCAGCAGGAAAGTTATACCATTTTAGGGCAAATATCATAAGTTCATGCTGGACAGAACCAAACGCGTTCTCTAGGTCTATCCAGCAGACTGTTATTTGCCTCTCATGTGTTCTGGCATCTTTCAAACTTTCTGCTAGTAATGTATTGTGTTCCAGGCATTCAGAAATACCAGGCAAGAACCCTTTCTGGTGATTGGGCCTGAAATACCTATTGCTAGCCATAAATGTGGTCATTTTTGTTTTTCAATATACTGAAAAAGATTTTAGAAATTGGATTGGTTAGGGCTATCGGTCTGGTGTCTTTTGGATGAGTTACTTCCTGCTTTCTAGCTAAGCTAAGATCATAAACGTATAAAGATCGGCAAAGTCTAAAACTTTACAAATATTTGACTCGTCTATGTCTAAATGTTTGGACTATATAGCAGTAAAACTTTAACGTACAACGGTGAATAATAAATAAAAAAATCTAAGAACAGCAGACAAATACTTATATAATAGTTTTATAATAATCCTTGCATGCTCCGTGTGCTAAAAAAGGATTTCGACTTTTACTTTGACTACAAACGACTTCACAAAAGGGTTCGATTATTTGTTACGTGTACCGTCGAAAGATGTGAGTAGTTTTATCACGATATTACACACATATATACATCAAATATACACCCTATGATGTGAGCATGTGTGTGTACAAAAAATGCAGACTATTCCTTTATTCCTTCAACAATAACCACTTTCGTGCTTTAACTCAAGTAACAAGTTCAATAGTATAGCCCCGATATAATATTTTAAAAAATATAGATAGACTAGATGGGACTAGGTCGACGGACGGTTAAGTGGTATGCACTGCTGTCTCGCCTGGTGTTAAGTTATGATGCGGTCAATGATGGAACGCGTTTAAAAATGAGAAACTAACATTATATCCATCAGGGTACTTAATATTTACTCAGGCCACATATCTACTCCACAGTTTAGATTTTTCATCACGAAAGTTCATTCCAGTCTGTTCAGCATTAACCATGAAACGATGTCACTTTTTGGACCTACGAGAAACCCGATATTTCATAAAGTAAATGGTTTGCGCATTTGACATGTTTTGTCATTCATTTCCCTCAAAACCGGCAAGAAGTGGCAACATCAATATTAAGTTACCCAAAACATTTCCCCATAAGTGGTTTCAGTAACTTTGCAATTGTTGATTACGGCGGAGTCGATTACAGCCAGTAATTACTGTCGACACGCCATCGCGGGCCCATACACGCTGCTGCCTTAACTGTGACCAGCCATACTAACTACCACCTGAGCTGTGGTTGGGGCAAAGTGTACAAGGGTTAAATGGTCAGCGATACTTTTGAGCTTATGGGTTATTATTTCGTTGGTGAGGTTTCTAGTTGAGACAACCCGCATATTTTTCAGTCTTCGATTTGGTCTTAGAGATAATTCGTTTGATTCAATAATAACTGTGTGACGAGCGCAGTGTAATGTTAGAAAACAATGTGGACTCTTTATGTTCTAATACCTGTTATCATCAACATCGAGCAGGTGTTTGAATTAACAATTAATTCTCGTCAAAATAGGTCAGATAAATAAAATGTTAGAATTAACCATTTTTAGCCCCCGACCAAAAAAAGGGGTGTTATAAGTTTGACGTCGATGCCTGTCTGTCTGTCTTACTGTGTGTGTGTTTGTATGTGGCACCTTAGAGCTCAAACGGATGCTCCGACTTGAATGCGGTTTTTTATTTAAAAGGTAATATCCGTGCGGATGTTATTAGCTATGTTTGTTAATAACGATTCAAGATGGCCGCCTCCACAAAATGGCGGACAAAATATTTCTTCACAGTCTACCTCAATATGGGTATCAAATGAAAGGGATTGACTAGTAGAATATGGACGCCACCACAAAATGGTGAATAATATTATTCTTTCACGTCTACTTCAATATGGGTATCAAACGAAAGAGCTTGACTAGTAGAATGTTGTACAGATAACAAAACTAAGGTCGTCGGGGGTTAATCAAAATTTTTAATTTTGTTCTTGTAATTAATAAATTTACCATTGCAACAGAATCTTGCAAATCATTTTTTTTCTGTAGTTAACCATTTCCGAAAACCACATTATCAAACCACAGCGCTATTTTCATACCAAGTGTATCTGTGCTGCAGTGCTTAGACTCTTCATAGTCTGCCCGCGGAAGTACCCCATGCCTTTGCCGGTTATTCTGCTGGTAATGAGTAATTGTGTTCCAGTTTAAAGGGCAATGTTTCTGAGAAGTAACAAGGAAAAAATAAACATCTTAACATATATAAATCTCGTGTCACAATGTTTGTCCTCAATGGACTCCTAAACCACTTATCCGATTTTAATCAAATTTGAACACCGTGTGTAGATGGATCAAACTTAAAAGATAGGATAGTTTTTATTTTGATTAATAGGCTTTATGTGACCATATTCGAGCGAAGCCGGAACGGGCCGCTAGTTATATTATATATCTGGATAAGATCCGGCCACTAATTTGGATTTTTCATGCGCAAATAACTGCATGGCACTATCCTGTTATGGGCAGGCTTGTTGCTTACTATCAGACTCTAGTTTTGCTGATCAATCACAAAAAACTGTACTTGTTTGATACTCAATGTTGCTAGTTTCAATTCTGTATCGTCCGTAGAAACTGGCGGTATGCTACGTTATGTTCGTATTATCTACATTATGATCTATGTAAACAGGTGTACAAACTACGCTATTGTCTATGGCGTGTGTAATCGGTGTAGATCTATTTGCCTTTCCGTGCTGTGCTGTGGGGGCGTACCATTGGCTGTTGCGATCCGATCCTCACACCTTTACTGCACAGCAAATATGAACCGTAACACAGTGTGCTACGGTTTAGTTTTATGTTCCAATAAAATTGGAGTGTGAAGATTTCGTGGTATAGTCCGGGGTTAGTTCGCTTTTATCTTTCGTATGTAAATGAGCCATTCGTCTTTTCGGAATTATGGTGTTAAGGTGACGCATTGATAAACTTGACCGGCCGTACCAGCGGCGGACGGAATGGCTGGTCTATCGTACGTGGCGCTACGGACGGTGCGCGGCGAAACCTGTCTGCATCGCATTTATTTTAGATCTTAGCGGATCGGTTAAAAGTTGATAATCGCCTGGCACAGCGGATGATGTTGAAAACAGTGAGCGTAATTTTGCTAATTTTTGACTGGGTTTTTATTTAATTACTCGTAATGTAAACATGACATAAAATAACTGCTCGGTCTATGAAATAGAATAGCAGTCTGGCTATTTTATTCGTAAAAAATAGTAGGGTGTTGTCGCTCATAATTCCAAGCATTTGAACTTTTTTGGTGAAAAGTTTGTACATATTTTTTTTAATAATTCTGACTATTTTCAAAAATTTTGTCCGGTTCACAAAATTATACAGGGTTTCTCCTTATCTGCGATATTTTTAAAATTTGAATTATGTCATTCGTTACTATCATACTATGCAATCAAAAGTACTCGTTTCCATGTTTCTTAGTTCAAGGCGTCGTCTTAATGGCGTAATTACACGCGCGATGGTTGATGCGATCATTGATTTTAATTGTGGCTTCGGGTAAATAAACTCCTATCTGATACGCTTCGATAGACGATTCAAAATATGTATCGTAACCGAAGTTTTACTAGTAAAATAATAAAGAAATCAATTGAGAGGCGTGCCGAAAGGCTCATAGGCAAAGACATTCTAGCGCGAAAAAGACTTCAAAGTCTTGAACATCGCCGCAAGATTGCTAGCTTATCGGTTTTTTATCGGATACACTTCGGAGAGTGTGCAACTGATCTGCATGATCTAATACCTCCTTGCCCTTTTTTCTATCGTACTTCTCGTAACTCAAAGAAGCGGCACCGTTTCATGGTGGATATTCCAAAGACACGGACGAAGAGGTTTGACTCTACGTTTGTGATAGGAACTTCTAGAAGCTGTGGAATGAGTTGCCTGACTGGGGTTTTTCCCGATAGTTATAATCTTGGTCTTCAAATCGAGAGTGAATTGGTTTCTTCTAGGTAAACACGCTCCATTGTAGACCGCATCGTCGCTTAACATCAGGCGAGATGGCAGTCAAGTGTAAACCTATAAAAGTAAAAAAAATATACTTTTTTATCGAAGACAAGCTGACTGCATCGAAATATCGGGAACTGGCTCTATCTAATTCGTACCTAAAATACTTCCTACTTACTATCAGTGACCTGTGGTATCATTCGCGCAATTCACATTCCTGTCATTTTTCCGTCATAAAAAGTTTATATTTTATTCCTGACGGAGCGCGGTGTTCCATATTTCAACCCGATCTGTTTGGACTTACCGACGTGATTGAGCAACAAACGTCTAAACACATAACCATCCTAACTTTCACAGTTATGATAAATACTAGCTGCACTCTGTTGTGTTACCCACGGTTTAGCAGATTTTCACGGTAATTCGTTTTTGCCAAATACGATTTAGAAATATTTTTATCAATAAAAAAAAATGTTGAATGATGTTGGGCGATGTGCGATTTTGGCAATCTGTCTCTTACTGTCAAACGGCTCAGAGTTGTTTCTTGCTTGCAAACATGCTTAGCAAATAGAATAAAATGCTGTTGGTTAGGTAAAAACAGTTTTGATATAGGAAGGTATTAATTCAGTTATATGAGATATTTTAAGTTTCAACGCAATTTTCTTTCCTACCACTTATTAATAGAATACATTTAAAAATATGAATGTAATCGTTAAAGCCATTCTCAAGTAATTAAATGACCAGAACAAATAAGACTAAATTTTTACGTGGCGAACTTCGTTCCATCTAGAGGATAAATGAAAATAAAAATAGAATAATAGAAATAAAACAGATTTATGATTGGACACTAGACTGTGTGATATTTTGACGAGTTTTTTGTTGTTGATATATATCATGTGTTTGTACTTATTGTCCTACTCCTGATGAAAACAAAAACACATAAATCATATATAATGGCTATATATATATTACTAGATGCCCGCCCCGGCGTCGCCCGTAGTACATTCATACACTCATCAGGATCCCATATATATACAACGGTGAAATAATGACTGAAATCGGTTCAGTCATTCCTGAGAATATCGCTTTCAAACAAAACACCTCTTCAGCTACCTGCAACACCACCTGTCGGAAATTGGTCGTACCAACTCAGAGATTAGCAAAAAGGTTTTATATTCAAGAGGAATGTAATCTGTGATATTCAATGACGCAATCTTAGACACATGTCATGTGTCATGTCAAAGCACGAAACGTACGAAAACTCTCTAAAAGGAATATTTTTTCCCGATTTTGTTACATTCTTGATTCATGCTCCGCTTCTGTTAATAGTAGCGTTTTTTTCTGTAACCTATAGCCTTTCTCGATAAATGGACTATCTAATAGAAAAAGAGTCTTTCAATTCGGATCAGTACTTCCCGAGATACTAGCGTTCAAACAAACAAACAAACTCTTCAGCTTTATAATATTAGTATAGATAATAGCTAGGACGACTTTCTTTTATAAGTTGGTATAGATAGATTAGTAAATAAATATAAATATTGGTGAACAATTCACACACACTACCATCTGACCCCAAACTAAGTATAGCTTGTACTATTGCGGCCAGGCAGCTGATACAATAGTTATATAATTGTTAATGCATACTTATTATACATAGAAATATCCAGACACTGCACAAATATTTGAATCCATCACACACATATTTGCACTGGGTGGGAATCGAACCCGAGGGTCGTCCCTCGACTTCGCAGGCAGAGTTAGTGGGTAGCCACTAATTCACGAGGCCAGTAGGAGTGGTATTTGTTAGCAAACGAATATTTTTGTTGATTCATTCCAAGACAGGCTCGGCGGCGTGCGATGCGGATAAAATACCGCAGCTCGGAGCTGGCGCCGACACTGACACTCCCCGGCCCACGGAGCGCGCCTTGTGGAACCCGCACCCGCACTCACTGACGAGAATAGCTTTATTGAAAATGTCTTTGGCTGTGTTGAATTTTGGTAGGAAATAAATGTATGGGTTCACGTCACGAACACGTCAATGCAGCGATATAGCCAAGCGATGGAGCAACGGAGCGGAAAGGTCTTGTTAGACGCGTTTTGGTTAGTTGAAATCTATATATTAGCGTCATTGATATGCAAAGTTATGCGGTGTAGCGTTGAAGCGCCAGAGTAACGGAGTGAGAGATGCGCTTGAGTTGTTTTTGGGCGGGTGAAACCTTGTGAATTCACTGGTCACTTGCTGACTTGCGTAATACCCGTATCTCTTGCTGTACAGGTGACGTATTGTACAACATTAGTGCTGGTTAATAATAAAATTCTGAATTGTCATTTATATCTCCCGTTCCTGTGACGTTTTTGAAGTGAAAACTTCTTTTCACGCGCCATAGACAGATTTTTCGTGGGCTGTGAATTGAATTTTAGCGTCACGCTCGAGAATGTTAACAAATCTTCGGGATCATGGCCATTGGTTATCTATAAATGCGTCAGTATTTCCCATTGCATGCCCCATGCTCATGGCCACGTTCTTCGGTTTCACCCGCGTAGTGTCCAAAGCAAGCTATTAAATTCTCAGTTATATGTCTATGTATAGTCTACGACTGCAATTTTTTTAGGTATAGTGTAATAGAACGAGCGAGATATATATATTTGATAGTAAGCAACACACCTCTCGATTTTAAGTAATGCTATTTGTGAGATTGTTTATCTCTTTGACCTGTAATTTCACAAAAACCTTTTTTTATACTGTAGAGTAACAAGACGAGCAGGTCATGAGCCTGATGGTAAGCAACATGCCTGCCACATAACACAGAAACACGCAGCTATTTGAACATTAAGAGTCAAAATCGTTACCTAGCACTGCATTACGCTCGTCACCCACAGATATAAGAAGTATGGTTTATCTCAAACCATATTTCTTATATCTGTGTACCTTGTAATTTCATTGGAAACATTGCCCTTCTAACCAGTACAGTCATATTCACACATTAGTATTTGACGCTATAACAGGCAAATTTATTCTTCCCCAGTCGAAGACTGAAATGCTACACTGCCATAGTTACGACCTCAATATATCTCTCTCTCTTTAAATTTCATTCGATTTATAGAGACGAGAATATCAAAGCCATTACCAATTTCTTAAGGCGTGAGTGTTCCGGGCTCGGATCGCGCCCGCGGAGTGACGCGGCTCACACCCTTCCTGAAGAATCCACCTAATTAAGATTGATAGTGTCAGCGGGAACAGTGATTTGCGCGAAGCACCGGCAAGAGATTGTTTTTTACCGACTTCAAAGAAGGATAAAGTTATTAATTCGGTTTTAAGATGTTTTTTGTTTATGTTATGTGATGGATCCGCCAATTGTGAGTCAATTTCACAGGTTTTATTTTATTTGGTAGATCATAGTTCAAAAGTGGTCCCATATGAAATGTATCTAAATCGGTGCTTCAATCACATTTGGAGAATTTAATGTGTCTGACTGATATTCACTTTAGTGTTTAAGGCTTGTCTAGTCGGGAAAACGGCGACTGCTAATCCAACCCTGGATCAAACCCCACGCGCACCGCTGTATTTTTGAACTCATAATATGCGTAATTCCGCTGACTTAAATACGGCAAAAGAATACATGTTGGGAAAACCGACATGTTTCTAGAATCTTTCGAAGCCATGCGACATCCACCGACTCGCACTAAGCCAACGTGGTCGATTAAAGCCTTAATTCTTTGGCAACTGGCAAGAGGAGGCCCCGCGTCCCAACAGTGGCAACACTTAGTGTGCAACTTATGTTGTATAATTATAATAACCGTATAAATATAATACTGTAATACACGTCACATGCAGGGTCATAAACTAAAATAACCCACCCTGAATCGTTCCTGGTGCAAATGTGCCCAAAACGCTGGCTGCGTTGCCTCGCTGAATAGCGATTGCTATCCTCTGCCTCAGGAACGAGCCAGAGCGGGAGTCACCACTTTGGTTACGTATACTGTAATTAATTAGCGTAGGTGATAAGTTCATAAATAAAGACGTAAGCTACACGGGAAGCCAGTAATCCACTTAACGCGATTAAGAAATGCGCCGGTTAGCGCTCGCTGCCCTCATTTACATAAGTATAAGCATAATTTTTAATCTTGTTAATCTATGCTTACGTAATAAAGTAGTATTTATTTTTTCAGTACTGTTTTCTTTTTATCGTACCAGAGTTATAGAGCTTGGGAAACAAAACTAATGTTATAAAGCTTGTGGTTTCACAGGTGTGTACCTGAGTGTGTGTGGCCATGATTGCAGCTCTTGCTATCCGAGCTTTATATAGGGCCGCGTTAGACCACGGAATTCACCTGATAGCTAACAAAGGTGTGGTCACAGAAGACGCACGCTGAACTATAAAATACCTATTCAGTCTGACCTTGAATAGTTCTAGATTATATATAAGGAACAATAAATTAAGCCAGGAACTTATTCCATTCTAAGGCTGTACGTATGTGCAAAGTGGACCCAAACCGTTTGGTACGACCCGATATCCGTGGGTACGACTTTTGGGAATATCTACAAAATGTATTTGTGTTAATAATTATATCTTAATTTTAGCTTGGCCATCACACAGACATTATACAGCTCTTAGATTAACCTTAGATTGAAACTTGAAGTAAATAATGACCAAATTAATATGTTTTACAAAACTAATTTACTTAAATGTCTGTTAATTTGTTTCAGGTAATCTTCGGCATCAATTCATCTACTTGAGATTATCTTTCATGGCTTGAATGGTAAATTATTTCAATTTGCTTCTGGCTGTGTTTCACCTGCTTCAAACCCAGATGTGGAAGATAAGGATCCTGCTTATTGGACAATTCGGTATTGGTGCTGCGTAAGATGATACATACAAGAACTTGTGTCGTTTTAATATGTAGGCCATTTTGCTGTAGACGGTCCTTCCGATACTATACGATACACATCTATCCAAGAAGACTAAAATACTAAAATTCGCTGCGCTGATGCATTAGCTTATCAGTAACGGGAGCTAATAACAATAATAATAATAATTTTCTCCTACTAAAATGTACTCAAAGCGGCAAAAAAAATCACTTCAGAAGAAAATACGATTGATCTCTACCACTTTTGTTATCACAGCAATCACCATCTTTGCATCCATCTCCTTATTATTACGGTATTTCCATACTTTTTTAAATAAGAAGTGACGAGACGAGCAGGACCTGTGCCTGATGGTAAGCAACATGCCTGCCATATAACAGCACAATGACACGCAGCTATTGGAACTGCTTATCACCCAGAGATTTAAGATGTTATATCTCTAAGCCCTGTAATTTTTCTGTAAATATTGCCCTTGAAACGGGAGTAATGTTTTCACATTACTGTTTGGCGGTAGAATAACGTCCAATCCTACCTATTTTCCAACACATCTTTTTTTAATAGATAATTGCCATTTTTTCCTCACGGCATTAACAATGAAACAAATGATAGAGGTAAAAATAACACGATATTTGCGGAACAGGTTTGTGTTAAAGCCGCAATACAATCCAGACAAACAAGCAAAGGAAGCTAGTTACAAAAAAACAGTCCGCTGACAAAAATATTGCCCAAGTGTAAATGCTTTATCGAAAAAAGCGGCTATTGTCTGTCTGTCAAGCCGCGTTACCTCTCAATGAAACAAACAACGACGAATCGAAAACAATACGATACAAAAATGGTTTTCGCTCAAAATGTGAACGGATTACAGAGATTGAAAATGAGAAAAACGAACACGACACAAAAGAGGCAAGAGCACGAAATTGTCCCGGACAATGCATATTGCTGGGACACCGGGAGACCGGTCGGCCCGGACAAGAATCCGCTTCGCTTCGCTTCGCCCGCCTCCACTTCGCCTAACGAAATTGCATTTTGATTGTGCCCAGCCGTCTTACACGCGGTTGGATACAATTATTTGGCGTTATTACTTTTCATTACAAGTCAAATGTCGCTATTTGAATGTTCAGTCACCATTTCACCATGAACGCGATCCCTTTTTATTTGATCCTTGTTTTATCAATCTAACATATAAATATATCTGCTTATGACATACCTATGGTGTTTTGTGTAACGAAGAACGATCAAAATCTATAATTTTATAGAACGCTCAAAAGTTTCTTTTTTATGTTTATTGAATGCGTTACGAGCTTAATTTTCGCGACTAAGTCTTTGTTGTTATGAGTTTATCGCTTAGAGTGATCTCTTCCAAGCAAGCATAGACTGGAGAAAGAGATATATATCTATACTAATATTATATAGTTGGAAATGTACGTGAACACTGAGTGAGGCTATATGGTATGTACCAAGGGCAAAGCCGGGGATGATCGTTAGTTTCTTAAATAAAACATCGTAGTTCAGTTAAATTCAGCAAAGAAAAATATTTCCTTCAAGTTATCTTTAAAGAGACCCCAGCAATAGATCTAGTAAACCTAAGAAGATTACAATAGCAAACCTAGACTAAAAGCGAAGCACTAAAAGTCTGAATCAAAGGTGAATGAGACGAAATTTACAGAGAAAGCTAATTCTGTGAATTTAAATCGTTTTAAAAGGAATTAAAGTGAGCAGAGTAGTTAATGTGTTTTAGTTAAAAATACTGTGCGCAGAGATAAATTATCTTATGCCTCAGGGTGACGACCTTCCCTTAAACAATGAATTAAATCGTGATTAAGTCCTAAACATTACGTACTTTCCTGTTAGTTATTTTTGACCTCTCAACAGACATGCTTCAAATGAAATATTTACAAGTAAATGTATCTGTTTCTATCAATTGAATCAGCAAATACAGATACATACTTCCTTTAAGAAGGAATTTTCAAACAACCTGTCTTTGTTAAATCCAGACAATAGACTTAAAAGAGAACCACTAAAAGTCTGCTAGTCAAAGGTGAATCCATTGAGTACCCATTGAGTATGCGCGAAACTCTATGGGTGAAGCAAACAAAATTTGCAGTGAAACTTGTATTTAAATCGTTCTTAAGAGTTCAAGTGATTCGATTAGTTAATAAATATTTTCCGGTTCGTAGGGCAATGTTTTCACAAAAACTGTATAATGTAATTATGTTAGTAGTAAATAGTGTTAGGTAGTGATATTCTATCTTGGTGCGTGATTCGGGAGGTCTTGGTCGTTCCGTCACTTAACACTACTTGGTGTAGTACTTTATACTCGTAATTCTAAGTCTATAATATAATACTAATATACTTCAATCATCATCAAAAGCCTACTAAATGTTCTGCTCACTGCCCACTGCTGGGACTCGGGCCTCCTCTCGCAACGAGAGAGTTAAGGCCATAATCCACCACGCTGGCCCAGTGCGGGTTGGTAATACTAATACTACTACTGTTACTAATATGCTTACCTATTAGTTATTTTTAACTTCACAACACACATGCCTCAAATGAAGCTCAAGGAGCAGTATTCACGGTATGATTTATTATTTGTAATTGACTCAGCAAAGAAATAAAGTTTCTTTGAGTGAGTTTTCAAAAACCCCGTCCTAGACAAATCCCGTTTACAATAAAGAACTTAGGCTAAGAAGCCTTAAGCTCTCCAAGTCAAAGGTGAATCAGATGAAATTTACAGAGAAAGCTAATTACATGTATTTAAATCGTTCTTAAAGAAGTTAAAGTGAGTTGATTAGGAATGTACGCAGGGTACAGCCGACGGAAAGTGGCTAAGTTTGTAACTTACTGATGCTAATTTCCACTAACTTTTATTATTGCCTTGTAGCTTGCCCGTTTTAACGAGCGAACTGAAGCCAGCTCTTGATGTAATTTGGAGACTTTGAAAGGGATTTCGGGGTTCTACAACATGTTTTTGTGATAATGCTTTTTAATTAGATGAGTGTATTAAGGCTTAAGATGTGAGTTGTTCTCATTAGTCTATATTGAGGTGTCTTATTGGCGTTTTAATGCTAAAGTTTGGATGTTGTTTGATGAAATTTGGGACTCAAAATGAGTATAGTTGCGACAATAAACAAGCAAAAGACCGTAAAAAGATCAAATACTCGTATAAATCGATTAATTAATTTTCGAGCCATTTGAAATCGAAACTTTAAGACCATTGGGACCGATTGTGAAAGACAGTCATTTATGAAGATTAGAATAACGGTTTTTTTATATCTCGGAACTAAAATATTGGCTCCTTTTTTGCTTAGCGCATTTGGGGCCAGAATCACTATAGGTATCGGGTTTCTTAGGCCAAGTTTACGAATATATTGGATTTTGTATAATTTATAGCTTGATTTTACTGATATTAATTATAGTCTTTAACATGACCTAATTTTTATCCTGAAAAAATGCAACAATACTTTACGCCTACCCTTAACAGCACAGTGGCAATACAGCTAGCTAGCTTAAACAAGCTTAAAAAAAAAGTCTCAACTACTTCCCACCACTGCACTCATCACACGGAGATGTACGATGACCTTTAAAACATTGTCCTTATTACCGGTACACAATAACATTTGCACATTTCTACTTAGCGATAGAATAACTGACAAAAGTGTGTTACTTTCGCTTCTTTAACTAATTATTGTGTTTTGTAATCAAACATCCCTTCATCAAAAATAGACGCTCTAAATAAACAAGCGACCCCGTAAACTCGGCGCTCAATAAAACAAGCAAGGAAGTCCGAAGAGAGGCCCGACAATCATTTATTTACCTTACACCGACACCGACGCCATAAAACGGAACAAAAGCACGCATCCGTTCGCAACACTGCGAATGTGCGCAAATAAATAATAAATCGCATTTGTCCGACGAATAAAAGATCGGCCATGAATAAGGATAAACAGATGGTCTAACAATATTGTTGGGTTGATGTCGGCTGGCGGCGGGCGGCGTCGCGGGGGACGCTTAGCATTCAACGATTTATATTTATCGTTTTTGACAGTTAAATAAGTCATAATTTCACCACGATTAAGCCGTGGCCGCCGAGAGGACAGAGCGTTTATGAGCTCGTAGAGTAGAACCTTGCTTCCACAAGTGGGTTTTTGATTCGTGTAGATTTCCTAGTTTTTTTTTGGCTGTACCGGGGAAAGAAAACATCGTGATCAAACCAAAATGTAACAAGGTCTTTAGAGGATATGTGTCATTCGTCAACCCGCTCTTGGGCAGAGGTCAGATTGGTTGCTTTAACTTAGCTATTAACGACGATTAGTCCCTTGGTCATTATCGGGTGGGTAACTCTTGGCAGTTATTTTGAATAATATTTAGTATTTATTTATTTGTTCATTAACTACTTGTCACACTTACAGACATGCCAACACGCACGACAAGCCATAAATAACATTTATTAAAATATTCCTTAACAAATGATGTACAAAACTATACATTTAAAAATAGTATTATAAATCATCCACCTTTCATTAATATATGCAAAAAAATATTGATGAATTGAGGAGAAACGAAACAAAAATCAAACTAATAACAATAATAAAGAACAACTCTGTCAAACAATAAAAACAATAATAATAACCAAATCAATAAATAACAAGTAACTTGATGTCAAATAGGAAACAATACTAACAACAATATCAAAAGAATTAAATTAATGTCAAATTGGGAAAACAATAATAATCTCAATATAAATAAAAACAAGGAATGTAATGTCAAATTGGAAAAGCAATAATAATCACAACATCAATAAATAACAAAGAAATAATTTGTCATAAGAACATGCACACCTAATTAATGAACCCATCAGGTCTGAACTAGTACATACCTAGTGCTGTATCTCGGTACCGAATTTAAATATTCGGATTAAGTACTAAGAAAATAGAGTTTTTAAAGCTTGAATGGATTTTCTGAGGGTGTTTAGTAAGTTTTGATACAGCACTGAAATACTCAATACTGGTGGACAAGTCACACACAAGATATTATATTATGATGATTTATTTTTTTGGCCTATAAGTGATCTTCAAACTATAAAATGGTAAAATTTCCATGTTACTGCTAGATAGTCGAGTGACTGTATAATAGAACACAAGTAGACTGTATGAGTACATTATTGATTACGAAAATGTTTTGAAAAAACCAACAATAATTTTAATAAAAAAGAACCGACTTTCAACGGAAATCTTATGAAGTAAAAAAGTTTTCCTCGATTTCTCTAGGATGTCATCATCAGGTCCTGGTTTCCTTATCCATGGTACCACCCTTGGAATATCTTCTTTACAGCAAAAAAAGAATCATCAAAATCGGTTCATAAACGACGAAGTTATCCGCGAACACACATAAAAAAAAACATACGTACGGTCGAATTGAGAAACCTCCTTTTTTTAAAGTCGGTTAAAAACAGACCTGGGCGAAAATCGAATTTATTTTTTTATCGCTATTTTCTAGAATGATATCCCGATATTTAGTTGCATCGTTATCATACAAAATATCCCACAATTAATGATAATGTTGTCGTAAACAACTGGAAGCTTAAAACAATATTTATTTCTCTCGTTTCGAACACAACGGTTCTAAACTACCGCTGATTTTAACCAACGTACATTGTAATATTCAGTATTTAGCCGTGTCCCCCGGTTTTACCCGCGCGGTTCGCGTTACGTTACCGGGATAAAACATATAGCCGTAGCCTTTGTGTTTACAGATTATAATCTGTCTATCTTCCAAATTTCAACCTGATCGTTCATATCGTTCAACCGTTCATATGTTACGACGTAAAAGCAACAAACATCCAAACTATAAAAAGTCCAAACGTTGCTATTTATAATTTTAGTAATATAACATCAGCAACCAAATACAAAAATGTTTGTTGCTGTTTGTAGTTGAGATACGATTTAAACCTATAAAACATTTAAAAGTTGACTCATACAAACTGCAGGTCTACTACGAAGTCCGATAAACGATATATCGGCCGAAGTTTTGGACGTTTTATACCACGAAACACAATCGGTCGGTTGATAACACAAAAACTGTCAAATCAGTGTCGGTCGGGATGAACGAAACGCCCGATCAGATGAACCGACCGATTGTGTTTCGTGGTATAAAACGTCCATAACTTCTGCCGATATATCGTTTTTCGGACTTCGTAGTAGACCTGCTGGCCTCTTCGAGAGACATGCTATATATAATTATATGACCTACTATATGTTGCCACGGCTGGGACTCGGCATCTTCTGTCGCAAAAAGAGATCTGAGTTTAACTAGCCAAGTGCGTGACGGGTGACATATTACGAGTATATCCTTGAAAGGTATTTTTTTGGATATTTTAGTCATGATATTTATTGTGTCAAAGAGCTTACTCTGGAAAGTAACTTCAAACATAAGCAGAGAAGGAAACGTATCTATACAATCTGGCGAGCAAAGTTTTGGCCCACGCACCACCGATAAATCTCTACTTGTGACGACAATTCGCAATAATTTCCTCAAACGTTTCCCGCCCCCGCACCGCCCCGCGTCGCCCTCGCTCCGCGTCCGCTCTCGCGCTTCCCCAACAATGATTATTTTTTGATTATTTTGCCAGTTATTTTACCGCTAATCAGTAATGTGAAAGTATCGTTGTGTTCCGGTTTGAAGGGCAAACTAGGAACGGGGTGTCTCCAGCTGTCTTTTTTTAATTTAGAGTGATGAGGTGTGTCTTATGGTAAGCCACATACCTGCCACATAACAGCACAGTGACACGCAGCTATTGGAACATGAAGACTACAAATCAAGACCTAGCACTGTCACTGCGCTCATCACCCAGAGATCTAAGATATTATATTTCTAAGCCCTGTAATTTCTCTGTTAATATTGCCTTTCAAACCGGAACACAGTAATGCTTGCTTGGCGGTAGAATAACTGGCAAAGGTGTGATACTTCCCCAGGCGGACTTTGTTAAGAGTCCTTCCTATCATTCCTACGAGTAAACATACGTCTGGTGCGTTTGTTATGCAACCCAGCCGGTCTGGGACTTTCGCTCTGGAATATTCGATCACCATCGCATCCACGCTCTAAAGTGCGGTACTGACCGAACGATCTATGTACGACATGGAACATTTTCTCTATGATGTACGACGTGGCTTCACAACTCTTCATTCTGGAAGGTTGACGATTTGTACCTTTGACGATTATTACTACTTTAATGAAATAAAAAATATCACATATTTTTTCATAATTTACCTGACTGGCTCATTAGAATGGTAATTTTTGACCGGGTCATCATTACAATTCTGTTCTACACTAATAAATATAGAGCTGAAAAAGTTTTTTTTAAACGCGTTAATTGCAGGAACCTCTAGACCGATTTCAAAAACTCTATCACCATTGGATGTGCACTTGATCCTTGAGTGCTGCAAGCTACATTTTATGTACCTCGGGCGAAGAAGGGGCGGATAGTTACTTACCTAATAAAAGTAGGCTGTTTATGCTGTTATAGTCGTAGAAAGTAGGATTTATTCAAAATGTCTAATATATATAACACGGTGTAGGTGTAAAAGTTATATTCAACCAGCAGCAAACGCCCCATTTTCCCGGGACCCGGCGCGCGGCGGCGGCCGCAGGTGCGGTTAAGCTGTTTCAAGTTTGATGCGTTGCAAACTGCACTCGACTCGATATGCGAACTAAATGTAAGTGGGACTAATGCGCACCTTCACATGTTACCTATCCTACTGTATTAATAGGTAGTACCTGGGTGACCGAGCTTATATTGTTGCAAAAAAAAATTTGAAAAAGAAACCGGTTGGTAACATTCTAATCTTGATGTAACAGATTGTCGCGCGAAATTGTCTAAAAATCTTGCGCATAAAATGGCGTTTTTTTTAAATAAAACCTGGCTAGATCGATTTATCGTCCCCGAAGCCCCCTGCGTACATAATTTCATGACAATCGTTCGAGCCGTTTCCGAGAATCTGATTCTATATTTTTATATACTTACAAGAATTGCTCGTTTAAAGGTATAAGATTTTAAATATCAATGGGTGGATGCTTGGATGTTTATTGCTCACTCACGTCATAACATAAATTACAGGGCTTAGAGATATAACATCTTAGATCTCTGGGTGACGAGCGCAGTGCATAGCTAGGTAATGATTTGTTCTATTGTTCCAATAGCTGCGTGTCACTGTGCTGGTATGTGGCAGGCGTGTTGCTTACCATCAGGCACATGCCCTGCTTGTCTCGTCACTATTTATTTATAAAAAAAAAATGGATCAGGCTAAAATTTCAAATACAGGCAGATTTTAGTCTGGAAGAAGGCATAGGCTACTTTTTATCCCAGCATAATAACGGGAACAGGAACTACACAGCTAAACCCGCAGGTCACTGCTGGTAATCTTATAAAACATGAAATGTAATGTTAGCACTAATGCCGATACAAAGGCCCATTCTTCAGAGAATGCATCAGAGAGGCCTTTGTGCCGCCAACTAACGGCAACAAAGCGGAGCGGAGGCCGCGCCCGCTCCGCTATCTCGCCAGAACTTCAGACGTTGATTGAACATTGAGTTTAGTTTAATCTGATGTATTAGCTTTTGTAGCTTTGGATAGTACAGTGACAACTACATTCAAAGATATATTTAACTTAAGGCCGTACCCCAAGCAATTGGCCTAGAGTAATTTTTACCTCATCGCACACCGCTAGAAAGAGTAAGAGAGAAATAGTAGGATTTGTCGCTGTTTTACGCTCAATTTTTAGAATAAGCTCTTTGTTTTTTTGTAAAACATTTTAGTAGATAATGTGTTCATAATCCGTTGGTGTAGGTATAAATTCCGAATGTTGGTGGTTTTTTGATGCATGATAATTACAATTATTTCTATTTTTTATTGTTTCGTTGTAAGGAGAATAATAAAACAATAAATTCATTAACAAAAAAAACTACCATTTTGAAGCCAAAGTAGGTCCTGTAGAAATCTAATGTATTTTTTACCCGTCGATACTTGTTTTGGCTAATGAGTAGATAACTCTAAAAACTAAAAAATAAACTCGTTTTGATAAGAGACGCACCTTGCATCTCTTGGTTTTACTCGTAACAGCTTAATTACCCTTATTTTCTTGGGATAAAATTGTAGTTAATGTGTTATTATAGATTATTTATAATCTATGTCTTATCTATACACTAATGTCTTGCGGTTTTACACTTGTAGTTTCCAATCCCATTACATTCTCGGCATAAAAAGTAGTCTATGTGTTTTTCCGGACTATAATCTAACTGTTCTAATTTTAAACTCGCTCCAATCAGACGTTGCTACGTCATAGAACAACAAATAGCCAAACATTGGCATTATTTATAATATATTGGTTCGATCGTTACAAATTACAAATATAATATTATGTAAAGTACTTAGATAATTTAAATACACAGATTTTACTTCCGAGAAACCAACTGCTAAATTCACAGGAAGCGTTTCATTTGATAAAAGTAATATTTACTTTAATTTTGTTGGAGTTTTCCGATAAAAAAACAATTGTTTGATCGTCGGGTGTTTTCAGCTGATGGCTATCAGTAACAAAGTCTAATCTATAAAAAACTAGCTGTACCCTGCCACGCTTCGCTGTGGCACATTGTGATGCAAAAAATAGATATAAACAATCCTTGATGCGGATTATATATCATTGTAAAATTTCAGCACGATCGGTGCAGAATTTTATAGAAGTGTCCTCTTTTATTTGTAATTCCCGTTTTCCTATTTTCGTACCATTTTTCTATCCTGCGGTTACCTGGAAGAGATCGCTTTAAGCGGTAAGGTCGCCCATTGCTGCTTTGATTTTAGTCTTTAAGTCTTTATGATTTTTGTTTTAAATTAAGTGCAATAAAGAGTTAATCTATCTATCTATCTAACTTTTTGAATTTTTGAAGCGTACACAAACCAACATAACATTTTTATATATATAGAGATAATGCCAGTTTAGTCAACTCTATATAATATAGATTATACGATAAATAGAATTAAAAAGTTATTAACTAAAATGTTAGTATTCCAACACTTACTTTTTTGCACAATTAATACGATTTCTGCATAGCAACAGATACTCGTACTATTCTGCTGTTACGCATTTCAGTGACGGAAACTCTAGTCCCGATACTGGTCCGCCAACGCTCCAACGCTACACCACTACGCCACCAGACTATTTTAACCCCCGACCAAAATAGGGGTGTTATAGGTTTGACGTCGATGGCTGTGAGTGTGTCTGTCTGTGGCACCGTATTGCTTTTTTTTTAATTTAAATTAGCCACTCCACAGACTCCGGGGTCCGTGATCTTTGTCATTACAATTACCTTTTTTTTACACATTTCTTGGATAAGGAGAATGGCACCGTAGTGCTTAAACGGAAGGGTCAATTTCGATGCGTTTTTTTTATTCTAAGTTTAATTTCCGTGCGGATGTTCTATGATTATGTTTGGTTAATATCGATTCAAGATGGCCGTCTCCACAAAATGACAGACAAAATATTTCTTCACAATCGACCTCAATATGGGTACCAAATGAAAGGGTTTACTAGTAAAATACTACAAACACACTTTAAATCCAAGATGACCGCCACCACAAAATTACGAATTACATTTTTTTTCACTACTACCTCAATATGGGTAGCAAATGAAAGGGCTTGACTAATAGAATGTTGTACAGATAACAAAGCCAAGGTAGTTGGGGGTCAATCAATTTTTTTAATTTATTCTTGTATCATATTGGTGACATGAACCTGTTAGATTTTCATCGGCCACAAATTGCTTATCCAGGCTAAAAAAGTATACAATAAAGGTTGTGTGATAGTCGGGTGTTACCAGATACTAGCTGTTAGTGGAACGCCGCCGGGGTCGTGTAGTGTATAATCCAGAACAATAGCGACAAAGGACATGTCCAACATGATCCGTTGAAACAATGGCCGCTGGTGGAATGGCACGGGGCAGGCTCCGACTGTGAATAGGTGTATAATTGTGAATTACCAAACATAATACATTTAATACGATTAGTTCGTATCTTTAATTTATTAATATCCTTCTAATAAATATATATAACTGCGAAAATTTTAATGTTTATTACTCAATCATGTTTGAACGAATCAGATTGAAATTTAGATACATAGACAAATTATAATCTAGAATAACACATAGATTTTTCATCTTTGGAAACTAGCGGAAACGAAACCGCGCAGGTGAAACCGCGGAACGGTGCTTGTTAAATTATATATTTATATTGTTTATTCATAGCTATTTTACTTGCAGTGAAATTCATACGTTTCTTGACTCCATAAATTTTAAAACACAATGTTTGGCAGCAGCTACCACCAAATGTTGGGTAGTTATTTGATGCAAGCTCAAAACTAGCCACAAAGCTTACCTATTATACCCCAACATAAAGCTGACTTGGCTGGTGAATAGCGGGGCAAATATAAGATTGCAATTTATTTTAACAGATACTTAATTGGATAACGGGACACTCACGTATATACGGTCGGTCAACCCGACTCGAGTTTCGGCCGCGTCCGGCGGCCTTTTTCAAGGAGAGTGCACGCGCGCGACGGCTGCCCGTTTGGCACTGATTATTTTAACATGTTTACACTTGACTGCCATCTCGCCTGATGTTAAGCAGCGATGCGGTCTACGATAGTGTACCTAGAAAAAATGAATTCACTCTAGATTTGAAGACACCAAGATTGATTGCTTTAAGCTGGTTGAGTAACGGTAACCAAAGACTTCAATATAAACTCAATAAATACTACATCGAAACTGAAATGAAAGTTAAAACAATATAATGACTCCCAAAATGCACGCTAATATCGACAAATAAATATCGAATACGCTTCGACATTAGTTAGAGCACCACATAACAACGAGTCACACACCTAAACCTAACATTCAATGTTATTGGCAATAACAAAATACTTAATTGGATAACGGGACACTCACGTATATACGGTCGGTCAACCCGACTCGAGTTTCGGCCGCGTCCGGCGGCCTTTTTCAAGGAGAGTGCACGCGCGCGACGGCTGCCCGTTTGGCACTGATTATTTTAACATGTTTACACTTGACTGCCATCTCGCCTGATGTTAAGCAGCGATGCGGTCTACGATAGTGTACCTAGAAAAAATGAATTCACTCTAGATTTGAAGACACCAAGATTGATTGCTTTAAGCTGGTTGAGTAACGGTAACCAAAGACTTCAATATAAACTCAATAAATACTACATCGAAACTGAAATGAAAGTTAAAACAATATAATGACTCCCAAAATGCACGCTAATATCGACAAATAAATATCGAATACGCTTCGACATTAGTTAGAGCACCACATAACATCGAGTCACACACCTAAACCTAACATTCAATGTTATTGGCAATAACAAAATACTTAATTGGTACATTTCGGGTTATTTCCGAATAATTCCGAACATCCCCGATGATCACGAGTCGGCAATAAATCGGCGAATGTAAGCGAACAGGCTGCGATTAAATATTCTATCAGAATGTATGCGCGGTCACGACGCTCACATTATACTAAATACTGTACACCAAAACGGGCTCTGTTGCGGGGGTGCAAGATTTAGGGTCGCGTGGCAACGCGGGCGACTGCAGTGCACCGCAGTACCAGGCATTGGGGTTTCGATACGAGACAATGCAACAATTATCGGAATGCGGCGCTGGGAGCGTATCACGGAACGCAGCGCTTGGGGTTCAAATAAAACGGGGAACAAAAATTATATATACAGCTATTCTTGAGTCTTAAAGTTTATATATGGTCCAAAACACTACTTGAACACACTTTCTATTTAGCAGGATTCATTGCAAAGTCGAAGTGGAAAATAAAACCTTTGCGTGTTATTCTACCGACAAGGGTTGATGTGCTAACATTTCACTCTAATTGTATTTCACTTAAAACATTGCCCTTCAAACCGGATTAAAGAGATGTTTTCATATTACTACTGGGCGGTGATACAACTGGCAAAGTTGTGGTACCTACTTACTTCCCCAAGCGGAGTCGGCAAAAAGCCCTACCTCACCAAAATATTGCTATGTGCTATTGATTTGCGACTGACAGCTTCGGGCCTACAAGTAGATTAATAAATTGTTTGAAAGTCAACGCACTATTCAACGTACCGTTTAAAAAAATTCTAAGCCTAACTCTAATTAGAGTAGAAGTATAGTTAGGCTTAGAATATTTAAACGGACCAAACTACGGATCGAAGTAGAACTGGAGTAGGAAAGTCGTGAGCTTAGTCCGGAATACCTGTACCCAAAGATTGTAGAACTCAAGATTAGCCCTGGACGTCTTGACATTGGTAACAAGCTGCGTCTGTGACATCTGTCTCTATCTATGGCGCCACTCGCGCTAGTTATAATTGTTAGTATTCTCTCTCTGTCACACTGATGGTAGCCATTTTAAAATTTTAATGGGTATATAGTTAGACAATATTTAAAATAATTTTTGAATGCACAGAAAGGCATAATCTTTTATATTTATGTTCATAATTATCAAAATCAGTGATAGGTAAAAACGACATGCTTCCTACAACCGACTAGAACGGTAAGAGTGAGCTCACTCTTCCCAACTGTAACATGATTCCTTGCGCCCTAAAGTTCGGGAGGGTAATCTTGAGTTCTACGATCTATGCCTGTACCTGTATGAGTTATACTTGTGACGTATTGTGCGACATACCTTTTCACTTATTTCAACAGCCCCTGTGATAGCAATTTGTTTGGCGTGACGTCTACTAAATCGATGAACACCGGCTGCACGAAAAAGTGTCCCGTTATGTCCCGTTACGCTAATTGTACACTTGCGCCGCATCTCTCAATGTTTTGTTATGACGTTTTCACGTTAAACTATCGTCCGTAAGCCAACCGACATTACAGACAACCAATTTTTTTTATTGTTAAACTTAATTACGATTTGAGAACAGGAATATTGAAGCATAGTGTAGTGCCACTAGTTGTAGGACCAATCCAAGTAAGACGATAACGTTTTATGACTCCGGAAGTTCGCATTTCGGCCGTAAAACTTGTGGCGTAGAGGTCGGATGCTTAACGACCCGCTTTAGTGCCAAAACTTTTGTAAATATTCATCATGAGGGACTCATTTTATGGCGAAATCATAAAACGTGTTTACATTTTTCGGTCATTTTGTAATTAATTATTTGTATTTGTGAGATGTATAAGTATGTTTTGTGTCTCGATATATTTTTAATTATTTTAAGAGTGTATTAAATTAGCTGTCTCGTTCCCAAAGTATAAGCTTATTTTAGTTTGGACTAGGTAGTGTGAGGAATATCCACCAATATTATCTTGTAATGCCACAGCACAAAATTAATATAAAAGCGATATCGTTTCATGGTTGATGTTCCAAAGTGAAAACAACGTCTAGGCGTTGGAATTGTTTGAATGCGGTTTCCCGGTGGTTAAAATCTCGGTGTTTTCAAAGCGCGAGTGAATCGGTATTTTCTAGGTAAGCGCGCTTCATCGCGTGGACCGTATTGTAGCCACACATCAGGCGAGATGACGGTCAAGTGTAAATCTATAAAAGTTTAAGAAAACATTTCCACAAAGTTTTGTAGTGGTAGGACTCTTGGCAGAGTCCGCCTGGGGAAGTACCACACCTTTGCCAGTTATTCTAAAACAGTAATGTGCAAACATTACTGTGTTCCGGTTTGAAGGGCAATGTTTCCAGAGAAATTACAGGGCTTAGAGATATAAGATCTTAGATTCTGGGTGACGAGCGCAGTGCAGTGCTAGGTAAATTTGGACTCTTATGTTCCAATAGCTGCGTGTCACTGTGCTGTTATGTGTCAGGCATGTTGCTTACCATCAGCCACATGTCCTGATCGTCTCGTCACTCTTTATTTAAAAAAAAAAAAAAACTAATTTTATTAGTAACATTTCCCCAGATCCTTTTCACTTTCCCAGATTCTTACTCTGAACGTTATTTCAGAAGCGGAAGCAAGGAACTGCAATAGATTTCATTCCTCCAGTTTCCTTCAAACATAATATTAATTTTCATTTTCTCGAAGCGTCTTTGTAAATAGAACTAACGTCGTATTAGAGCCGGAAGGTCGGGCTTCCTTTGTCGCAATCGCCGGAGTGCAATCATGGCGCATCGTGGACGAGACTCCTCTTAAATTGATATTAATAGTATTGCTTTTGTGTACTCAGATGGAGAGAAAAATAAATACAGTCTCTGTATTTTGTATGTTTTCTGTCCGTACCTGTGAATTATCCTACTTCCTATTAATATTAATATTAACATTGCGAATGGTAGCGATATTTTTGATCCTTTTATTCGTCTGTGAAACTACATAGGTGTGTTTTGATCTTTCGAAACGTTTGGTCCTCGCTTCAGGAGATCCCAGAGCTGGCGCCTACTTTGCCCAAAAGCTGAGTTTAGCTATTCAAAGAGGCAACGCTGCCAGCATTCTGGGTACCCTGCCGCGCAGTAGTGATCTCGACGGCGTGTTTAATTTGTAAATTTGTTTATTTTTATTTTTATTGTATGGTGTGAATAATTAGGAATTTTCATTTATTCAAATGCATAATAATTTGTACACTTCCTTTCACATCTGTCATCACACATACTAGCCTCACTCTATTTCATCTTTGTATGTTTCCTGCCACTAAAGGTTGCCTAGAAAAAATCGCCATTAGAGATAAGTCCGCTTTTCATGGAACGTGTTATAAGTCTTTTATGTTTTGTAACTTTTTAAATTTTCTTGTGGGCATAATAAAGTGTGTTGTTGTGTCAAATACCAGTGTTTTTTACGTGTTAAACATCCTACTAATATTATAAATGTCAATGTTTGAATTTTGTTGCTCAATCACGTTGTAACGTATAAACAGATCGGGTTATTTTTGAAAGGCTACTTTTTATCCCGGCGAAATAACGGGAACGAGAACTACGCGGGTAAAACCACAGGGCATTACTAGTAGCCCATAAACAATCACATCCGTGTTAACTTCTCCTCACAATCACACAACAGTTTAAAATGCCAGTTACATTGCGTTTCATATCGAAGATCACATGTGCCTGATGGTAAGCAAAAACTAACAGCACAGTGACATGCAGCTATTGGAACAACAATCAATTAGCACTGCACTGCGCTCGTCAAGTAAACATAACAAACAGCTACACGACCTGATAGATGCTTCTGAAAGACTAGTATCCCAAGAACTATAATCAAAAGATAAAATTTAAAAAAAGACAGTCCAAGAACTATAACAGAAGATAAGATTTTGACAGTTTCAATTTTCACGCTGACTTATTGGCACACTCGGCGATCCCAAGTTCACCCAATCATTTATTTAATTTCTGAGCGTGACGGTGAGCTTAATTCACAACCCACGAAAAATATGTGTGTCTTGCGAGAACAGGAGCTATCACTTCAATATTGCTAAAAATAGGAAATTCCGCTGTCACAATTCTTCTCCAGTATCCTGTGTCAGCGCAAAAGCAAGCAGATTGGAAACAATAGTCCTTGTTCACAGTCCCGGGTAACATGATTAGTCGAGCAAGTCTAATGAGGTCGTTAGCCGCGGCCGGCGGCTCCTACAAGGTAAAATTAATACCTCATTTGTTGCAAATATTTCCTGAATCATATAATACCTGGGTGTATTTTTAAATGATTATAATTGTCTGACGAATGGGACAGGAAGATAAGAAAAATATCATGTATCTAAATTTCGAATAAAATGTAAACTTTTAGTTCAGTACTTTAAGTAAGTGAAACTTTTTCCACCTCGTTGAGTATTTTTTGGAAGGTAGAAAAATCCTATAGGTTCGTGTCTCCAACATGTTAATTTAGCGTGGCATGATGGCAGAGCAACAGAGAGAATGTGACATTAGTTCATACTCTTCTACTAGCTCCCATGTCAAAGTTCAGTCTATAAAAGAACAGTTAGTTCATGAGTCTAACATATTGCTTTTCTTATGATTAAATCTTTCCAACCTGTCACTGTCCTGGCAACTAGGATCTTGTCATTAACAAATTACTGGTGCGTATTTCGATCGAATCTGAAATACGTAGCTGGTATTTTGGTGTCCCATCCCAAAGGTGTCAAGAACTATCCGTGCAAGACCACATGCAGCTGTACTTGGTGTAGTTGCCGCAGTACTGGACTGGGTGTGAATATCAAGTTGATTTTGGATATTTTGACTGTGGATAATGGAATGACAAATTGTCACATTACTATAGAGACATATAAAGCTTGCCGCCGTACTAATATTTTAAAAATAAAACGCTTACTCATTCATAATTTAAGAGCGACGCTTTTGTTGGCGGAGTTCCTTCCATGTACTTCTACACTCCGCCTTCTTTCTACACACCGCCTACAAAACGCTTACTAAGAGCAAATAAAAGCAAGCTCATTTGTGTAAAATCCTAAACGTAATGACATAAACCTCTGATTTAGTAAATATCTGTGTAAAACATACCAATTTCTTCAGAATATTTTGCTGTTAAACTCATAAATCCGAACGTATGCCAAGTGCATATTATACTCAGACATAATAACTTACTTATACAACTTACATAAACTAATAATATAGTTTTTCACATTGTCATCGTAAGCCCGTATAAGCCCACCGCTGGATATAGGCCTCTACTATGGCCCTCTTTTCAGCATAATCCTCAGTTTTGTTTCCAACGATTGACAGCTTTCTTTCAGTCTTTCGTATATCATCATCCCATCTACTCGTAGTTTCAGAGTGTTCTATACTACGTCTGCCGATTCCCGGTCACTACCCAATGATATGTCTACCCCAACGGTTATCGGTTCTGCGACAGACATGTCCGGCCTTCTCCCTCTTCGGCTTGCTAAAACAATGAATGTTTTTGCCTAACTTAAATTTAGTTTAAGTTATAATTCAGGTGTATCATAAAATGTTGTTGAACAGTTGTTCACCCGCATAAATCCCACATACAGCAACAAACTGAAATATTTATTGAAATAGGAACACGAAAAGTTTCCAAGTCCCCGAGTACCACGAAACCTTGCCGCGCTCTGTTGTCGGAAAGGAATCATAGCGCAGCTTGCGGCGCCGGCGTAACGTTCGCGTTATCTCCCTGATTTAAATATTCCTTTAGTTTTTCGTATCTCGCGGCGGAAAGAATGAGTCCTCGTTGTACTGGAGTGGTTTGTTTTTATGAGAGTTGATAAAGCGATGAGTTATAGTCGGATTCGCGCCACCGAACACGGGAGGGGCACGAATGAACTAGGGAAATAAGGAGCGTCATACGAGGAAACACTGCAGCTTTTGTTGATGTAACGAGAACGTGATGTAATGACATTAGTGGATTAGTTTGAGTCTTGTGTCGCCTGCACAAGCCCGAAGCTCTACATTCAAAAGTCTGTAGAAACCAGTCATTTGAATAATAATATCTAAATAACCCTGGTCATTAACAATAATGAGTATTCCATAACCAAAGTTAATGAGGCATTTCAACTGACAGGTGAACACCTAAATCCTGTTTGAAATAGTTCTAAATTGTGCCATAGGTGTCGTGAATTGTTCATTTTGATTTTGATAAGTGTACGTCAATGTTAATAAATGAAAAAGAATCACTGACCTGTCTCAAAATGCTTTTACACAAACAAATGATTGACTTTGAGACTAACTGCAACAGTTATTTCCAAGCAGTGGTTCTATTCAAGTAAAATTATCCCGTGGTGAGTTGAATGAGTGATGATTACGTAAGACGTTATATATTGTTACATAATATCCAAGTTACGGCTGGTCTAGTCGGGAGAACGGCGCCTGCCGATCCGGAGACCCCGGGTTCAAACCCCACCACTGTTTTTCGAAGTCATGTGCGTAATGCCGTTAACTTAAAACGGTGAAGGAAAACATCGGTGGGAAACCGACATGTACATAGAATCTTTCGAAGTCATGTGTCTTCCACCAACCCGCACTGGGTCAGCGTGGTGGATTATGGCCTTAACTCTCTCCTTGCGCGAGAAGGCCCGAGTCCCAGCAGTGGGAACATTTAGTGGGCTGATGATAATGTGTTATATTAGGATTTAATTTACAAAGCGTGGTGTAGATCTTATGTTTGCAGTTCGCCTCAGAAAACCTCTGCTACCAAACTTCGGGATACTATATCTTTAGTAACCTAAACTTATTAACTAACTTTATTTACACAAAAACCTAGAACGTACTTAAAAGCATCTCCGGTTGCACTTGAATCATATCATAAGCTTATCATAATAATTATCGGACTCAACAAGAAGTAAATCCGTACAACCTTGGCTTGGGTTCCCCGCTCACCAGGCAGGTCGGGTTGCCCTCTGCGTTGGAATATAGTAGAAACGCTATCTTACAAGTTTTCGGCTTTCCTCAAAACACGCATCCATAATCTGCTGCCAGTTCTCGCAATATAACTTATTCATTTGTGATATGGTCGTCGATATAGCTCGATTTAAGTTTTAACTGCATTCGGGAACTTTTCACATTCTGAATGCGTGCTATAGCTTGATTTTGCGGTTGCTGAACGCGGTTAAGCAACGCTGAACCGGCGCATCACAGATGGTATCTGCAGTAAACTGTCGGATAAACTCAAAATATTCGTAATTCTCGTGACCTCTGTGTGTCTCCCTCGCCTTGTGTAAACAAAGCAGAGTCCCAGCGGCCCCCGGGTCCGCTCGTGGGCCGTGATGCAGGTAGCGGCCGGGAGATGGCGCGATACGCCGTAATGTATGGGACATGTCGGTCTCCTGAGAGCGGAGGGTTAAATGTGGTCACTCTTACCTTGCAAGCTGTATGTTTTGCTGAATAACACGTAATGAGATGATCGAATTGGACAGGTGATAATCTACTCAACTCATTTTTATATCTTCTATGAACTCTAAACTATAGAACCGATACTTATTGATGTGAAAACTAAGAATTTCATGTTAGCTTCTTTATTTCGTGCACCAAAAAAATAATTTTGGAAAATTTAAATCACTATCGTGTCCAACTTGACCGACAGAATAGTGAATACCTATTGATATTCTGGAAAGTTTGACTTCAGTGACGCAGGTCGTCACCTCCTCAGCAGAATGTTTTGCGGGCTGGATGTGTCGAGTTTATTGGCCTTGATTTTGCCAGGCTTCAGTAGATACGAGTACGATTCCCATGACAGCCTAGCCATTGCGGCCCCCCGGTTGTGCCTACGTTGACTCCACTACGTAACCCCACTTGGCCGCATAGTTATAGACTTAGAGGGCAAAGCGCTGGTGAGCGGATTCCTCTCAGGTCCGAGGATTCAAGTAGAAAACTAATAAGGATCTCTGCCCGAGTATTTTTTATCTCGACTGCAAAGCTAAGTTTGTAAATTAGAGTCAGTTTAGTCACTATATTACCCACCGGTGTCTGAAGCGGAATTTAAAAAATCCTACTAATATTATAAATCTCAACGTATGGATGTTTGGATATCACAATGATTGGATGTTTGTTGCTCAATTACGTTGTGAACTGATCGGGCTCAAATTTGTAACACAGGTAGATTATAGTCCGGAAGAACACAAGGCTACTTTTTAATGGGAATGGGAACTAAGCAGGTAAAATCGCGGGGCGTTGCTACTGATACATAAAACTAAAGTTTGAATACTGGGCGGTCCGTGCTGAGCTCGTCTCCGATGCAAGCGAGACAAACAAACTAGTTTCAATAACGGCACGGCAAAACGCCCCGACAATTCCACTCTCGATAAAACTTGATAAGTGGATAAAAATTCGCGAACGAAATAAATATCAGCGAATACTTTTTGCTCCGTCCTCGATCGTTATTTATTATTTATGGAAATAGACCTGGAACTCCATCGGGGAAGGTCGTCATATTTTTCTTAAAAAAAGTAATGTCCCTTCGCTTCGGGCGCACGTTTGTCATGCAAATTTATGCGATCCGTTTTTAAACCGATCGCGATTTCTAGACTGAATATTCAATCGGGGAATAAAAAGAGTTTTTATAAACGTCGCTAATGCGGGTTACGTTCGTCGGTCACGCTCGTCGGCTGCGTGCGGAGGTCGCGGCTTCTTGGTACAATGTAGACAGGTTGAAAGCCGCGGTGGCGTAGTGCCTGGAACGTCCTTTTAACCTATCGCTGGGCATAGGTTCGAACCTCGATTGCACCACTGAATATTTATCAACTACAAAGAAGGAACTGATTTGTTCCAACAACATATCCAAACATCGAGTACATGAGTGGTCCACCAACTCGCGATTGCCCGAATCAGTGGATTATGCATTTGACTCTTAAGGCTTGTTCGCATTAGGCTAGTGTATTAGTGTAGTGGCGATTAATTTAGTAGCTACTATTCAAAACTTCGTTTGCACCGCGCTTTAGTACAGGTTACAAGTGAGTAGCGTTTTGTAACATGAATGCCTACAACACAATAAAATAAATGAATTATTAAACTAATTGTATTGGCTATTTTAGAAGAGGTAAATGAGGAATTTTGTGTGATCAATAAAAGAAGGTATTCCACAGATATACGTATTCCTCATATTTGGAAATAAATTTTGAAATTATTTTTTTCTCTTCAGGGTAATTCCTCAGGTTCGGACCTGTTTAATCGGCGAGTCAATGAGCGCACCGCTCGCAACGAACGCGTAGTGGAGTGTAGGGGGCGCTACTCGCCCTTTGAAAGTAGAACAAAATGGATCGACTCGACTAAATCACTTACTAATCTACTCGACCAAATTTTCAGTGTTCAGACACGTTTAGTCACTAAATTACTCGCTACTAAACTTATATACTAGCCTAATGCGAACACGCCTTTAGAGACAGCCTAGAGTCTCAGCAATGGGAATATAAATTGGGCAACTTACGAGAACTTACTCGTATACTAACACAAGGCCCTATAAAATAAAAAATAGCTTCAATTTCACTTTGTTGATTAGTGGTTTTAACTTCATGTTTCACGGCATAGTACGTCACCGGCGAGCATTTGAATACTGACATAACAATACGCAGGTCATGCGGGCGGTAGAGGATAACCTCTCGCTTACTAACCGCACCGCCACTCTCCCCGTCACAAATTTCGTTTTAACAACGGTATCTTGACGTGTCCTGTATGCACGAATTTGTCGTGCTAAAATCGGATACGTCAGTCACACACCCGCACTAAAGTGGTCGCATTACTTAAAGGCACAGTAATTGTAATAGTCACTGCAGCCAAAATATTCGTTGAAACGCCATGACTTGGCAACCACTGTTATATACTAATACATTTATACCAATATTATAAAACTGAAGAGGGGGTTTTCTTGAATGCGCTAATCTGAAGGACTGCTGGACTGATTTCAAAAACACTTTCACCGTTGGTTATGTTCGTGATCCCTGATTTATACAGACTTTTCTGATTGTTATTACCGGGTGCCCAAGATACAGGCCTAGCCTAGTTTGGGACCCACCGGACAAACTGCCGAGCTACAATTGGATTAAAAATGTATAGAATGTGCTTTAACTTAAGGATAACAATAACGTAATCTTGTTTTTGGTAATAAATGACTTATCTTATCTCATCTCATCTCATCTCATCTCATCTCATCTCATCTCATCTCATCTCATCTCATCTCATCTCATCTCATCTCATCTCATCTCATCTCATCTCATCTCATCTCATCTCATCTCATCTCATCTCATCATCATCTCATCTCATCTCATCTCATCTCATCTCATCTCATCTCATCTCATCTCATCTCATCTCATCTCATCTCATCTCATCTCATCTCATCTCATCATCTCATCTCATCTCATCTCATCTCATCTCATCTCATCTCATCTTATCTTATCTTATCTTATCTTATCTTATCTTATCTTATATGATGTACTACAGGCAAACCAAGACCGCTAGCCAAGAAAACGTACTCGTATATCCTATACCATTAAACGACCAATCCTTGTAGGTATATATATAGAATCTGAATCTCGGAAACGGCTCGAACGATTTTCATGAAATTATGTATACAGGGGGTTTCGGAGACGATAAATCGATCTAGCTAGGTTTTATTTTTTAAAAACATTATTTTATGCGCGTTTTTAGACAATGAAAAACTCCTAAAATGTCATTAGAATACTTATTTCGCCACTGTTCTTTAAGTCTAAATGGCTCAGACGGAATATGGTCGCCCTCGGAGTCAACAAGTCTCGGTTCGAATCCTGATGATTACACTCGGGACTTTTCTTTTTGCTCTTTTTTTTTTAAAAAATCTTATACTTACTTAGAGCCTTTTAAAAACGCATTTAATTCGTATCTAAGTAGGTCTAAGTAAGTCATCACTACGTAATTCGTACCTGCCTAAATATCATTTTAAAAAACCGAGCTAAGCTCGGTCAACCAGATACTTATAATATAATACGTAACTAGCGCTAATGTATTTTACCAACGTCAAAAACACAGACGTAACGTCTATTTGCCTGCGTCAGATTTACTGAATTTTTCATGTCGATTCATGTTTGTAGCATTCGGCGAACGCCTGTCGTCGAGTGGAGTGAGTGTTGGCTCCTTTGTCAGGGTAATGTGGCGAGGTGTCGCGGCGATCATCTGCTAAGTGGGACGGAGACGCGGACAGAGTTATGACGCGATGACGTTAATGCATCGCCGTTTGTTGACTTTGCACGTTTTATGGTGATGAGGACGCTGGGAGTTGACACGGTGCCGGTGGTTTGTTTTGCAAAACGTTGTATCCACTCGGTGACTGTCTTGGCTTGTGATTTAGTTGGTAGTAAGTCTAACTGCGAAGTCGGTCTCATTTCGGAGCCTCTCAAAAGACGTTGAATATTTTTTTTAAGACAATAATAAACGTCTGTTAGATAATAAAATTAGAGTAAATAAACTACGCGATAATATAATCCACCGAAAATGTTGCGGCTTTCCACTTGCTTACTAATTTTAGCGGAAATCTAACTTTACGTCAGTTCAAGTCATGTAGGTACTACTTCAAAAACAACACTAATACCTACTAATAACACTAATTTCAACGAGAGCTGCCCTACACTTCACATATCTAACTACATATATACGTTAAGGAAATCTGAATTATTTATAGACTGGTGAATATTTAAAATAATCATGACGAAAAAGCTCACTACCATTCGAATTTAATTTCTTTCAAACCTGTTAAAACCCGTTACAGGGGAGAACGGAAAATAACCCACGTAGAAACAAACAAAATAACTCACTTCAACATCAACAGCCCACTAAATGTTCCCATTGCTGGGACTCGGGCCTTCTCTCGCAAGGAGAGCGTTAAGGCCATAATCCACCACGCTGGCCCAGTGCGGGCTGGGGGATGACACGTGACTTCGAAGATTCTAGGCACATGTCGGTTTCCTCACGATGTTTTCTTTCACTGTTTTAAGTTAGCGGCATCATGCAAATGACTTCGAAAAGACAGTAGTACGTTTGTGAAGACAGTGGTTTGAACCCGGGGTCTTTGCATCGGCAGGCGTCGCACTCCCGCCTAGACCAGCCGTAACTTACTCACTTAAACCAGCACTAACATGAAACGAAACATACAGCGTTCAATATTTTAATTATCACCAATCCTGATGAAGCGAATTAAAATCATGAATAATTGTAATTAATTGAAATTGTAAGTAATTTGGGCAACATTTTCCGTAGAAACTTTTTAATTATTAGCTTTGTAGTAAAGTTAGTGGCACAATTTTAATAAAACACATTTTAATTTGAGGCTCTGTCAAAAACGGAAATGTGTGTGAATTGTCAAAAAAATAGATGAAAAAACCACACTAGTTATCTCCAAGCTAAACTGAGAATACTCGCAATACGGATAATAAATATAATTACGGAAGGCACCTATCTCATACAATCCTTCTAATCAATAACACCATTCAGCGTAGTAATTCCGCCGGCACGCTAGACACGCTTCTGACTGGTAGTAGGCTTACGCAGCTTAATTATCTTTGGACCTTCATTGGTCTATGGATAATTCAAATGTGCTAAGTGTAAGTAGTTAGGTGTGTAGCGAAGTGTAGTTCTCATTTCATATTAGTTTTGTTAGGTACCAAAGTTTGGATGTTTGTTGCTCGATCACGTTGGAACGGCTAAATGGATTGGAGTGGAGTTTAAAACACTGGCAGTTTATAGTCCGAAATAGAACACAGTTTACCACGTAAAAAATGACAGATACGCGATAAAAACTGCAGGACATCACTAGTAATTTTATAATAGGTATGTACAAGAATAAGGATACACTTATGATCAGAAGCCTGTGGAGGTTCACCACTTGAAGAGCCGAATTACCGATTCCCACATGGAACACATATTTGTGTGTTGAATACGGATATTAGTTCTGTCTGGGTGCTTCTGTGTATGCTTCTGTGTATGCTAAGAATGTTTTAATGATATACACATTAATTATTAGGTAGTTCCCATAGCACAAGCTTTGCTTAGTTTGGCGATGTACGGTGCCGTGTGGGGACTGTCCACATTTTGTTTTAAATTTTTAATGAACTAAGCAAATGCTTTTAAACTTTTAACTCTCAGTTTTCCACCCTCAGCATAGGTATATGTTACGTAAATCCTCATATTACCACAGTTTGGTCAAGTAATAATAAAACCGAATTTCAATATCGACGTAACATGATCCGAAGATAAAGACACCCAAGCGATGCCATAACTCACCTTTCCGAAATTGTCTCGCGTCCCTTCTCAAGTAAGTAGGTGTAAAGTAAACTATCAATCTGCCAAATAGAAATATGACTCCGGGAAAAGCGGGAAAAAGCGGTCCCAGTGCGGTCCGGCGCTTACTTCGCTCAGGACAGCTCCCGACGAGGGTCAGTCGACCCTCATCGCTGAGGTTCTAACGCACTTACCTCTCAACACTAAAACTTAAGCACTATTTAAACGTCAAAGACGTCGAAAATGGCCATCTACTTCCCTGCTAGGCAAATTGTTAGTTGGCGGTAGTTGCAACTTTTTTATGCAGAAGGAGTGCATAAAAAGTTGCAACAAATGAAGATTGTTTATTTACTTCGTTAAATCAAAACCGACTCCACTTTCAAATTGAAATTCAGACACTCATAAGAAACAAAATAATATTGTCTATGAACGTATTCAAACGAAACCAAAGCCTCAAGTTAATGCTTTAATATACAAGACATAGCCTTTCAAACTAAATTGCAATTATACTTACACTACACGCCTTACTCAAAATTACATACTTGCCCTAAGCACGTCTCAATTATACATAGACTGACGAATATCTTAAAATAACAAAAGATACCTAGTTCCAAACAAAAGGGAGATCAGCTTGTTAGGCATTACCGTTCTTTGAATAGCAATGCTTAAGGCGCGTTGATCAAAATTGTGGTCCAAGTGGATCAATCGTCAATTGGCGTTCATACTAAAGTAGTTTGTAACTATTTGAAAGTAAGATCTAATCTGAAACGGAACGCACCACAAAACGCGGCACCTGGACGCCGCTTGGTATTTGACGGGTCAAAAAATCAAACGGTATTGTATAAATTGACTTCAAATGAATTCAACGCATTACACAAAAACCTACTGAGAGTGTCGTTTTCGATTACCGCGTTCCGCGGCCTAGTGCGACATTATCCTAATGCGAAAATGAATTATGAGCGTTGGTAATAGCACTTGTTATTAAATCATCCGTTCGAGTGGCGGCCGCGTTCCTGAATCAACAACGTTTTGTGATACTGCGGAGAATAATTGTTTTAAAACGGAACGAGCTGGGTTGGTAAGCCCGCCTCAGGTGGTGAGCTCTGCGCTTTGTGGCCGGCGGACCACCTGTTTGGACAGTGAGCTACCAATTCATTAGGAAAATTAATATCATTTGTTTTAATTAAATTATGCTTTCGTGGAGTCCAAATTAAATTAGTTAGATACGTTATATATTATAGAGGTAATTAAGAATGCAGATGTGTACATCAACCCTATTTAAAGTAAATACACATTTATAACTATTGATGATAAACATTCCTCACACAACAATAACTCCAAACTAAGCAAACCTTTACATATGGCGGCCAGAAAGCTGATAAAAGGCTCCATCAATAAAAAATACGTGTGACACTCGGGAACTGCCGCGGGAAAGCGTTTATTGAGAGGCAAAATTGCATGCATTGTTTTATTGAGAGGCGTGCCAAAAAGCTCATAGGCAAAGACACTCTAGTACGAAAAAGACTTCTAAGTCTTCAACATGGCCGCAAAATTGCTAGCTTATCTAGTTTTTATTGGATACACTTCGGAGAGTGTGCAACTGATCTGCATGATCTAACACCACCTTGCCCTTTTCTCTATAAGACTTCTCGTAACTCGAAGAAGCGGCACCGTTTCATGGCATACTAAAGATACGGACTAAGAGGTTTGACTCTACTTTTGTGATAAGAACGTCTGGGTTGTGGAATGAGTTGCCGGAGTGGGCTAAGTTAAAAAAATTGGTTGTCTGTAGTCATAATAACAAAAAAAAAACATAAAGCAAGGCTCGCGATAAAAGCTATGCAATAGCTTAAAAACTGTAAGTTTGGATGTACGGACGGAACACAGATTACAATAAGACAAAACGCATAGGTTACTTTTACCATGCTTCCTGGCACCACGGTGTATAGCCGTGGGGGTAAACTAGTACCTATTTACATAGTTTAAAAACACAGACACATAGAAACACCCACACGCAAAACAAATATTTATATTCAACACACAAATATCAATCCCGGTGGGAATCGAACTCACAATCTTCGGTTCCGAGGGCAGTTTACCACCAAGTAAGCCATGAGCTCAATCAAAGTGTGATAAGGATTGGCAGTTGATCAAATGCATAACGTCAATTATGTATACTTGCGAGTATTTCCGAGAAAATAAAAAGCTGTATAAATGCCTGAATGAATAATTGTTTTTGTTTTATACAACACTAGATGGCGCTGACTACTCTTAAAACTCACAGTTGTTTAGTATGCCCATTCAACGGATTCGTAACAGCAATCTTCAAATATTTCAATGATGATACACGATACATGACTAATATTTTCCGTAAGTTTGCTCGTGTAATATACAGCCAATTTAATTAACTACTATTCTTCTATGATTTATGCATTTTTTCAAGATAGAATGAAGCTAGTTCGTTTTTACAGACCATTATATTACAACATTTCAAACTTGATTGATATTCGCCGATAACGAGCCAAAGGAACAGCGGGTACAAAATAATGTTCTTGCCTTAAAAAAGGACGGACGCGGCTGGAACTTAAATCTGAATAAATCTTAATATCACACGTTATGCGTACATAGTGAATTAAAAATATACAATATCAACGTTACTTTTCAAATTTATAAATATCAACATGGATTTAGTTTATTTTAATGTGTGTTCATTTTAATTCACTGTCCTGTTATGTGGCAAGTTTGATGTTCATCATATGCCCTGATCGTCTTGTCACTCTATGATATAATTGTTTTTTTAAATAACTCTGTTTTTGAATTTTTAACCGAAAAACCGAAAAGACGTGATTGACAAACATTAAAATATCCAAACTATTGAAACCTCGCTAGTTGGTTGAGTTAAAAGATAGAGAGAGTATCCAAGCTAGCTCCGGTGAACATGAGTAGAAGTAATTATAAGAGTTGTTAATAAAAACCGCAAGTTTAACTAATTAGATTTTATTATCGTATAAAGTTTACAGTTACCACTGGATGGGTGGTCTAAATGTAGTGGTAGTTCTGGGGGTAGTATAAGTTGAAATTAAAGAGAGGGTCGGGGTCGTCTGCAAATCGAGGGGATTATAGTGCAATTCTGGTGGGACACACTGGCCTGTGTAAGCCGCGGAGAGTCGGGTCGCAGTCCTTCTGGGGTTCAGTGGTGGCAGCTGGACATGGCGACGGTGCTCCTTGTGTCCTACACGGGGTAGCTCTTCTGTTTCACCCGAAGGGAGTGGAGGGCTGCTACCTCAAGATTTGTAGTTCCCTTGGTATATCAGCCGGCCATAAGAGTTGGCCGTTAGGGACTCAACCCGGTGCTGGAACCCTGGAATTGGTCGAAGGTGACCATTAGAATGTTGCCCCCCAATACGAAGATAACTGCGACATCCGCGGCCTGCTTCGTCGAAGCAGAACAGAACCCAAAGTGGTCCGCGCATGATTGATAATTATGATGAGGCAGTCATCTTTACATTTTGGTTGTACACTGAGTAAATCACACTTACATAAAGAAGCATAAGTATGAGAAATAGCGGGAAAGTTTATAACGGTCGAAGGAAAATCAACCGTCATTCACTTTTCTAGACGCAGGTAGGTCAATGACCTTCGATTCCGACTTATCGAACTCGCCGGCCGTTGACCCCGTGTTCGATTGTCATAAAGTAATTTGCTGAATCCAAACGAACATCGTTCTGTCGCGGGGTCTCCGTAAATCATCGGCAGACAAATTCGATGAGCAGTAAAACTAACAATTCATACACCATATGTTTTACACAATTGTACACGTAATGTGAACAGTGATGCAACAGCGATATATAATGTAAATTGAACACTTACCCTACGGGGTTTTCGTTGCACTTATAACTTTTAAGCTTTCGGACAGTATTTAGTTTTATTTCACTTTTTATAGTTATTAGAAAAATTATTTGTAAAATGGCTTCTGCCTCAAGTCAGCTTCTCTTTTATAATTGTATGCCCCTCGGCGTCGTCTCTCGCCATTGGGTGATTTGAATTTGTCGCGTCCCGATTGGTCCGCGACACCGTTCCGTTTTACCATCTACGGCCGTTTTACGATTTAAAGGTTTCCTAAGACGGCAAGTCTATTTTTGATTATTTTAAGGGAACGGTGGAATTGAACACCGTTACACTATCCCACTTACAATATTATCAGAATACGGATGTTTTTATTTTTATACAAGTTGTAAGATTTAATTGTTTGCTACCACCAGCTGAGCGCAAACTAAAATATTCTAAGTGTAAGTAATCCTTTGTGACGTGAGCACAAGTAAACAGCTTACCCATTACACACTCAAGCTTAACAAAACCAGTAAATAAAGAGCTTGTTGTAGTTCACGTGAAACAAAGCGAGACGCTGCAGCCCAACAATGGGCCACGACGGGCGACAATGGCCCGCGTCGGACGACAATGGCCCACAATGGAGCTTTCCCGCTTTCAATAGTTTCATTGAGATGGAAAATATGAATTGCGCTCCTCATTTTGCTAAGGGAAATTAATTTATCGTTTTCCATAAAGTTGTCAATGGATGCGTTTGTCCTGAAATAAACAAATATATGACTGAATAAAAGGGGAAAGAGATGGCAATAAAAATCTGAAGTTTTAACCTTGGAAGTGGTTAGTTGCTTGAGTTGTTTGGAGTTGCCACATCGGACCGTTGGGAACGCGTTGCCTTGTTTTAAAAATTATTTCAGAGTGGTTGGGCGAGTGATGCGAGGTGTAATTATGATGTGGTTTTTTTTAAGTAAAAAATTCCTCTGTCCGCACATTTTTTTTGTAGGCCGTGAATGATCGTCACGCTCGGAAGTGAAAAGCTCAATTGGGCGAACTCAAGAGTCCCACCCGAGCGAGAAAAATACAGTCAGCTGCTAAGCATAAGTTAATAATAAGAATATTCTAAATAAGCCACATTACAAGAAAAAAAAAAAACTAACATTGTCAATTTTTTATATAAAATGGCGGCCTTATGGCTTAAAGTTATCTCTTCCAGGTTACTATTCCTCATTCTCTGCTCTACCCTTAAGACGCCAATAAAAGTGAATATATTGAAAGTAAGAGTTCTCATCAGCTTTCCATTTTCCTCCAAAAGTATACCGAACCCAATTCCAAGATGCAGTCGCCGTGGAACACTTTTTGCTAAAAAAACCGAGTTGATGGAATAAATTTACATCACAAGAACCGTTATTCCCCGGGATGGTGTATTTTTTAAACAGAGAATAATTTTAAGATACTATTAATAACTTCGTGGATTTTTTTTCAATTTGGATTGCGGTAAGAGGTAATTAAAACGCACAGACGGTTTTTTCACTTAGATTAATGAAAATAAAGTTTAGGTTGATATAAATTTAGTAGTGGAAGGACTTTTTTGCGTAGTCCGCCGGGGAAAGCACATACTACAGCTTTACCAGTTATCCTACCGCCAAGAACAAATGATAGTGCAGAAATATTCCCTACGGGACTACTGGTAAAACGTTTTTGTACTCAGACAAGGGCACTGGAAATGATGTCCTTTAAACTGGAACACAGTAATGTGCGCACATTGTTGCGCGTATTTCTGCACTAGCAGCCAGCAGCGTAGGTACTGGGGAATTTATAATGGGTATTTTTACATCACCATTCCCATCGACGCTTCTACTCGTACTACACTATATCCACTAACATTTTCATAACTACGTGTGAAAGAGATAAACATAAGCAGTCTACTAAATGTTTTTTTTTTTTTTAATTTATTTACTAACAGATTTTTTTTCTTACAAAACATAATAAGTTGCCTTAAAATCTAATTGATTTGTCCAGACAACTAATTCTCGATATAAATAATTATTCTACCCGCAAATAACATACATTATTAAAACAAATTAGTCAAGATAACAGCCTCATACATGCGCGCAATGGTGACGTCACACAAAACCACCACTGCCCCCGTGTGCGCATGCACCGATCTATGCAATACCGGTTTGCAATACGCACACTACAATAGTCACCAGTTGCAGCGATCGCGCACCACGCGCATTGATACAGGTTGCTCCAAATTATCAGGTTAAAGTATTTAAGTAAAGCTGTATCAGTTTAAATGTTACGTTTTTTTTGTGTAAGGCTATTCTTTCGGCAGTTTATTAATTAAGTCCGGTATCATATATTCGGATGTTCTCTTGCCATAAATGTTCTTAAACCACTGCTGGGACTCGGGGCCTTCTTTCTTAAAGTTCTTAAGTTAGTTGCATTACACACATACATGATTTTGAAAATACTGGTGCGCGTGGGATTCGAACCAGGGGATTCGGATCGGGAGTCGCCGTTCTCCCGACCAGCCGTAACTATCTAAATAATAAATAAATTATTTACGTACAAATCGGTTTACATTTAACCGCTATCTCGGCTGATGTCAAGTGACGATGCGGTCTAAGATGGAGCGTAATTACCTAGAAGAAACCGATTAAATCTCGATCTGAATAAACTAGATTGTAAAATTTGGAAAACCCCAATAAGGTAATACATTCCAGAGCTTACACGTTAAAAATAATCTTGCAATTTATTATACAAATTTCAAAACATTGTATTGCACTGCAGGGCGTTGTATTACATTTCATTGTATTGCAGACAATTGCAATGCACTAAATTGCATTGCAAGGCACTGTATTATATTTCATTGTATTATAATTGCATTGCATTTTATTGAATTGCACTATATTACACTGCAGGGCACTGTATTACGTTTCATTATTGTATTGCACTGCATTGCATTCCATTGAATTGCACTATATTACACTGCAGGGCACTGTATTACGTTTCATTATTGTATTGCACTGCATTGCATTCCATTGAATTGCACTATATTACACTGCAGGGCACTGTATTACGTTTCATTATTGTATTGCACTGCATTGCATTCCATTGAATTGCACTATATTACACTGCAGGGCACTGTATTACGTTTCATTATTGTATTGCACTGCATTGCATTCCATTGAATTGCACTATATTACACTGCAGGGCACTGTATTACGTTTCATTATTGTATTGCACTGCATTGCATTCCATTGAATTGCACTATATTACACTGCAGGGCACTGTATTACATTTCATTATTGCATTCCATTGAATTGCACTATATTACACTGCAGGGCACTGTATTACGTTTCATCATTGAATTGCACTATATTACATTGCAGGGCACTGTATTACGTTTCAATATATTACATTGTCTGCATTTTGTTGCAAAATATTACTTAGTTTATAGCTGTTCGGTCATAACAGTAATGCAACATGTAACTAAGGCTTTAGTAGTAATTAAAGTAGAAGCCGTAGCCGAAGTAGAACAAATAGACCGCACACTGACCGACAGACGAGCTAGTTAGTATATACACTGCGCCCGTCATTGTATCGCGGTCCGGCATTAGCAATGCAGATCAGGCGCGGGTTGAATTTACATAGCTTCATATAAAAGTCATAACGGAATTATCCCTTCGCTTATAGACTTGCTACTTGTTCCCGGATTAAACGGCCGGGAACATTGTAGTCTTAATAGATTGGACTAGTTGATTCCATCAAGCTGTCACTTAATATAGAGTTACTAAAACGCTCCACACACGAGTTCTAAAATCAGAGGAAATTACGTAAAAGTATTGGGGTGGAGCCTACATCGCACCATAAATCACCAATCATATGGTGCGATGTAGGATATGATTGGTGATTTATGGCGCGATGTAGGCTCCGCCCCTCTACTTTTACGACATTTCCTCTGATTTTAGGACGTGTGTGGAGCGTATATGTCAAAAATCAACTTGTTCAAATTTTAATTATAAACATATTTAGCTCAGTCGCTTGTCAACCACACATCAGTACAGAAACGGAAACTACGCGGGTAAAACCACAAGGGGGTGCTAGTTGAGTATAAAATTACTTTTTTAACAAAAACCTTTGCAAACCATACTAAAATACGATATGATCTAGGTACATTTGTAACTACTTAAAACTACTACTTTTAAACTAAACATACCTGAATTTTCCATAGACCAATGGTGAACCAAGATTCTCAAGATGCTGAAGGCTACTAACAGTCGGAAGCGTGTCCAGTAGTTTGGCAGTATATACGTTGGGACAAATAAACCCCTGCATTTTGGTCATGCGTCGCTTCAACCAAGCGCAGTTCATTTAGATACATTAACTTGTAAATTGTTTGCTACCTATATATTGTGTACCACGGCCAAAACCGGGACGGACGGCCAGTATAAATTTTAAGAATATATAATTGGAAAAATAATGGCTACAAACTTGCGCAAAATCCACGTGTGTGTATAACATAATACAAAGTCGATAAAATATCTACACTACCTGCCCGCCGCCGCCGCGGCGTCACAGACGGGACGAACTATTGATACCAGGCGTACCCGCCCCGCGCCCCGGTGTAACGCTCCGTTCTACCGGGGTCCTTTAATTATCCCCGTGCCAAGTGATTCCGCGTCCAAGCGCCCCCTGGTGACAATCACAGACGCAAATTACACTGCAGTCCCTCCCATACAATGCGGAACTGCGGACATTGACACTCTGTTACTGTGGCTCCGAAAAACAATACGCACACAAGATATAGTACTACTGACTATAAAATTATTTAAATTATCTCCAAAAAAAAAAAAAAATGCTTCGGTTTCAAATTAAGTGCAGACACTCTATTTTAGAAAAACGACTACGTTGTCTAGATAGTTAAATGTAAGCGCATCAACAAAATATTTATTTATAGGTCATTGAAGTGAATGTAAATTTATTCTTGATATTTCAAAAACCGCAACAAATCTATATCTATACTAATATTATAAAGCTGAAGAGTTTTTGTTTGAACGCTAGGATCTCGGGAAGTGCTGGTCCGAATTGAAAGATTATTTTTCTATTGGATAGTCCATTTATCGAGGAAGGCTATAGGCTATAGAAAATAACGCTACTATTAATAGAAGCGGAGCATGAATCAAGAATGTAACAAAATCGGGAAAAAATATTCCTTTATGAGAGTTTTCGTACGCTTTGACATGACACATGACAGCATGTGTCTAAGATTGCGTCATTGAATATCACAGATTACATACTTCTTGAATATAAAACCTTTGGCAATCTCTGAGTTGGTACGACCAATTTCCGACAGGTGGCGTAGTAGGCAGCTGAAGAGGTGTTTTGTTTGAAAGCGATATTCTCAGGAATGACTGAACCGATTTCTAAAATTTTTTCACCGTTGGATATGTGCGGGATCTCGATGAGTGCTATATATGTTCCACGGGCGAAGCCGGGGCGGACATCTAGTTTTTGATAAAATGTATGTGACAACCTGTTCTACCAAACAAAAAGAATCAACAAAAGCTATTCTATTCTACCATTAGCGAAGCTTTCGCGCAACATAACTGCTTTTAAAAACATACAACCCAACTGAGAAGTCCCTACTTTGTTGAAGTCGGTTAAAAGGCGAATAATTTCAAATCTGTTCGTGAAAAGTGAAAACAGTAATGTAGACAGCATACATCGTAGACCACATCGTTACTTAACATCATGCGAGATGGCGGTCCAGGTCATTATATTCAGAAAACCAAATGCTTATAAACTTTAAACTAAACAAAAACTTTAAACAAAAAGCTAGAACAGATAATAGTGCCACTATTTTCTACTCTTTGCCCAACTATAGTGAAACCGGAAATCGAGTATCAATTTTTATGTCTGGATCTAATAATAGAAAATTATATCTCAATTGAAATATTGTTTAGTTATTCATTTTAAATTATAAAATTGTTCTAACAACTCTGCGTTATATTTTTGTGTACTAAGAACTGCGTACAAGGAAATTGTAAACCGATGTAGGGTGCCCAAAATACAGACCTTGCTTAGTTCGGGGCCCGCTGCGCTGTACCTCAATTTATCTGTATAACTTGTCATGAAATGCATTTTTTTAAATGTAACTGTACTTTATTTAGGAACAATATTTTTTTTTATTTTTCATCAAACAAACCATTTTATAAATACTACGAGTGTTGTGATGCGTCGTGATGCTGCCAAAACAACAAAGTATAGGAATGCGCTTCCCTGTTCGCTGTTCGCTAGAGCTCTCGTAAATACGGGCCTCTATTGATCTCCGTCCGGTCCGAACACGAGCGGAGTCTTTTTGTTCCATTTCTATCCTCATAGAACTCTACTACATTGTTAATACACTTTAGTACAAAATCTACTGAACGGCTCTGAAGTCTAGTGGATGAAAAAGAAAATCAAATTCAACATGCATTTATTCGCTTGTTAACAGATCTTGGATCAGTCTCATTGGTTAAAATAAGATCATTTGCACGTGAAACTCTAGAGACCTGAGCGCCTGAGTCTGAGTTTCCCTATGGTCACGATTTGGATGTATTGGACTATAAATAGGCCTCTTCCTGAAAAATGTATGAATCTATTGCCGTAGAACTTGTTTATATTTTATATCTATTATAGATGTACACTTGACCGCCATCTCGCCTGATGTCAAGCTACGATGGAGCGCGCTTGCCTAGAAGAAACCGATTCATTCTCGATTTGAAGACTCAAAGATTATAACCATTACGCAAAATGTGTAGGATGCCTTGCCTTTACACGATAAAAATCTCTTCCAAGCAATCTTACTCAAATAAGGAAGCAAAAATAAAAATTATAATCAGACAAACTTAATAAAACCTTTCTCATACAGTTGGTATCTTGACCTTTACACATCAAAATAAAAACGTCCAAAAATGAAAATCTCTAAATTCAAGAAATGAGCGAAGAAAAATTATCCTTGTCTCTTGAAAATATCGTACATTTATGCTATATTTATTCGTACTCCTACTCGATCAGGGCGCGGGTTCAGCTGAGATTTATTCTGTTCCGAGGGTCTCATCTCAATACACCCTCGACGTACAAAGGCACTCACAGATCATACACACACATAAGCCGGCGGCGAATCGCGAGCTCGTTTCCAAATCGTCTTCGCTCCTCGCGTAAAAGGATCTCTAAATATTACATTTGCTGCTGGAGGAGCAACTTAATGGCTAGGATTTGGAAATGTGATGTTTTTGAGACGGGGTGTACACCTATTTCATACTTTTTTTTAAATAAAGAGTGACAAGGCGAACAGGACATGACCCTGATGGTAAGCAATATGCCTGCCACATAACAGCACAGTGACATGCAGCTATTGGAACGTGAAGAGTCCAAATTATTACTTAGCACTGCACTGCGCTCGTCATCCAGAGATCTAAGATGTTATATCTCTAAGCCCTGTAATTTATCTGGTAATATTGCCCGTTCAAACCGGAACACAGCACTGTCTGTACATTACTGCTAGGCGGTAGAATAACTGACAAAGGTGTGGTACTTCCCCAGGCGGACTCTGCTAGGAATCCTACCAATACTAGCAGCATTTCGCAGCTTTATCAATATAGTTCCCGTTCCCATATTTTCTCGGGATAAAAAGCAACCTATGTGTGATTTCAGCAGCCTATGAGCTTGCTTGTCTAGGCTATAATCTATATTACTAATTTTGTCAAGGGGTACGGTAGACTTGATCAAAACTTTATATGATTAACAAAACATAAAAAAAATATAGAACTTGAGTCGACAACATATGTCCACAAAATTCGGATTATGTAGAATTTCGTTAAATTCTGATGGCACTGACAAACAAACTGCTGTCGCCATCTTTGGTGTGAAGCACGTTTCGTTCCATCAATTAACAAATTGCGTGCGTCTGTCGCGCCAAAAAAGTAAACATCACAAAAAACTGTGACTTATGTGACTACGTAAAAAGAAACGACTTGCCGTCGGACCGGAATTTTATTAGTAGGTACTTATATTTAGTATCAGCATTGCACCCGTGCGAAACCGGGATGGGTCGCTAGTATGTTTATAATTTTAACGCGATTCGTTCAGCCGCTCCGACGTGATTAACGTTTTACTAATAGCCATGGGCTTTTTATCAGGCTAATGAGGACAAGAAACATGCCAGTAAAACTATGGGCGTTCTTAGTATTCAATATAAAACACATATGAACATCAATATTGAATACACAATACTATAATAATATAATTCATTTTGTTATAATAAATGTTTATCTAATCTTATCCTAGTCAATATGTGACGTGCACTCCCAGTAACTAATGCAGAAGTCAAAGCCCTCTTTGAAGCCAGTTCCCCAGCACTGGTTCTTGGCAGCCCCCCAGACTACGCAAAAAGCGATTTGACTTACATTCAGATGTAATCTCGAGAACAACGGACGGCAAAGCGCTTTCAAGTATCAACTACGGATTTAACGTTTCTTTTTACTCGACCTTTTGAGTTGAAGTAACGTTCCGTTTCACGGAATCCATTAATAAATGTCCGAGGGAGTGATGCCAATTTTGCAATTATGTTTGTAGATCTACAGTTTTGTGGACATTATAAATGTCTGAACTGTTGTTATTAAATACTAATAGTGCCTCTCTGTTTTACCCGCGTTGTTCCCGTTCCCGTCGTTCCTGTTATTTTCCTAGAATAAAAAGTAACCCATAGGTTCTTCCCATATCCTTCAAGTGTCAGTCCAATATTATCTGACGTTACGACATTAGTACGTTAGTATTAATCTTACATCATCAAACACTCTTTAATGTCTGTCGAAGCGATTTGAGTCATACTCCTTTGTTCGTTCAGTAAAAAAATGGAATAAACTGGTTTTGTAATTTTCTAAGAGATATTCAATATCAGAGTGATAATCTTCTAGGTTAGAACTCAGGTGAACTGGCGGTCCGTAGAAATATGCTTTTTTACGTTAAAAAAATTGTAAATGACTTACCATCGGTTTCCAAGTGAAATTCTCTACGTTGCGTTTGTAGATTCGAGGTACAAATAACGTATAATACATTTAGCTTAGCAGCTATTGGTTCTACGGAAGGTACAAGCAATGCATGGGCATTTCAGCTTGCTAGTACGTTCATTGCCTCTCTGACGGATTAGTTGGAATACGATCCCTCAGAGGAACTCTGAGTGTAGTCTCGCAGAGGGATGTACTACTACGAATGCAAACTCTGATATTACTTAAGATTAGTTTTACGTGACTTATATTACAAATGTGAAAGTTTAGATATATGTTACTGCATCGAAAAAACTGAAGAGGAACTGAAATAGATCTCTCTCTTTTCTGAGGGAATCGCATTTTTTCATGATTACACGTCAACGAAATCACAGCCAAAATATGACAGTTAAAAAAAATATAAGTTTGTTTCGGTTCACTAATCTTATAAACAATCATTTGCACACGAAAAAATATTTTCGATGTTGACCAAATGGCTACAAAAAACCTGCGGTTAAATTGTGGTTCAACAAGGAAAAGTATTGATTCATACGCCTGAGAATTACTAGAAATGTTTTAATTTTTCTTGGCCTCATCAATTAGTTGGTATTTCCGCCCTCGAAGCCGGAGATCATGTTTTCAATTCCCACCGAGGACAAATATTTGTGTGATCAATACACATTTTGACGTGGCAACGTCTTATAAATTGGTTTGCCGGGTGACACTTCAAGAAACTGCGTTACGCTCCGCTCACGTTATGCGCTCACAACGAGAGCGAGTGAGAGGCACGCGTCCCTTCCACTCAGGCATGGTTAGCCCGCTTAAGAGCGAGAGAGACAGACATAAAAAGTGAAAGGCACGCGTCCCTTCCGTAAAATTATTTTGCCACTCAAAGTCGTTGTCACGTAAAACTTTCGCCCGTATACCGACTTTACAGGCAACCAATTTTTTTTTTTATCAGTGTCTGGGAGTTTATTTATGTATTTTAATTATGGATTTACAGTTATACACATTTATCTGTGTCCCATAGTATAAGCTTTTCTCAGTTTGGGGTTAAATTTTTGTAATAATGCCTACAGATAATAATTTATTTTCTAACTGCCTCTAAACTTTACTGTCCCTGAATGTATATAATACTTCTACTAAAAGAGTATTTCTTAAGAGAGATTATTTACAAAATTCAGCGTTTATACAGGTATCTAATAACTTAGTTATAATATTGTTACAGGTATGATATCGACAGAGATGAAGTGACATTGCCCAAGCCAATATTTTGACCGATGAGTGGCCGAGGCAAGGTAAGCTGAATGTAGGAAAGGTCACATGTGAATGTGGTGCATGTCAAAATATCGGAGACATCACCTCCGATTAATCGCGATAAATAATAAAGCCACGAGCAACGCGGGGCGTAGTTAGTTTGTAATATTCAATTCATTTATTCGAACGATAAATTCATAAGAACACTTGGTAACGTCATTTAAAAAAAAAAGCAAAGATTGTGTGTACATAATAAGATAAAATAACAATGTCAAAATTAATTAAGCAGCTGTAACGGGGCCTAGTAATAAATAAACAAATAAATATTGGTGGACAATTCACACACAACACCATCTGATCCCAAACTAAGTAAAGCTTGTGTGATGGCAGCCAGATAGCTGATATAATACTTATATAGTTTTAAATACATACTTATTATACATAGCAATAAAATGCAGCTGTAAAATGGCTTTATCGAAGACAAAATAACAAATAATCAATACACACAGTATACAGATACTACATTAGTACAAACAATGTAACATCAAAAGTCTTAAAAATCTATTATTTTACCTTATTACAATTATATATTCATAAGTTTCTGTTAAATAATGCCCAATCGATTGAACAAAATCTCTGTTAAAATTTTAGGATGGACTAATCTTAACTGTATAAAATGTTATCTGCTCTTTTTGTCAAGTCGCGATTGGCAACACTGACGGGAGCATGTTCCTTGCAAAGGAAGTCGCCATCAAGCGAGTCAAAGCGATTGAATTAGAACCGTTTGTTGATTGTTCAGTGCTCAGTCGGCCGAGCGCGGCGATACGGCGATGCGGCCATTGTTTTATTTTTAGACGAGTTACTCTTCCACTAGCTTGTCAACTTACTAGATTTTAGCTAAAACGGTAATAAATAGGTATTTTTAAAACAATGGCGACTTTGTAGCAGAACCATGAGGTTTGAACTCTGCTTGCATCTCTGAGTAGTTTTACAAATAATACAAATATTTTGTTATGTGTTAAATTTTCAAACACATAACAAAATATTTGTATTATTTATTTTATTTATTATATTTGTATTATTTATTATTTCTATTTACTTATAAACAATATATCAGCTGTGTGTGTGTCCGTGTGTCCAATAAGACAAGTTTAGCTTATCGTGGGGTCGTTTGTGTAGTAACAATAGTAATTATTTATTTACTAGCAGCTCCCCGTGATTTTACCCACGTAGTTTCCGTTTCGTTATTAAAGTATGTAATGTGCTAATCTAAACGATAAATATCTATGTTCCATATTTCAATCTGATTCGTTCAGACGTTGCGACGTGATTGAGTAACATACATCGACACGTACACACTTTCGCATTTATAATATTAGTCGCATATGTCGTGAAATGTACAGCAGTAGCGTGTGTATGTTGAAGTAAGTAGAGTCAGGGAAGTGATCAGTTACTTAGCCGCGGCGGCGCTGAGCGATGGCTCTCCCGGGCGGAGGCTTCACGCCGCTGCTCCGGTGGCAGGACGTAACAATGTCACGCGTTTTTAGAACACGCTTGGAGCGGGCGCGCTATAGGAAATTGTACGTATATATGTACGTATGACGTAAAAAAGTTGGGTGATGCCGTGCAGCCGAACTACTGACACTAAAATGTTTCACTAACAACCAGACTTCTTTCACTACTCGAAAAAAGTAACTTTTGAAATAAGATAGTCTTTGAAAATTAGATTACCTTGCTCCTGAAAAGTATACAATACAAAATAAGCAAAAATAATAATTCAATTACAGTTGCATACTTCTAAAGCTAAGTAAATTAATAACTTGGTTTAACTCAGAAAACCGTTGCTAACCGCTGTACTCAAAGCTTACGCGATCCAAAAACCGCCAAATTTTTCGACGTTTTAGTCACTAAATTTTCATAAGAAGTCTACCTTATTTTCTCACTGCTAAGTCCTTTGTCACGAGCAGAGCATCGGGGTCATATTCCATCAACGTGAAGTGCGGGTTGGTTTTTGTTACATTCTATCAAAACACGTCATATTCAAACCAACAGTGATATAGTGAACTCCAAACTACAAAATCCATTCACATTTTAGTATACAGTACCTGGTTGACCGAGCTTTGCTCGGTTTTTTTAAATATTTTTTAGGCAGGTGCGAATTACGTAGTGATGACTTACTTAGATATAAAATTAAATGCGTTTATAAAAGGCTCTAAGTAGAAGATTTTCTTAGAAAAAAAATAACAATAAGAAAAGTCACGAGTGTAACCATCAAGATTCGAACCGGGGCCTGTTGACTCCGAGGGCGAGCATATTCCGTCTGAGCCATTTAGACTTTAAAAACAGTGGCGAAATAAGTTATCGTATTCTAATGACAATGTAGGAGTTTTTCATTGTCTAAAAACGCGCATAAAATGATGTTTTTAAAAACTAAAACCTAGCTAGATCGATTTATCGTCCCCGAAACCCCATGTATACATTCATGAAAATCGTTCGAGCCGTTTCCGAGATTCAGATTCTATATATATACATACAAGAATTGCTCGTTTAAAGGTATAAGATAAAATAGGATTTGGTGTCTGTAAAAAGGAACATTGCAAAACGCTAATTGCAAAAAGCAACCAATACACGCGACTAAATCTATTTAAAAAAGTTACAGTAAAATTTGATTAACCCCGTGTAAAATCGTTTCAAAACAACCTCTCCGTTTTTATTCGCGCGGAGTGCTATAACACTGATTGGATTAAAGATACGCTTGTTTACAACGCACCGGCAGACCGGCACGGCCCGGCGTCCTTTATCCCGGTCCGTGTTAAAATCCTATTTATTGAAACATAAACAAAAAATCCATTCACAATTCCGCGGGAGCGATAGCACGCTCCACTGGGTTTCACGGACAGATATTTACTCGTTGTCATTAAAGGGATGTTGTTTGAAACAATCTCTGCTTGTCTGTCCGTCTACACAATTTCTTGTTTGCGTTTTACCGCTATGTTAGAAAACCTTGTCTTCAATATTGTCTTTTCGAGTTTATTAATTACCTACATTTCAATTTTTTTTTAGTTTTGTTGTACATGATATTTTGCGTATATTATATATAATCTACCGATTCTAAAATCTAGAGAATATTTATAATCTACTTACGTAGGCATTTACTTGTTTCATAATAGGGATGTTAACAACTATTCGGAACTGCTTTTATTTTGAAGATGTTTACCGTAATAAATAACATTTTATTTTAAAATATGTGTATTTTCGATGAGTAAATTTGCAATTTTGAATTTTGCCGCTAAAACACTAACGACTGACATGACGTCACTAGTCGCATTCATGACTGTATGTCCAGTATATGTTTTTTTTTATAATTACTTGAATACAAACAATCAAAATCGTCGTCGCTAAGATCGCAAACTATAATAAAAATGCAGAAAAGTAAAGTTTAGTCAGTTTTCAATAGCTTGTTTTGCGACAAGTGACGTAATATTCATATTGGTGTTTCCAGTCACGTGACAACAGATTAAAATATAGCATATAAAATCATTTGTAACAAATTTATTATGTAATATTAAATTATAAAAATGTGTTTTTCGATATTCTATTAATACAAACTATCATAAAATCAACATTAAACGTTAATTTGTGATTAGTGTTAACATCCCTATTAAATTTGATCTTTAAATGATGATGGCAACATTGACAGATTTCATAATCCACTAAAGTTATTCCATGTTTCACATTATACTGACGCTTACATTAAATCATTTCATAATTTACCGTCAATACGGTGAACCATTTGATAAATAATCTATTTACAGCTAACTCATCCGTGTTATTTATTGCATAAACTTTTATATCAGTAGTAATTTGTGCGTATGCTGGTTTTTGCATGCGCCGCGCCGTGGTAATTGTGTTGTGGCGCTGGTTCCACGTGTCACTTTATTGAAATCCAAAACACATGTTAATTCTATACTATACAATCGTGGATCTCGTATTTTAAACCTAAACGAGGTCTATCAGTTTCATAAACGTTATCTATTACAAGCCTTTATTTAGTTTGACTCTACGTTTGTGATAAGAACATCTAGGCTGTGGAATGAGTTGCCTGAGTGTCCCGATAGTTATAATCTTGGTGTCTTCAAATCGAGAGTGATCGGTTTTTTCTAGGTAAACACGCTCCATCGTAGACCGCATCGTCGTTTAACATCAGGCGAGATGGCGGTACTTGACCGCCTAATGTTAAAAAATAAAAAAATAAAATAAAAAAAAGCTTCACCTGTACGAAGTCTGTCCGTAATCAAATCTTACAAGTTAAATTTAAACCATTTGTCGGTTGCCCACTGAGCTTTAATATGGTACACTTATGTAATTTACATAAATGACAATGCATTAATATGGTACCATGGAGCTGATCTGATAACGGAGCCAGAAGATGGGCATGGGTTTTTTTTTCTTTTATAGGTTTACACTTGACCGCCATCTCGCCTGATGTTAAACGATGATGCGGTCTACGATGGAGCGTGTTTACCTAGAAGAAACCGATTCACTCTCGATTTGAAAACACAAAGATTGTAACTATCGGGAAAAACCCTCTCAGGCAAGGTATTCCACAGCCTAGACGTTCTTATCACAAAAGTAGAGTCAAATCTCTTCGTTCGTGTCTTTGGAACATCAACCATGAAACGATGTCGCTTTTTCGAGCTACGAGCATTCCGATAGAAAAAAGGGCAAGGTGGTATTAGATTGTACAAATCAGTCGCACACTATCCGAAGTGTATCCGATAAAAAACCGATAAGCTAGCAATTTTCCGGCGATGTTCGAGACTTTGCAGTCTTTTCGCACGAGAATGTCATTGCCTATGAGCCTTTTGGCACGTCTCTTGATCGATTCCAGAGCCTCCAGCTGATACTTAGCCGACAAGTACTTTAGTGCTAGATGGTCACCAGCAAGGTCTGATTATGGAGCTGGAAGACGGCCACTAAGTTTTTAGTCCTCTTTTTTCACGAAAAACAAAAGCTTGTTTTTACAAAGTTTTTCTTTTAATTATTGTAAAACATTGTACTTAACTAGGTATAGTAAAATAAAATGCGTGTACGGGTAAGAGATTTGTCAAAATTTCCAATATTATGATTGTTACATAAGATGGTCGTGAATTTCAGTACTTTTAATTGGACTAGCTTCAACTCAAACCTATAAGTAATACTTTTTAGGGGTCACGTTACATCTAAGCATTATGCTTAATCTATACTTAATATTATAAAGCTGAAGAGTTTGTTTGTTTGTTTGTTTGAACGCTAGGATCTCGGGAAGTACTGGTCCGAATTGAAACATTCTTTTTCTATTGGATAGTCCATTTATCGAGGAAGGCTTTAGGCTATAGAAAATAACTCTACTATTAATTGAAGCGGAGCATGAAACAAGAATGTAACAAAATCGGGAAAAAATATTCCCTTTTTGAGAGTTTTCGTACGTTTCGTGCTGTGACATGACACATGACAGCATGTGTCAAAGATTGCGTCATTGAATTTCAGTAATCTGTGCATTGAATATAAACCTTTGCTAATTATTTTTTTCTAAATCTGAATTGGTACGACCGATTTCCGACAGGTGGCGTAGCAGGTAGCTGAAATGGTTTTTTGTTTGAATTCGATAGTCTCAGGAATGAGTGAACCGATTTCAGTCATTCTTTCACTGTTGGATATGTACGGGATCCCGATGAGTGCTATATAATATAGCACGGGCGAAGCCGGGGCGGGCATCTAGTTTAAATATATTTTTACTTATATTTATTTAGTTGCACTACCGCCCAAACTATTAATGGATTCCTTAAATATCCAAGAAATCGCCTCTACTTCTAAATTGTACTTTATTGTTTTTAAAAATTGTACTTTGTGCCCCATGATGTGTTATTGTTTTGTATGTTACTTATTGTCAGTAGGCGTGGCACATGAGGTAGTTTAACGTACTTTATTCATCCTTAACTAACACTAAAATAATGTCGATCCACGACAAGAACATAACAGTATAACAAACACACTCATGCAACCATTCCACTTTGCTTCATATTACAATGCTCATAAAAATTGAGTAAAAACGTCATGAAAACAAAAAGATAGAAGCAAAATGCTGTTGTAAATGAAGTGATATAAATAAAGTATCGAGTTACTTTAGCTCTACAAAACTGCTGCCATTAATTCAACATTAGTTGTGGAGTTATTTGCTCGAAGCAGACGGCGTGGCGCTCAAACACGCCGCGCACCGCTCGCTTCAACCTGAGTGGTTGTTGCTACATTTGTTGCACTTTCATTGAGCTAAATTGATATGTTTTCATTGTTTTAGTTTCAGATGTATATGTGTGAAAAAATACAGTTCCATATATAGCAGTCTAATGTAGTTCAGAGTAATGTAGCTTAGAGCAGTGTAGTGTATTTGTTCCCGATTTATTTGATTAAAACATATAGTACTCAAATACCGCAGTACCTATGTAGTACAATTAACAGTAGTAGTATTAATGTATTTTAAAGTTTTAATGAGATTTGTCCATATTAAATTATTTATTAGAGCAGGAAAGCTCTTTTTCTTACTTCAAAAACGTTTTAGAAACTGCTATAAAATCACCTAGAAAACATATCTTATCTTAATATATATAAATCGTCTGTCTCGATGTTTGTCCGCGATAGACTCCTAAACTACTTAGCTGATTTTAATCAAATTTGGACACGGTGTGTAGATTCATCTAACTTAAAAGATAGGATAGTTTTTATTTAGATTAATGGGCTTTATGTGACAATATTCGAGCGAAGCCGGAATGGGCCGCTAGCAAGTAATATAAAAGGACATATTTGTATCAACGTCTCTTAACTGTCGTAACAAAGCTTGTTAAAAGAATTTAAAATCTACAGCCAAGTTAGTCAAATCTACAACAGATTAAATCGGTCGTACTACGAATCGTTTCTCCGTGGCAAGACTACGACGAGTGTCGTCAGGGGCTGTATTCCGTATAGTTACAGAGCTACTCAAAACGCATAACAAGTGTGGTAAAATTGACCCGAAAACTTGTTACAAGTAAAATAGTTTTTGGTTACCCAATGATAATAATTATAGAATGTTAGTAGTGAAATCGTTTCAATAATACCAATATGTAATTTGTTTTTTTGACACCTCCAATTAGTCTGTGGTATTTATTATTTTTATGGATATAATAAACAACTTGTGATATTTAAAGAAACATTTTTAACATTTAATAATGTGACCCTTAAAATAGATCACTAATTCTAATCTACATAAACTAATTCTTATATCATTAATTTTCTCCGATTTTTTTAAATTAAAGATGAACATGAATAAATGGCCAAAACTGAATTAATTCATAAATTATACGTTTTTTTTATAAAATACATAAATGATACAAATAGATAAATGTATTCAATCAAATGTAATTTAAAACGTATTCATCAAAATAGTTTAGCATGTAAGGAATCCAGGCCCGGGGCTGTCATGCTTTATGGGCCCCTCCGCTTGTAAAGTGGTTAATCTTTTGTAGGAATAAGTTTGAATTGCCCCTAAAACGGAAGTACCGGAGATTCCCGACAGGTTTTTCTGCCGACTTATAAAATGTTAAGGAAGTTTCGGTATCTACGAGTGGATAAATTGTCTTTTTTACGACAACTTTTATGCGCGGGATTAAATTGTTAGTACGTTTTGTTGCTTTGTTCTGTGTAGCGGGCTTTGCTCGCTGTCAGATATGATTTATGAAACGGAATACAGCAGCTATCAGCGGTTATGTTTGGGATATTTATTGGGCGACGTGTAACAACCGAACGAATATATAAGATTCTCAGAGACTAGCGGGGCAGTGACCCTGTATGACTTGGTTTCTTGTCCGGATATTTTTGTAGTGAAGTGGTTGGATATTTTGCACCCTTCTTCTAGCAACGTATCACACTAGTAATTTTTAATTTTGTGTTAACTTGAAATGCAATATAACTTGAGACAGTATAGCCAAAGAGACAGTTAATCTATTCTTCTATTTCAAAATTAGGAAGCTGAAGAGTTTATTTGTTATAACTCGCTAATCTCAAAAACTGCTGGATCGATTTTTCACTGTCGCATATTTTTTTTTATTTTTTTTTAATTAAAGAGTGACGAGACAATCAGGACATGTGCCTGATGGCAAGCAACATGCCTGACACATAACAGCACAGTGACACGCAGCTATTGGAACATGAAGAGTCCAAATCATTACCTAGCATATGGACAAACATGATCTCTGAGAAGTTATAGGCTATAGAGGTATATTATATGTTCCAAAAGAAAAGCCGGTGCGTAGAGCCAATCTTATATATCTGGGTGATGAGCGCAACGCAGTACTGTAGTAGGCTCTATGCAGTAATTTGGGTTCTTTAGATTTGATAGCTGGGTGTGTTGTCAAGGACAGATTTCCATCAAATGCATGTCTTGATCGTCCCTTTATATTACTCGTACAGAGTTCGTTGAGGATACGGCTTGGCATGACAATATCCATCAATCGTCCATAGATATTTCGTTACTTTTACGAACGTAATTAAAGAAAAAGTTCCATAAGATACAATTAATGTCAGGGACAAAATTATTTAAAACGTTTTATCTAAGAGTAATTATCATTACCATTTGGTAGGAAAAAATATTTTTGTCACTAACCCTAAGACTAAATAAATAAATAAATATTGGTGTACAATTCACACACAACACCATCTGACCCCAAACTATATTGTATGAATAAATAAGGTACCAGTATAAAATTTAAAATATTAAATTCGTAAACTAAATATTGTATATTTTACTGAAGTTACATTTTATTTATAACTTGAGTGTGGCAGGACGTCTGGTCGTAGACGTTGGCAGTCAGATGAAGGGATGGTAGTTCAAATTTCTGTTCACTGTAACATAGTGGCATACTGTAAATTACTGCTTAGTATTGTACTAAACACGTCATCCAGAAATATAAGATGTTGCCATTATCATACGTTTTCGGCAAACCGAATATCAACATTAGTAATGAAATTTTCCTAAACTCCCTGAAATAAATGTCTCCTATCGTACTAACTTAACCTAACTTTTCTGTGAAGTCCGACACTAATCCAGTTCAAAACTACCCTCGTTCGTGTATTCAGTACAAATTGGCCATTACAGCCGTAGCGTCTCTACTTACCAGCTACTTTACATAGACCTCCTACAACTTACAGAGACTCATGTCCAAAGAGAGTGCTTCGGTAATCTGGAGGTTTCAGAGCTTTTAACGAGCACTAACGACGCGAGGCAAGTCGCGGCAACTAGTATGTCTCAGTTATTTGCTTAGCGTCGTTATTGTGAGTCTCTCCCGCCTAACGATGTGTTAAGTGACCTAACTTGAGGACGGGAAGCGTAGGCTATACACCACAACTCACTACAATCTGTAAACGGTGCCACTGTCGTATTATCCGTTGATATATGAAAGCTAATATCAAAAATAGGGTAGTTCAACAATCTTGCCGGAGGACTTCAGTGGTGGCACGGACTGTACAGCTTCTATTAATTAGTACACAAAAACTGACACATTGTTAAACATTACTTGCAGAAATGTTTTAGTGAAAATGTAATTTTATGGCTTCGTCGTACATCGTGATGTTTCATAAATGCCTCTTATGTAACTTTCATTAACTAAGTTAGACTTTCAGCTTTTAAATAAAATTTCAGAAACATTTTTTCATAAATATTATTTTGTTGTGCGGTAAAACGAAAATTCTTAGTAATAATCAGTGTTCTGCGTGTAATGCGTTAGGTGATGGTGACGCGAAATCTAAGATTTTTCTTCACCCACAGAGTGCTTAACGCGTTTCAAGAAGTTTTTACTTTAAAAATGGAACTGCACTTTTAATTAATTCAGATTTTTCGGAAAACATCTCTTGATATGTTATGTTTTTTCCCTTCAATCCAGCATCCGAATCAGTTATCATGACTAACATTTTCATCCCACTAACCCGACGTTATATTTTCTCATCTCATATTCATGAAAGAATGTTATTCGGGTTCAAACAACTCCGCGCTTCCTCAGCCCTAGACAATCTAGATCCGCTGATAACCTTGAGCGGTACAATACATTCCCATTACCCCTATCTCTCGGATCACTCGCTTATCTCTCACAACTTGCACTTCATTATCTAAAGTGAAAACAGCCCCAGCTCTCACGGCACATTAAACCTTACGACACATGTTATTCGGACTATTTTTGGACGGGATTGCTTCAGGGTGGGATATTGTATCATAATGATACTTCGGATACGCTTTGCGATGGAAATTAGGCGTTACGTGAGTAGTATGAATGTTTAATTCTGAGGAATGTGGTGAGGGTGCTTCAGTGGTTATGCTTGCGTGGTACTTAAAAGCAGCGTACTAAGTTCGGTTATTAAAGTATCTTGTACTTAGCTATACTAAGTGGCAAGAGAGATGAGGAAAGAACAACAGTCGTATTGCCTTCATATAATAAGGGAACACAAATAGTCACTCATCTTAATAAATAAAAATCCAGTGCCCATAGTATTTGTTCCCAGTGAACTTTTTATTTTTAATTATAATAGGTTCGCACTTGACCACCATCTCACCTGATGTTAAGCGATGATGAGATCTACGATGGAGCGTCACAAAGTCAGCCGATATTCACAAAAGTTCACATTTATATGTAACTAGCTGTACCCTGCCACGCTTCACTGTGGCACATTGTGATGGAAAAAATAGATAAAAACAATCCTTGATGCGGATTATATATCATTGTAAAATTTCAGCTCGATCGGTGCAGAACTTTGAGTTTTTGAAGCGTACACAAACTAACATAACATTTTTATATATGGAGATTTGAGAGATAGAACATAGTTTTAATTTCAAGTAATTTTCTATATTCAATATTAACAATATTTGAGCGAAGTCGGATCGGGACGATAGTATTTAATCAAATTAAAGTAACAGAGCAATTGTCACAATTGTACAAGTTTTATGATCACAAAACCACAATTTTGTTTGTGGTTCGGCTCTAACTTCATGAGGGAGGAGAATCCGAACAAACAAAAAAACAGCGTCACACATTTAGTTAAATACGAGTACAAATAAATGTTGGTGGACTTTTCATATACAAAAGTTGATCATGAAGTTTAAATCACTATCTAGTACAGAACTGCACTCGTAACCCAAAGAAGATATAAGATGTTTTATCTATTTGCCTTCAAATTTCTGTCGAATTTGAGCCTTTAAACTTTTGGGCCTTTTAATTTACAATAGAATTTTGAAAAATATACCTTCGAGGTTATATTTAACACAACTACAGCAAATCAAACACAATAGATGGACGTGATAACGCTAGAGTATCAACGCAAGTTGCGTCCCACACTAGGAGCGATCCAACTTCCATGAGACAAGAGTCATGGCGTCAGGTCTTTTGCCATCGTCACGCGCGAGACCACTCGGCTCAAGTATGGCGGAAACATTAGCGAGAGGCAAATCCTTTGAACAGTTTGTTTACACCGAAATCATGTCACAAAACCGTCCATTGATCCTCCCACTTATTGTTTTCATCCTTAAGTTCATCCTTGCAGCGTGGTTAATCAATTTTGTAAACAAACCTGAACTTTATCACGATAGCTGCGTATGCTTTTAAAGTTCATTTTTGTTTATACCTTTTACCAAGAGCTGGCGTTTGTTTTCATATAAATAAAGTTCATTTTTGTTTGTACCGTCTAAAAGCCCGGCGATGAAACAACACAATGATGACGCAGGTTCTGCGGCCTGTATCCTAGCTCCCACTCGAAGATACTTTTAATATTTGTAAAAGCCTTAATTATTCAGTAGAATGAGCAGGCGAGCGTGGCGCCGTTCAGAAAACAACCCTGAACTTTGGATTTACACGTGTCTAGAAGTAAGATAAACTTTGTGAACTTTTTCATTTTTACGCATTTGTTTATCACAAGCTTCAAGTAATAGTTAATCAGTGTTTTAGCTGTTCTTTTCTTATTAAGTTACATAAAATTTGCTTAGGGAAAACAAGATATTAGAAAACAAGAAAATTATCCTTATAATTATTACCAATCATTTAAAATCTCGAAATTTTGATTTCATCTTGAAAAAAAAACATTTTAATGATCTCAAGCAGCAGGAACTGATTACGTTCTTAAAAGTGTTTCAACTCTTTCATGCAAAACAACAATATAATTCAGGATGAAATTATGTTTCACAAAATGATTTCGATCGGCAGTCGCCGTCCTCCCGACTAGACCACCCATTAATAACACATTACAAGTAACTCTAGAGCTACTTTTCAACTCGAGAAAAAAAACGAGGACGGAAATTACGTGAAGGATGTCATATTTATTTATATTGTTAGTTGCACCACTGCCCAAAATCTTACAAATCTTGTTTCTTTGTAAATCAAAGGTTATCTGGAAGAGATCGCTTTTAGCGATAAGATCGCCTTTTGTGCCCATTATGTGTTTGTTATTTTATTTGTTACTTATTGTCAACTTTGTTTGTTGTGCCAATAAAGTGTTTTGTATTGTATTGTATTGTAAGAGCTTCTAGTAAAAATAAATCTTCATCTAAAAATATCTACATCTCAGTATAAGTTGAAGAGTGTGGATTTCTATTTTCACGCTCCAGTATTTTAAGAGCTGCTAAACCGCGAGCCCCATGGGAAGGCTGCGGCACGGCTGTCGCCGGGAACACGTCTCGGCCCCGTCTCGACCTCAGGATACAATACCACAGATCTAGAATAGATTAGTAAGTTGTCTGGTTACGAATGCATCGTGTATTGTGCTTGAGACGGGCTGAAACATGAGAGTAACTATTATTAACGTAGTCTTCGGAGCATCGTGTTTCAACACGAAATTAGATCAATATATTATATTCTTATGCTGAGCATTGGCTTCTTTCTTAATTTGTTTCACTTGGGACTAGTATGACATATAAACAAAAGTTATTATATTATATCGTGGATACTCCTACTATTTTTTTTTAAATGAAGAGTGACGAGGCGAGCGGGGCTTGTGCCTGATTTAATATTAATTCATATTTTAAATTGCCTCGTAGCTTAGTTGGCAGTAAGTCTGCCTGCGAAGCCGAGAGCGTGGGTTTGATTCCCATCATCATCAGTCTGTACTTGTCCACTGCTGGACAAAGGCTTCTCCCATGATACGCTCAGCCCGATCCTCGGTCTTCCGTCTCCACCCGCCACCAGCTGCCTTTCGAATATTGTCACTCCATCTAGTCTCAGGGCGTCCTACACTACGTTTACCGATTCGCGGTCTCCACTCCAGAACCGGGGTTGATTCCCGCTTAGTGCAAATATTATTTGTGTCCATTATTACAAATATATCTACTGTGAAGTATGTACTCGCATTAAGCGTATTACAAATCTCGGTGTATCACGCGGATATTTGTGGATATTATTTCATACAACATATTTCAGATTTCAAACTAAGCAAAGCTTGTACTTATTACAGTTTTACAACTGTAGCTGTAGCTGTCTGGCTTCCATAATACAAGCTTTGCTTAGTTTGGAATCAGATGGTGTTGTATGTGAAATATAATCCACCAATATCCGCGTGACACACCGAGGAAACTACAATACACCGAATGACGAAAACCAACAAAATTAACTTTACGTAGGTACGGGAAACTTTTTTTGGCATTTTTATTTAGGAAGAGTATACACATGATATAAAAAAATTGGCGGGAAAATGGTTCTGAAGTATTGAATTTGGATATCATGTCAGTTTAGTCTAAGATCCCGCTATACAACGACATTCACAGAGCTGTTTATTAGATGAAAAGTGTTTTATATGTAATTTAATATGTCAACAAATATATTGCAAATAGGTTGCCTAAAAAATTTCAGTCAAGAATATGATTAAGGCCAGGTAGTTCTGTCAAATTAGGCATTTAACGCTGTCTTGTTCTCGCGACCGTCACCGACCGCGGAATCGGTGCCACAGTGCAGAAATAACATTAAAATATTGGACTATGTAATTTAAACTCATTTTTTGTTCAAGATTTGTTTAAACTAGTGATAACAATTTTGTGAATAGTAATAAGTTTTTTGATATATGAACGAAGAAATACTAAATTTATCTATAGTCGTAGATATACAAAACTCAACCCTTTTTCTTTTGGTCACACTATAAGTTGAGAACGGCTTTTCCAATTTCATGCATCTTTTTAAAATGTTTCCTAATAATTCACAAGTTCGTCAAAAATTAAAAAAAACGTGCTGAAACGTAATGAAAGGCCAGTAAAAATAGAAGGTTTTTGGTCAACTTTGCACTAAATTTCTAATCCATTTTTTTTCTATGAGCATAAAATTACAAAATGCTCACAGATCCAGGTAGAGCTTCAAACGCCAATTGAAAAAAACTGTTTTAGCCAATATTTTGGAAACTATATATTTTGACAATAATTGCGACAATAATGGCAATAATGGCGAGTCAGACTAGTCTTAGAATATCTTAGTTACCAAAAAGCCGTTTGGAAGATATGTGGAAATAAAAAGATTTACAAACATAAAGATAGATAAAGCGAAAAACATAACCCTTCTTCCATTCCGGTAAAAGGGTCATGTTTATGCTACTGGTAACAGAATTTACATCTTATTATTTTACATTGTTATCATCAAATTTGACATAATAAATCGTAATCGGTAAGTTCGAAAAAAAGTTTACTGGCAACACAAGATGGGAAATTTTATTTTCTACAATAATAATAGGCTTTATAACTTTTTCAGAATATCAGCCAAAAACGTTTTTTTCGAGCTGGCGCTTGAAGCTACACCTGGATTTGTTATTGTTTTGTGATTTTATGCTCAGGAAATGATTCTAAACCTTTTATAAAAAATACGAATCGGAAATTTAGTGCAGAGTTAAATTCTACGAGTAATTTTACTGCCTTTAAAGGCTTCTTATCAAATTTGGTCGAGTGTCTAAATTTCTATGAACAATATTAACATTTTCATACAAAAAAAAAGAAAAAACAATAAATTTTGGTGGTGTCACAAACTTGGAAAAGAAATAAAAAAATGAAAATTCTAACAAAACCATACGTGTATCTATGGAAAGTGTTCAAATTTGTTTTGAAGTTCCTAACATTTTTTTTTAAACTGAATAGTTTCCGCGAAAGTCTCTTCCAAAGTGGTAAAATCTGTATGTGAGGACTTTTCTTCCAAGTACTAAGTACCTTACTACCAAAGAATTTACCTAAATGGCATAAATGATACCTAACTTGCATTTATATCAGGGGATTTACGCAGGGGATTTCTCCCCTCTCATCATTTCCTTATCCCGATCTCTGATTTAACGGACGAATATTTTACAGATACTTATCTATTTTCCATTGCATCCGCATTGAATTTTTTACTGATGTGGTATCGACGTCAGTTTTTTGAGACTCCCCTTTTGGTCTACAACATAAAGTAAACAGCGTACTAATTAGCATCAGCGTCTATTTGCAATTCCAATGAAAACTGTATCAAAATTCAAGATCATAGCGTGCTTCACTAGTAATACCTACTGATATTGTTATACTGTGGCACTATGATCGTAATATTTAAAATTTATCGGTTGTCAAAATTGCAAATCAAGCACACAGCCCGTCGTCCGTGAGCGCCGAAACGCGACTGATCAGGCTGGCCGAACGGCGCGCTATATATATGGTAGATATTAAAACATAGTGAATAACTGATACTTTTTATCAAGTCAAACTCTGCGAATGCATCTATAACTTTTTAGTGGCTTTCGTTGAGTACAAAATTTTTAAAAAATTCATTAGTTTAGTCATAAACTTGAAACAACTTTTTGAAAAGGGGTAACTTTGGATTTTTCTATCAAGTAAAATTCATTAAATCGTGTTACTGACTGCGAATTGCACTAGATTAGATCCTTAACTAATACATATATTTTTTTTTTCAGAGTTTAATACACTATTTTAAAGGTCTTAAAGTTGTTTTAAAAATTAAAAATTACGGCCCACACGCCCTTAATTAACACTTAAACATTTTTTTTTTAAATATTTCACTTAAATCGATTAAATTTTAGAAAAAACTATTTATCATAACTTATTATTTTGGCTTTACTCAGTGCTTACGAAATCTCATGCAAATATTTTCAAACAATAAATAGTTTCAAACAAACTTTCATCCCATATTTCACCCCTTTGGAGGTTGAGTTGAAAAATATTTAATACATAATTCATTATTTTGATCATGCTCATGAAACACTTTTCATCGTTTAAGGAATAAAATCAAACTTCGATGAACTTAGGGTTTGAATTTCGTAATGATATTTTCGGGATCATGAAACACTTTTCATCCTAATCAGTCGGTGAACCATGGATCTCCTACTAAAATGGAAAAAAGTTGTAAATCGACAAAGATCAACAAACTTCCAGAGAGGGAGTCGTGACCTCACTTGTGGGTAAAAATCTTACCCACTAGTAAAGTCACGCTAAATATATATCGTTGTATCTTCGTCATTTTTTTTTTTTGTGAAACAAAAGAAAAAATCCGCTTTCAATGTTTTTACAAATTATTTTAGCAATCTAACTGACGGACTAAACCGTTTTTTAGGTTATATTTAGCCTACATACTAAACATATTATCCTCGCATAATGCTTGACAGTTTTCTGTACATTTTTGGATGGTTGGATATTAACAATTTTTCGGAATTGCTTTTATTTGGAAGATTAACACTTGTTAACCATTAAAAAGATTATTTGATTTAAAAACATTAGTATTTTCGATAAGTAAATACACAATAATAGGGTAATTTTGCATTTTCCCGCTAAAACACTAACGACTGACATGACGTCATTAGTCGCAAAACATTGGTTGCGATTCATGACTTTATGTCCAGTTTATGTGTTTTTTTTTTTATTTGAATACAAACAATCAAAATCGTTGACGTTAAGATCGCAAACTATAATAAAAATGCAGAGAAGTAAACAATCTAGTCAGTCTTCGACGGCTTGTTTTGCGACTATTGACGTAATAAGCCATATTGGCGTTTGCAGTCACGTGACCACATATTAAAATATAGCATTTAAAATTATTTATAATAAATTTACTAAGTCATATTAAGTTATAAAAATGTGATTTTCGATATTCTATGAATACAAACTATCATGTAATTACCACTAAACATTAACTTGTGATTTGTGTTAACATATCTATTATTACAATACATTGAAGTAATTACTTTTACCTTTGAACATGTATACAAATTGTATGCTCTTTTTTTGTTATTGTTTTTCATTAATAAAATTGTCATTTACATTGTACATTTATCAAAAAAGAACTTTGAGTTTGACTTTGCCTATAACTGTTAAAAAACTTAATTGCAACAAAACTTCACTACATACCGAGCCACCTAGAAGCTATTGTGTTTAGTCTATCGATTTATTCTACGTAAGCACACTCCATCGTAGACCGCGTCTCTTTACATCAGGCGAGACGGCGGTCAAGTATTAACCTATAAAAGTTAAAAAAGGCTTGTCATGTACAAAAATACTTGGTAACAATAACAATATAAAATAAGCATATATTTTATTACTAGCATCGCCCCACGGTTTCACCCACCTAGTACCGATTCCCGTTATTATCCATTATGAAAAACCTGTCTTATTCCAGACTATAAACTTTTAAAATTTCAACTCGATTCGTTCAGACGTTCCAACGTGATTGAGCAACAAAATTCCGAACCGTTGCATTTATTATATTAGTTAGATATTGTAAACACACAACCTATATTAGTAGGTTTAATATAATACCGTGATTATAAGAGAGGTACAATTCGTAATTATACAATCGTGTGCTGTGCGGTGCGGCGCTGTCGGCGGCACTGCCGACGTGTGGAGATTTGCATGCGGAGCGTACTGGGGGCAGCCAGTACCTGAGGTCGAGTACTAAGCGAATATTGTTTTTAAGGGAAAACTTCTTTGGTCTCACTTTTCTGTAGGCGGAAATCTTAGAGATTTGCATCACCGACATGCTGTGTAAAATGTACTCGTAGCAAGATCAATATACAGATTGGTTTATTTTTGAAGTGAAAACTTCTTTTGGCGCGCTACAGACAGATTTTTCGTGGGCTGTGAATTGAATTCTAGCGTCACTCTAGCGTCTTCTAGCTCGGGAATCAATAGGAATATTTGGCTAAACACGGGACTATAGTCAATGGCCGTCTAGAAATGCGTCAGCAATTCCCATTGGACATCTGGGAATGCGCCTGAATTTTTTATTGATGGCCATGGCCATGCTCATGGCCATGCTCTCCAGTCATACCCGCGTTCTTTTCAAAGTAAGCTATCAAATTTTGAGTTATAATAATAATAATAATAATGGCGCACTTACCTAACAATAACACAAAACGAAACTAAAACTAGAACATATTTAGAGCAACTTCACCGAAACTTCACAGAAAAATTCCCGGACATGAATGTATCGCGGCAAAGGATAGGTGATCAGCGTAGGGCTATATTGAGGAGCAAACTGTTGTCTGAAAACACTTTACAGAACATTAGAAAAGAAGTTGAAGAATTTCTCAGGGATAATTCTCACGTAACCGATAACAATAACCCAACAACTAACCAACCTATAACAACACAGACAAGACTTAGATGGACTGACGATATCAATGAGGCCATAATAAAAACATATTATCAAATCACACACTTAGAACAAAATAAAACAGCTTACAGAAAACAATTACACAGCACTATTATAGAACTATTCCCACAGGTAGCACACGTATCAGAACAGCGAATTGCTGATCAAAGAAGAGTGATCGTGAATAACAAATTAATTACTGATCAAAGACTCCAAGCACTAAAAGAGGAAGTCCGTCAAGATCTAATATCTTCTCAGCGCCTTCAAAATTTAATCCACGCATGCGATGAAAACACCACATATAACGACGTACTGTCAACTAGTCTTTGTACTTATAACACATCAAATGCCCCAAACGATACTAACATAAGAACACCACAACAAACGCATTTAACAGAAAACATACACATACCACAAATATGTAATACATTGCAACATTCGTACCCTAATAATATAGAACTGAACTGTAAAATCAATGAAACATTCATAGATAATCTTGAAAAATTCATAGATACAGATCCAACAAAACGACCCTACTTACCACGACAAAATACATCAAAAAAACTGTCGTACATTGTGAACTATATAAAACCGACATACTACCAAAGTATTTATCGCAAAACGCTAACTTCACTAACATCCAAACAATTATATATGCAGCTGCTCATACAGCAGTGACATGTAACGGAGCAAAAATTAAAAACTTAACATCACACAATACTAGTGACACAGACAAAATCAACAGTAGCCATATTTCAACCCCGTCATGGAAAAAGAGATTAGAAACCAAAGTCAGAAATCTTCGTAGAGACATTGCCCGAATGACACAATACATTGCAGGAATAAGAAGCCGTAAGCTTATAACACATATAGATTCCATAAAATCTAAATATTACACACACTCTGCTGGTGTCCCTCAAGGCGGTGTCTTATCTCCTCTTCTTTTCGCTATCTTCATTAACACTATTTCTGAACACATTACTTCTTCCTACCACCTTTATGCAGACGATCTCCAAATTTATACACAAGCTACATTCCTCGAACTTGCATTAGCCATTTCAAAAACAAATTCCGATTTATTTTCCATTCACAAATGGAGCAAGTCTTTTGGTCTGGATGTCAATCCCGCAAAATCACAGGCTATAGTAGTGGGTAGCTCATACTGGGTCTCCAGAATTGAATGGTCTACGATTCCCAACATTATGTTTAACGGCACTGTGATACCATTCAGTGACTCTGTTAGGAATCTTGGTATAACATTAGATCAAACTCTATCTTGGGACAGCCACATTAAGTCGATTAGCAGCAAGATTTTTGCATCAGGTGCCGCACTTAGGCGTCTACGAAACTTTTTACCCACTGCCACTAAAGTTGCACTCGCACAGTCTCTCCTGCTCCCCATCTTGGACTATGCTGACGTCTGTTTTCTTGATCTGAGAGAGGACCAGCTTAATAAACTTGAACGCCTTCAAAATTATTGCATTAGATTCATATTTGGTTTACGCAAATATGATCACATTTCTCAATTTCGCGCTAAACTCAAGTGGTTACCGATTCGCCAACGTCGTAGTGCACATATTCTTTCTCTTCTGTACAACAATTTATTTAATCCCTGCACGCCGCGTTACCTTAAAAAGCGGTTTACTTTACTACAGGACTGTCATTCTCTTCCACTAAGATCAAAAACCAACCTGACCCTAATGGCCCCTTCTGCACGTTCTGAAACTTTTTATGGAAGATCCTTTGCTTTTCAGGCTGTTAAATTGTGGAACGAGCTGCCAGTCTGTATTAGAAAATTACAATCATTGCCTGTCTTTAAAGACCACGTAAAAAAATTCTATTTGTCAAAGCTGCCACCTCTGTAATTGTTTTTTCTTTCTTTCTCTTAGTGTGAAAAGCTCAGTAAAAAGAGAATGTAAATTAGGCTTGTGTATTAAAAATGGCTTATTTGTCATTATTATTTATTTAGCTCGATGGCTGTGATCACTTCAAATATTGTATTCATATTTGTTATTCCTCTTAAGTTATTTGTCTTATGGGGATATTTATCATCTTATCAATTAGTGTGTATGTTTATGTAGGTTTATATTATGATTAGTTTTATCTATTAGTGTATTATGTTTTTGAGTAGCTTATGTATTTGTGTGTAATGCTATTAGAATGTACGTTTATGTCGTAGTAATAGTCTTGATTGCGCACCACGTTTTTAATTTTCCTATCCTTTTCTCCACCCCAAGGTTGCCTGGAAGAAATCGCTTTCAGCGATAAGGCCGCCAGCTGTTTCACTAGTTATACTGTTTTCCTATATCTTATGTGTTATTTTAAGTTGTGAACAATAAAGAGTTTTCATTCATTCATTCATTCATTCATTCATTCATTCACTCACGCCACGAAGAACCAAATTTAACAAATGAACAGGTAGTAGATAGTTTGAAACAAAAAATAAGTGCAACCAGCAGCAGACTACGAAGATACAACAACTGTACCCTACGAAAACAACAAAATATCCAATTTCAAAACAACGAAAATCTTTTTACAGAAATATGACTCTTAATCGTAACACCACCAACAATACGGCCAATACAGAACTACCAACTTCGAACGCCATGCACAACTTTTGGTCTAATATTTGGAGTAAAGTAATACATCACAACGATAAAGCCGATTGGATAAATTCAGATCTACAAAATACAGCCTACACAGACATGCACTACGAAATAATCCCAGTAGATGTGTTCAAGCAAGTTATCGCTAAGACTCATAACTGGAAGTCACCCGGAACAGATAATATACAAAACTACTGGTACAAGAAATTCACCTCAACTCACCCCCTATTACATAGCTACATAAATCAATTCATTGAATCACCTAATACCATGCCATCTTACATCACACAAGGTATTACTTATATGCTCCCAAAAGACCAAAACACATATGACCCTGCAAATTACAGACCAATAACTTGCTTACAAACAATCTACAAAATCATGACGTCTTGTATATCACACCTTGTCAATAAACACATCATAGATAACGATATTTTGGCGGAAGGACAGAAGGGTGTAGAAAAAAATAGCCAAGGTTGCAAAGAACAACTTATTATAGATGCAATATCAATGAAACATACACTCAAACAGAAAAAGACCTATTGACAATGTATATTGACTACCGCAAGGCGTATGATTCTGTACCTCACAGCTGGCTTCTATACATCTTACGTCATTACAAAATCCATCCGGTGTTGATATTATTTCTGGAGAGTGCTATGAAACATTGGACAACAAAACTCACAACCAAGAACGGTAAAGAAACAATAGTCACAGATGAAATCAAAATAAAAGAGGAATCTTCCAAGGAGACACTTTCAGCTCCGTCTGGTTTTGTCTAGCATTAAACCCATTATCTAAAATGCTCAACTCTTCGAACGCTGGCCTAACTATATCCAATAGCAACAACAATCACAAATTAAGTCACCTGATGTACATGGATGATATTAAACTCTACAGCAACACAATAACTGCACTTCACAAATTAGCAGATATCACACAGACCTTTTCAAATGACATAAAATGCAATTTGGAATTGAAAATGTAAAACATACTCCATAGAACAACAATCAGTTACATCTCAGCCATTTACTCTTAACACAGGAGACAAATTGACCCAATGGAACCAGAAACTTACTATAAATACCTTGGATTTGAACAAAATCACCAGATTCCCCACAATAAAACTAAATTTGATATCAAAAGTAAATTCCAACAAAGATTTAACACTATTCTTAAATCTCAGCTGAATGGAAAAAATCTCGTAAAAGCAATTAACACATATGCAGTCCCAGTTCTTACGTACACCTTTGGTATTATAAATTGGTCCCAAACAGATCTAATGAAACTTCAACGAACCATAAACACTTCTTTAACTACACACCGCAAGCATCACCCAAGATCTTGCGTCCAAAGACTCACACTGCCTAGGGAACATGGAGGACGGGGAATCATAGATATCATTAACCTACATAATAAACAAATTACAACTCTAAGAAATTTCTTTACAAAACGCCAACAGCAATCACCACTACACAAAATAATAGCTCAATCCGATAAAAACTCACACCCTTAAACTTAGCTAATCCAAATATGCAAAAAATGAAAAGATCACAAACCCTGAAGATAAATTTGCCGCATGGGAGCTGAAGTCACTTCATGGTCGTCATTATCACGATCTGCAGCAGTCACATGTCGACAAAGAAGCGTCGAACGCGTGGCTACGCACTGGTGAGATCTTCCCTGAGACCGAAGCTTTCATGCTGGCAATCCAAGATCAGGTTATAGACACAAGAAACTATCAAAAGTATATAATTAAACGTCCTGATATCAACGACAGTTGTAGAAGATGTAGTAGCAATCCTGAAACCATACAACATATAACTGGAGCATGTAAAGCAATAGTACAAACTGACTATAAACATCGACACGACCAAGTAGCCGCAAGTATTCACCAACTGCTGGCCTACAAATACAAACTCATAACTGACAAAAAACCTTATTACAAATACAAACCTGAATCCGTACTTGAAAATCCGCATGTTAAGTTGTATTGGGATAGAACCATAATTACTGACAAAACCATCCATTACAATAGGCCTGATATTACCATTCTTGATAAAGGCAAAAAAGAAGTTTTTCTAATAGACATAGCAATCTGCAACACCCATAACTTACAGACAACACATACAGAAAAAATAGCTAAATACACAGACCTAACAATTGAAATAAAACACAATGGCGCATAAATAACATTCGGACAATACCTATAATTCTCTCTACTACAGGTGTCATTCCCAAAACACTCATCACTAGCCTTGAATTACTCGACATCCACAAATCTACTTCCAAACTCTTACAAAAGCAGTAATTTTAAACACTTGCAGAATTGTTAGAAAATTTCTTAACGTCTAAAAACACTTGGCTTTGGCCCGTGTCTCTATATAACCTCCGTAATTGAGAGATCACAAAAGTGTAACTTAAAAAATAATAATAATAATAATAATAATAATAATAATAATAATAAAAAAAAAAAAAAAACCGCTGTCACGAGTTGACGTTCTTTTCATATCGCTTTGTAATTTTATTTAATTTCACCCGTTTTTTAGAGTTTTATCGTTTATTTGCTAAATAACAAACAGGAAAACACAACGAAAACAGCAAAAATAATAAGGTATTACAATAAAACCTGATCTCAAACAGAACTAATACGATGAATTTTGACAATGTCATAACACGCAAAAACATTCAATATTATGCAAAAATATCAAGAAACGGAATGAAAATACAAATTAAATTATGATTACGCGGTCGAGAGGACGACATGAAGCGGACCCAAACGCACATTTACCACCAGTTCGTGTTCCGTCACCGTCACCATCGAGTTCGTCGTCGGAGGAGGAAGTGTTTGTGACTCCTCCCGACACAAGTGCTTCAACGAGTGACACAGACACGACGCGGACCCCGTCGCCCACAAGAACAGGACGTCGTGGGCGTCCGCCGCTGCCGGCACGCTTGGGGCCTGTGAGGCAACCTGCCTCGCGCCCGGCCCTCGCTACCGGTGGTGTAGTGCGTCGCATGCGATGGACTCGCCAAATGAACGAGAACTGCATGCGCGCCTATTACAGGGCTACAGAGGGAGGAACCCACCTGACTGCGTACTGTGCCAGGATGCTGCTTCTGTTTCAGGCCTACGAACCGACCGTCGCCGTTTCCGCCCAACGATTGTCAGACCAAGTCCGCGCCATCCGGCGATGCAAGTTGCTGGATGACTCGGCACTTGATCGGCTACGCCTGGAAGAACAACGTACTCGCCCAGCTCCTGCTTCGACTCGAGATCCGCCCGCCGCGTCGTCGACCCTGGCTTCAGTGCCAACATCAGTGGCGACACTGGCGGCGCCGGTCGATCTCGATATCGAGGAGGGAGATTCGGCGAGTACGGGCTTATCTGACCAGGTAATAGAGCAACTGAGGAGCGCTCTGGAGGACGCGATCTTGCGATATAGATCCACACCCAACTCTAGGCCGCGCTTACCGCGTTTGCCCACCCATAAACGGAATTTGGCTTTGATGGGAGCCCTGAATACTTTGCTAGTGCCCTACCTGGGAACTAGCAAAGATTTGACTGATACCCATTCTATTCTGTACTGTGGTGCTATCGCGGCGTGTCGCGTTGCACGTGTCAAGTTCCCAGACACTGACCGTACAATGCGAACCGCTGGGAGTGTACCCGCATGGCAAGTACGAATAGAACGGCGTATCAGCAAATTCAGGACTCTTATTGCAAAGCTAATCTGCTTCAGTCAGGGGAACAGTCGTCCCCGAGTCATGCGTTTCGTAGCACAGGCGTTTGCTGGGACTGGTATCAGTCGCCAGCACTATCTTGCCAATGTTACGGAACGCATTGACTACCTGAAGCAGAAAGTTTATGCGTGGGCAAACCGTATTCGCCGCTACAGAGAGCGTGTGAATCGATATCGGCAAAATCGCGACTTCCAGAGCGATCAAAGGAAGGTGTACCGAAGCTGGGAGGGAACTACTAATCCACGTGTGAACGATACGCAGCTACCGGATGTCAGCGCCATGAAAAGTTTCTGGCGCAGCATCTGGTCGGTGCCTGTCGAGCACACGGAGGGAGCTTGGATGCGTGTTATCGAACGTGCATGTGAGCTTATCGAACCCATGGAGTCTATTACGATCGACTCCATAGACGTTAGTTGTGCTATCCGGACGGCTCAGAACTGGAAAAGTCCTGGACCGGACGGATTGCACAACTTCTGGATAAAGTGGTTTCGGTGCTCACATGAACGTTTGGCAACACAATTCCAAGAAGCCCTGGATACGGGTTCTCTTCCCAGTTTCTTGACCACCGGAGTCACCTTCCTGCTCCATAAGTCTGGTAGTACCACGGAACCGAAGAACTACAGACCCATTACGTGCTTACCTACCATCTACAAGCTGCTTACATCCATTCTGAGAGCAAAATTAATGCGCATATTGTCGCGAATAACGTTTTGGCCTCCTCTCAGAATGGATGTAAGATTGGGTCCCGTGGTACTAAGGAGCTGCTCCTCATTGACACGACCATTTGCCAACAAGTCAAACGAAACAAGGGAGCCCTCTCCGCTGCTTGGATTGACTATAAGAAGGCCTATGATGCGGTGCCCCATTCATGGCTGGAAAGGGTTTTAGAGTTGTACAAAATAAATCCAACTCTAAAATCTTTTCTAAGCAAATGCATGGGACAGTGGGTCACAGTCCTTCGTCAACCAGGTAGCGTAGACAGCTCTTTGTTTCGGAGGACTTGATTAGGATTGAAAGAGGCATTTTCAGGGTGACAGTCTAAGTCCCCTATGGTTCTGTTTAAGTCTGAATCCTCTCAGCACTCTGCTGAAGGATTCAGAGTTAGGTTATCGTCTTCGTAGAGGAGGTGAGGTTATATCTCATTTGTTGTACATGGACGACCTCAACTTTTGCACCGAAACGCCAAGACTTGTTGGAGCTATTAAAACCACGGAGGTTTTTAGTAACGCCATCAAGATGGAGTTCGGTGTAGACAAGTGTGCGGTCATGCATGTACAGCGAGGGAAAGTAGTAAATTCAGAGAATTTACAACTTTCCGAGACTATAACTCTCAGATCTCTCTCCGAAGACGAGACCTACAAATATCTCGGTATGTCACAGTCCTTGGGTATTTCAGCAGATGACATTAAGAGATCGGTGAAGGAGCGCTTGTGCCGGCTGACAAAAGTACTCAAAAGTCTTCTGTCAGGTGGTAACAAAGCGCGAGCCTTCAACGGTTGGGTAATGCCTCTGCTGATATACTCCTTTGGCATACTGAGATGGACTCAGACTGAGCTCGACGCCCTGGACAGAAAGGTCCGTCAACTGCTCACAACTCATCGCATGCTACACCCGCGCTCGTCTGTTATGAGACTGTATATTCCGCGGAAATGGGGGGGTCGAGGCTTTTAAATGCCAAGAACCTACACAACCGCGAAGTATGCAGTCTCAGGGATTATTTCCGCAACAGCGAGTCCGGGATGCATCGCGATGTTGTGGCAGTTGACAGGAGCTTCACGCCTCTTTCATTGGCAAACGAGAACTGGCGCAAACCATCGGTGCTCAGCACTGATGATCGCAAGGAAGTGTGGAAGAGCAAGGAGCTGCATAGGCGATTCTATCGGGCCCTAACGGGACCCGATGTGAATCTGCTCGCGTCGGTGAACTGGCTGCGCTTCGGGGACCTCTTCGGAGAAACCGAGGGTTTTGTCTGTGCAATTGCAGATGAAGTTATCAAGACGAACAATTACCGGAAATACATAATGAAGGACGGTACGGTCGACATTTGTCGGGCATGCCGCCGTCCAGGCGAATCTCTTCGTCATGTTATTTCCGGTTGTTCGCATCTTGCTAACGGCGAGTACTTGCACAGACATAACCTAGTAGCCAGGATCATCCACCAGCAACTTGCTCTTCGACACGGCCTTGTCGAGTCCGAGGTGCCGTACTATAAGTACGCACCTCTGCCAGTTCTCGAGAATGGTCGTGCGTTGTTTACTGGGACCGCTCTATCATCACGGACAGGACTATTGTCGCCAATAAGCCTGATATCGTGCTGGTAGACCGGTCTCAACGTCGGGCTGTGATCGTCGATATCACCATACCACATGACGAGAACCTCGTGAAAGCTGAGAAGGACAAGCTTAGCAAGTACCTTGACTTGGCTCACGAGGTTACCGCCATGTGGAATGTTGATTCCACGATCATAGTCCCCATAGTCGTGTCGGCAAACGGCCTTGTAGCGAAAAGTCTCGACCAACATCTCAAGAGACTTTCGCTAGATGGTTGGATCAAGGGTCAGATGCAGAAGGCGGTCATCCTTGACACAGCGCGCATCGTCAGGAGGTTCCTCACTCTGCAGCCCTAACCACCGGTAGCTTGGGCCCTGCCCCGCTGCTGGCGGCAAACTAGGTTTAAGTTTTTATAATGTTTTTATGTTGTTTTATATATCAATATTGTAAAAACTTAGTCTTAAGAAAAGAAATAAATACGTGAATAATAATAATAATAATAGTCATTTATTTCAGAAAACAGAGTTCCATAATACATTTTATATTTTTTCACTTCTAACGGTAGTTCCTATGACCACTGCCAATTGTTTTTTCTCCATTAATTAACTGCCCTTCAAACCTAATACTGTGTAAAGCTAAACACTGCTTAGCGGCAGAATATTTGAAAAACGCATGTTACTTTCGCGGGCGGTCTCCGTACAGAGCCCTAACACTACTGGATGCACCATCATGTCTACATACAAGTCGTGAATATATATCATTTTTGGTAAGTGAAAGAATAGTAGAAATGTTACAACATAAACATTATAAAAAAAATGTAATCTAACTGCCGAACTGATTAGTTTTTTTAGTCTATAACGATAAAAAAAACTAATATATATTAGGAGGTTATAGATGTTTAAATTGAGAACATAAAATAGTCTGCTTACGTGGAGTATACAGTCTGCTTACCCGCAGTCGCAGCGGAGAGGTGCGAGTGGAGAGTGATCCGGCACAAAGGCTGCCAATTACCCGGCGACGTAATTGCCACGGGATTGACGAGTGCGGGTTCGACGCCGGCGCCGGCGCAGCCCTGTCATTAAACACTCGTGTTAACGCGCGACTCTCGTTAGATGTGTTAATTATTTCTCACGTACGTTTGCCGGGAGACGAAGGGGTGTTCTGAGGAATGGAAATATACGAGCTTTGTCTACAAATAAATAAAGACTGAGGAGTTTTTGGAATGAGACTTGTGTAGAATAATATGTCAAATGAGATGATGATTCCAGTTTTCTCGGAATTGCATTGAATTGAATAGAATTTTGTAGAATCCAAAAAAAATATTGTTAGAAAATTCACACAATTATATTATATGTATAAATATTATAAACACAGGTACACAGGGACTTACTTAGCTCATGCAAAATATTGTATACTTAAGTTTGAATTTGACTTAACAAAATCTTTTCATTCTGATGAATTGAGCTAAATTTCTAAATTTATTCATTGCTTTAGAAGATTTATTTAATTCATTCACGCATTAATGTTAGCATAAATATCATTTTCCATATTACCGCCACCTGTGTAGTTAATACGAATTTTATTATTAGGACTCAACCAATCTTATTTTAACACAACAAGTATCTTGTAGGGCAACTAGCACGAGAGCACATCAGACGACTCGGCTCAGACCTCGGTTTGGAGCCGCCGGCGCAGCGCTGGTAGGGAAGATCAAGGAACGACTTGGTATCCCAGAGGAGGATCCTCTAAAGCCCTGACATCGGATCTAGTACCTGCCGACTGTTAGCCGGTCTGGAGGGCTAGAACCTGCCTAAGTTTATTCATCATGCCCCCAAAGACTCCAACATACACATCACCACACACACGAACCTTGCTGATATATTTACGCACTTTTCTTATAAACACCCGAACGATCATAGTAACTTGTGTGTATTCTGTGTTCTCCAAATGGGTGGTAATTACTGGCGCTCATATCTGTAGTACTCCATTAACGTCGTTAGCCGCGAGCGCCGTGACTCGGTTATTTCTGCCTCACACTCACTACTCAATGGATTACATACTAGAGAATTACGTAGGTTCAAATACCGCTGACAAAACTATTACGGTAGTCAATCGTAACAGTTTCGTGAAAGATTGTTGGATTACTAGTTACACTCCGTGATAGTGATAATAGCCAGATTAAAAGTAGACAATACAATGATTTACACGCTACGCTACGCTATACACCGAAAGCACGGGTGTGATCGCTATTGCCTTGTCGCTTTTTTAAATGTCAATGTTTAGATGTTTATGGCTCGATCATGTCGAAACTTTTGATTGGATCGCATTGAAATTTGGAGTGAAATTTTATTGTAAGTAGTAATATTCCTAATTCCGAGGTTTGGTCGCAAATTTTGGGTTAGTTTTTGAGGCAAGCTGAAAACTCGTCAATCAATCAATCAATCAATCAATCAAAATCATTTAATTCTGTCAACACATACAGTGCACTTAGAAACGTCATTTTATACAATTCTTACAATTTATCCTGTAAACAGGTCACTTTACAATAATTATAATCATAATTACACAGATGACACTCGTCACTCACTTCTCCTAGTTACATGGAGGCGCAGACCTGGCTGGTGAATAGCGGGGCAAAATGAACACATGCCACTTTTTAAACCGAAAAATAATGGTAACGTCCTATGCAGGCAAAATCACTGGGTGCTGCTAGTATGACACATAGATATATACTATGGGTAGTATAATATAAAAACGAACTGCTTTAATAAATTACAATGCTATTTGTACACACCATAAAATTATAAACACAATTAACGAATACAGTGACACTTGTGAAACTGGTGCTCTTCTCGGTAACTTTAGGAAGCAAATAATCTTGGGAAACTCAATTCGCCACTACATAAGCATGTCGGCGACGCGATCCAAATAGATTTACTTTACTAAAAATTACCAAACGCGGCTATAGAAATTTTCACTTCCATAAAATTATTTGAATGTCTCGCCACATCTCGTAACGCTCCTAGTCATAAAGAAATTCACGCAACAATAAACTGTCCGCGTCAAATCCCTCACTCACTCCGGGAACTCCGGGAGTACTTTAATCCCGTTAAAAAGTCCCGGAGATCAGTCGTCCCTCCTCGCACCAAACGTCGGGGACTCCCCGCCTGTGACGTAGCTGAGAGCTTGTTAAACTGCTGTTTACTTTACGCCTTTTCATTTTTAACTCCCGACCAAAAAGAGGGGCGTTATTTTAGCTAGTTGCTGTTCACTCGCCGTTTTTTGTAATAAAAAAATAACCTATTTGTATTTCAGTTTTTTTTAATAAAGAGTAACGAGACAAGCAGGACATGCGCCTGATGATAAGCAACATGCCTGCCAAACGACACACAGTGACAAGTAGCTATTGGAACAGGAATAGTTCAAATCATTACCGAGCTCTGCACTGCGCTCGTCACGCAGAGATCTAAGATGTTCAATCTTTAAGCCCCGTAATTTCTCTGAAAACAGTGCCATTTAAACTGGAACACAATGATGTTTGCACATTACTGCATGGCGGTAGAATAACTAGCAAAGGTGTGTTACTTCCCCGAGCGGACTCTGCCAAAAGTCCTACCACTACTTGTGACATTTTATGAGTTCACGTCACCAACATTCCGCTTGATACACCGCCCGCTCTTCGCGTTTACAAATTTGGCGAGAAAACGGGTGTCAGGTTACATAAGTGCGGTGTTTATGTTTCGGCATATGAAGTGGCGCCTTACTTTTACCCGTTTGAGCCATTTACTCTCAAGAGCGTTTCAAGACGCTTCTAGCGGTATCATTTATTTATAATTAATGTACTTAATTTGTAAACTAAAATTTTTGACACTTGAATAAAAATTTTCGCGATTTCTCAAGTAGTCTAACAACTAGGTATTTAACAACTAGGTATTACATTAATAATGTATAAGGGAGAAGGTGGTTTTATGGGTTAAATGTGTTGTATATAAAATAACAAACTAGAAACACCAAAGCAACTGCATTCGATTGCACAATTTGTTTTTTTTATCAATACTTCGGGACCATTTTCCTACCAAAAATTTAGATTTTAGTTTTTTTTTTTAATTTTACGAAGTAAATAAACATTAATATTAATGTGGGTTACTTATATCAAAATAAAGACCTACCTACCAAAATAAAAACACGAAAATTTTTTTTCCCGCCAATAATCCAAAACGCAACTATAAGTTTGTTTGTTGTCGTCACCAACCAAGTTTTTGGGTACTAAATTACACACCGGTGTGTCAAGCAGTTATTGTTGTACAGGTAACGTAGTATTGTGCAACATTAGTACTGTGTTATACAAAATTCTAAGCTATAAGGTTTTATTTCTACCTGCAGTCCCTACTCCTCAACTGATTTACATATTTCTTAAGTAAAAGCTTCTGTTGACGCGCCACAGACAGATTTTTCGTGGGCTGTGAATTGAATTCTAGCATCATACTCGGGAATGATAAGAAAACTTCGAGTGAACTCGGGACCATGGCCATTGGCAATCTAGAAACGGGTTAGCATTTCCCATTGGCTAGCTGGAAATGCGTCAGCAGTTCTAGATTCCTATACTCCTGGCCACGCCCTCCGGTTCTCGTAGTAGTGCCGTAGTTTCCAAAGTGAGCTATCAAATTCTGAGTTATACATTTTAAGCAGACATTTTTTTTGTTATGTTTCTAGTAATTTTTTTTTATTGTGTAGTTAGTCTCTTTTTCTTTAATGAATTATGTAACTGATTGTTCAAGGTGAATGAAAGTAACACTCTGTCCTAATTGCTTGAGTTGAAAAGTCAAGCTACACACTGTTTTTAAGTGTAGATGTCGTGACGCAAATGCAGACTTTTCCTGGAGCTGCGTTGGCAGGAGTGAAGCCTACTACTTCCCTCATATACGCACACACACACACACACACACACACACACACACACACGCGCGCAAAACAGGCGCATCGAGACGTCGAGTTGCAGAAAACAGCCCGCCTAGGAATACGAATACGAATGCAGATTTTTAACACTACCAGCTTAAATAGTGAAGGAAAATATCGTTAGGAAATTATCATCATCGTCAGAAAAACCAGCATTCAATCAGCTAAGTGGATTACTGTCTTGAAGTGAAGGAGTGTGAAAGTCAGCTACTCATGCTACGTTTTTTCAGTTTTGTCAATAACGAATTTCACGCAATTCCATTCCACTAGGAATACATTTGTTATTATGTTGGTGATATTAGATTGATACGAAGTTAAGATACAAGTCTATGTAATATCTAAAATCTATATAATGTGGTATATAACCTTACGGTAGGTTAGGTTAGTTTGTAATTTAACGTCATCAGATTATATTCAGACGGTTTTTAAAACTGTACGGTGACATGTACGTAATAGGCATAAAATATCCGTCTAAACATCAGTCTAGATATTCTTCTTAAACTTTTTTGCAATTTGGACACATCGTGTTTGTGTTGTTCGGAGCTTAATCATTAATGATTTATATCGTGACTAAGCCCCGTATAATATAGGTACATTAGTCTAGATATCCTAAATCTGAACAATGAACATTTATTAAAGTCGGAACAAAGCTCGCCAGGACAGCTAGTTATTTATAAAAGTTTAATTAAAATAAGGACTTTATTGGTTTCAGATAGTTTCATTAGTGATCAGTTGTAAATAGCCAATATCACAATAATAATTTTAATTAACAGCCAAATTTCAGCAGTTGATTTCATAAATATCAAATTGGAAAATTCACTGTTGTTGTCTCATTTTAATTTTGTCATCTACTAGCAGCACCACGCGGTTTTACCCATGTAGTTTCCGTTTTCGTTATTTCTCCGTGATAAATAGTAGCCTGTTCCAGATTATAATATGTGTTTAAATCTCAACTCGGTCCGTTCAGACGTTCCAACATCTCATAATCAAAACATCAATCATCCAACTACACAAACATTCTAACATTGACATTTCTAATTTAAGTAGGATAAGAATGGTTTCTATAAGGCTAAGAACTCATGGCGCGGTTACACCGCGCCCGCGCGACATGCGTACCGCGACGGGCGACGGTTTTGTTTCAAAACTCACGAGATCGCTGATTTTTGCAGTTTCGCAGACGCCGCGGGTGAATTTTTGGCCGCGAAGGTGTGTGAGTGACGGGCGGGCGCCGACCGCACGAAAGCCGCGTGGCAGCCGCGCGCGACGCGCTTGTAAACCGCCTCGTGAGTTTTGATTTCCATTTTTACATATAAATCTGCATTTTACAGAAGATGCACACCCGCGCTCGCACTCGGGCGCGGTTGGAAACCGGTTCATGAGTTCTTAGCCTAAGAATCTCAAATTCATTGAAAATCTGCTCCAAAAGTCATCGCTTTAGGCGTTACTTAATACCTACATAAGCTTACTGGTTTTAGAACCAAATTGCTGGATTTTGACCTTGACTTTCGAAAGAAGGCTAAATTCCAGCAGTGAGACCATTATTTGGGCTATTTATGCTATACTCAACGTAAAATAACCACTACATACATAGGTACGTAGCAAACTCTCGTATAACATTTTTCTACAGTAAATATCGTAAATAATCGTATGTTAATAATTTGATTTATAGATTTGATTCGTCAGCATTTAGTCGTCACGCATTAGAGGCGCACGGAAGCTCGGGCACCGATCAAACCAACCATATTTTATCTGAGACAAGTCGCTTCTGACAACATGTCCGCCTGAGTTATAATGACAGGTTTTGAATTGAAGAAACAGGAAGTAAAGAACAAAAATATGCAATTATTTCCAGTTACTCCTTCATCATTTACCATTTTTGATGTCTATCAATACCTCTTCTTATCCATTATTTCGTAATGCCGTACAAAAATCATGCGACAAGGAGAAATGATCGAGGGTTGCAACTCCCCCTCTTCAACTGCACTCAGTTGGACAGCTTTCAGGTGCCGGCGTAGTGCTGAATCTTATTACTTTTTACCCTTCTAATCATCCTACATAGGTCTCCTGGTGGTTCATTTGACATTTTGTTCACGGGCCTGTAGCCTATAGGCGTATAATAACTGACAAAGCTATGACATTTCGCCAGAAGATTCAAAAAAATTGGTGTTCGTCGCTCCCTGGTGTTGCCATCTGTTCTGCAAAAATTGTAGGCTTACTCTGGTTTACTGCTGGACAAAGGCTTTTGTCATGTCATACTAATCAGCGATATCCTTGGCTCTTGTTCTCCATACCCTATCTGCTATCACTCCCTGTATACTATCTCTATCACTCGGGAATGCCAGATTACTGTATGTTATATATTGTGATTCCATATCCATATAATAGTAATTACTAAAATATTTTAGAAAATAATTAACATAAATTATTTCAACATAATTGTATCATGCGGAATAAATTAAATTGACATTTGGATAATGATGAGTAGATGCGAAAGATGAGATAATACGTATTAATGAGGCTGTGCGCTTGTACGAGCCTAATTGAGTGTATTCATTCCATTAATGAATTTTGTTTTTCTTAATTTAGAGTGATGGGACAAGTAAAACATGGACCTGATGGTAAGAAACACGTCTGAAGATAGCAGCATAGTACCGCACAGCTATTGGAACATGAAGAGCTACTGAGAAATCACTGCCAAGCCCGCGCTCGTCACCCATTGCTCGTCACACACTCTAAGATGAAAGACGATATGTTTCTTTGCCATATATATTTTTCTGAAAATATCGCCCTTCATGTGCTAATATTTGCACGTGTGTGGTTACCACACTAATATGTGGTTTGGCGGTAGGATAACTGAAAAAGTTTTCGTACTTTTTCAGGTAGTCTCCGCAAAGAGTCAAAATTCAAAGTCTTAACCATTACAGTGCACGACTGCCACTACCACGCTGCACACTATTTGTGTAAACACGCAATAATACATAAAAACAGGAACATTAAAAAAAAAAATATAATGAGGCAAGTATTTACTTTCTGTGGAAGGAAGAAGACACAGTTTTTTTATTATTAATACGCTAATGCTTGATCGTCCTCTTGCCTAATGCCAAGATAAGCGGCCTACAAATACAAATACAAGAATCTTTATCTGTTTATAGTTTCGATAAGATATTACAAAACATTTTAAAAGTTCCCATACAAACTAGCTTCTGCGAGAGGCATGCTGTGTGTCTGGCAAAGCAGCTTCTATTGGTCTGAATTTTACAACGATAAAAAAATAGTCAGCTGATATAAAACTTCTTCTTCTTTTCATTTTTAGCTGCAATAGAGTATGTTTACCTACAAGAAACTGACTCGTTCTTGACTTTAAGAAATACACCAAGACTGAATCTTTTATAAAAAAACTCACTCAGATAATGCATTCCACTGTCTTGCTGTGCGTATAGCGACAAAGTCATCCAACCTCTTCGCTGCAAAAAGTTGTTTCTATGTTCAACGGCAAAAGGCAGAAGTACCACATTTTCGTCTCATAAAAAATAACAAACAGAGCATGTTCCGTACTCGGGCCCTCACGGCGGCCTAGATCCAGCCTCCGCACTCGAGGGCCATCGATGGGGCGCGGACAATGCCCCCCTTCGAGCGAACAGAGAGGGGGCGAAGGGCCGTCACTGAATGTACGAAAATGGCGGTTTTAAATGGCCCTCGGACTTTCGATTACACCTGAGGGTGTTTAGGAGTAGCCATTTTAGAATTTCAGCTTTTGAACGAGTTTAGGCTGCAAAGTTATCGGACGGGATAAAAATGGTTTATGTTGTTGGTTTGGACGCCGTTTGGGTGTCCGCTGCGAAGTGCTACTGCCGCTTACAGCTGGCTATTTTAACCCGTTTTGATATAAAGTAGGGTTAAAAGCGTTGATTAAAGAATTGGCGTATTTAGAAGATTGTTACGTTAATTTAGAAGACACCAAAAGTAGGTACCACTTTTAACATAATGCCACTTTTTACGAAATGACTAAAAAGCAGAGTTGATAGTAAACAGTTATAGATTAGTCTATAGATTTGTCAACAACAGAGATTTCGTCGGTTTATTTACAGCGCAGAGTTGGATTTTAAATATTTATATCTCTTTATAAATCCCGATTTTTGTCAACAAAGCATAGGTTTTTAATGCGCAGTTGAAGAACCCAGGCTACAATGGGCAGATCTGAGGCTAAAACCTTGGTTAAAAACATTGGTCGCTAAATTCGCGGTAAAAGCAGTGACTCCCGGTCTGACTTGTTTCTGGTGAGAAGAATTTCTATTGCAATTCAGTGGGGTTAAACTGCCAGTATTTTAGGCTCCTTTGCGCCAAGAACATTGCAGGGCAGGTTATGTGATAGCATGTAACATGAAATTTAAATGTCAAAGTTTTTCTATAAATTAGAACCCTAGTACTGAATTACTACCTAGTTAGTACTGAATTAATTTTTGTAGTGGTAGGACTCCTAGCAGAGTCCGCCTGAGGAAGTACCACACCTTTGCCAGTTATTCTACCGCCAAGCAGTAATGTGATAACATCACTGTGTTCCGTCCTGCTTGTCTCGTCACTTCTTATTTAAAAAAATACAAAAACATAATATATGTTGGCAAAATTAGAATATTCTAGATCCCTTTCAAAAATAATGAAACAAAGAAACCACTGTGATTTTTTTAGTTCTTCGATAACTAGTACCCACTGACGAATCATTCATTGCAATAATGTCAAGAATTTTCGTTAGTTCAGCCGATATTTCACCTTTTTTTGTTTTTCATATAAGATAAAAATATTGGTCCACATCATCTGAGACATGATCTACCGAACAAAAACATAATCATCAAAATTAATTCACAACTGGCGGAGCTTTCGCATAACATAATTACATACATATAAAAAAGAAACGAAAAATAAAATTAAACATTTTTTCCTTTTTAAAGTTGGTTTAAAAATGAACGCTATCACAATGTTCAAGATTGTACCACATATTGTTTAGTGGTGTCACGATGTGGGGCACTCTGTCATTTGTGGGAAGTGCGTTCGACCTGATTGTACCCGGCATCGAGTGCCCTTCCCGCGCCCCTCGGGCCGCGTGCGTGTCCTATCGCACCAGGGCGCTGCTCACGCACTCCAGAGTGCATGGACACTCCAAGTGAAGCTTCGAGAAGACCAAAGACCCATTTGACTGATCGTACGACTCCCCCTCCGTAATCTATACTAATATTATAAAGCTGAAGAGTTTGTTTGTTTGTTTGTTCGCTAGGATCTCGGGAAGTGCTGGTCCGAATTGAAAGATTCTTTGTCTATTGGATAGTCCATTTATCGAGGAAGGAAGGCTATATATATATAGAAAATAACGCTACTATCAACAGAAGCGGAGCATGAATCAAGAATGTAACAAAATCGGGAAAAATATTCCTTTTTTGAGAGTTTTCGTACGTTTCGTGCTTTGACATGACACATGACAGCATGTGTCTAAGATTGCGTCATTGAATATCACAGATTACATACCTCTTGAATATAAAACCTTTTTGCTAATCTCTGAGTTGGTACGACCAATTTCCGACAGGTGGCGTAGCAGGGAGCTGAAGAGGTGTTTTGTTTGAAAGCGAAATACTCAGGAATGACTGAACCGATTTCTAAAATTTTTTCACCGTTGGATATGTGCGGGATCTCGATATCACAGCGCGATTTTCTACCTCGTCCTGCAATACTAAAATAACTGGTTAAATACAAATACTTATGTATTTAACCAGATTCGTTTTATGCCCGATCAACAGGGTGCTTAATCTATGGAGAAGGCACACTACAACAATAACCGCATATTCTATCCATTGACTTAAATCTTACGAGATAGACGAAGTCGTAATATTGAAAACTCCAGTGACATCATGTTCTAACAACATGACTAATGCAAAATGATATTGTATGTATGGGACCCATTGTATACAATAAGATACCAAAGCCAATAAGGGGAACTAAATACCAGTCAATTTAGAAAAAAACTTAAAGCATTGTTATCTCAGATATGTTATTATACAATTAATGATTTTTAAGTGTCAAATTCTAGACATTACGCAGTTAATAAATAAATAAATAAATAAATATTGGTGGACAATTCACACACAACACCATCTGACCCCAAACTAAGCAAAGCTTGTGTGATGGCAGCCAGATAGCTGATATAATACTTATATAGTTTTAAACACATACTTATTATACATAGAAACACCCAGACACAGTGCAAACGTTTGAATTCATCACACAAATATTTGCACTGGGTGGGGATCGAACCCACGACCCTCGGCTTCGCAGGCAGAGCTACTACCAACTAAGCCACTAGGGCAGTTAATATTGAATTCTTAATTATACTTTTTTTTTCCTTCTTATTTAATGATGACATTTGATTAACTTTGATTATTTGTTTGAAACATCTATTTTTGACAGTATTTTTGTGTAATGTTTTAGTGTAACTGTGACATGCTTCTTTTAATTTTACCAGTTAACATTGAATGTAAATTAGTCCTTAGTTTGTATGAGCAGACTGCTACCTACCTGACATTTGTACGCCTAGCCGGCACAGCATGATATGGCAACACAAATCATTATTACATCTATGTGCACATCTTTTGTACAAAACTAGAGAGAAGGCCCCGAGTCCCAGCAGTGGGAACATTTAGTGGGTTGCTTATGCTATGGCAATGTCTGAGCGAAGCCATAACCAGCCGCTAGAAACTACAAGCACTTGAAGATGTAATATTTTTAATTACCCTTACCCACGATCCCAATAATAGTTTTTTATAATTGACTGTAAGTAAGAGTATGTATATTTGTATATCATTTATTTCCACCCAATGCAATGGCAACTCTTCACTTCATCGAATTCAGTAATGAAATAGCAGCATAAAGTATTTAATTACTCGTAATTTCAGTCATCAATTGTATCTAAAATTTCGAATTAATCTAATTACAACACCATCTTATTTAATTGAGCCCCCCGTTCTCCGCACATTATGTATCCGTCAGGCACAAGCCCGGTGCCGCGGCACAATGGCAGGTGCCGCAGCACAATGGCCGGTGCCGCGGCACAATGCCGCGCATCAAAAGGATTGAAAATCATTATAAATAACTGTTCTTCGCGTAATTATTCAAGCGGAGTAATTATTTAGGGTTTTGTTTGCGCGGTCACAGCCAGCCGGCGTAATGCTCTGACGCGCCGAGGAGACACGGGGGAGAGGAACGGCTTCATTACAACTGCTGTGAGGAGGAAGTGAGAGCTACTGCTGGCTATCAATCAACTAACATGAACATTGCACATGACATTTGTTAACCCTTAACGCGAACACGACTGGGTGCTATAAATATCACGTCTGCATTGACGCGTGACGTAGAACATACCGTAATCAACATTATTTTCTATTAAAAACAACATTATTTTGCAAAATACTTACCTAAGCGTTGCGATTGTAACCATCAGGAAAACCCCACTCAGGCAACGCATTCCAAAGCCTAACCATTTTTCATCACAAAAGTAAAGTAAAAACTCTTTGTTAGTCTTTTGAACGTAAACAGTAAAATTTTGAGCTACGAACATAATAAGGCGGAGATAAGTTAAAATGTATAATAAAATATATTGCAAGTATGCACCTATTTCTGAAATGACAAATTGCCCTTATATTTCTGAATATTATAACGTGGGAAGTAATTTCTCTGCAGCCATCATACTCCGTTCGATAAATAACGTCGTCGGCGGCTGGCGGTAAGACAATGGGACAATGCGTATTGTGAGAGCGGCGGAGCCGGCCGCGGAGCGAGGCTCGCCGGAGACCGATCTCTGATAAGGAGGAACTGTGCTGGAGCTGAGTTACACGATAACAGACATTATTAACTCGCCGATACCTCTCCTATCTTACTTAAGTGTTACAAATTCGATTGGATGTTTAAATGTTTTTTTGCACAATCAAGTCGAAGCGAACGGATCGGACACAAATTTGAAATACAGTTGAATTATAGCCTTGAATAAATAAAAAAGTTTATTAATAAAAAGAGGTACATTTTTAACTTACGTGAATAGTGTATAAAAAACATTGATACAAGTTAATAATAGAATAAACTTACTCCCTAATAAAAGGGTTAAGCCCTGCAAACTTAGGATGAGTAGTATGCTCCACCCTTATAGTTGATACATAGTTATAACATTTTCATGTATAATTTTGTAAACTTATACACAGTGAATGGACAGAAGTGAAGCAACATCATATTATAAAGCTGAAGAGTTCGTTTGTTTGTTTGAACGCTAGGATCTCGGGAAGTACTGGTCCGAATTGAAAGATTATTTTTCTATTAGATAGTCCATTTATTGAGAAAGGCTATAGGCTATAGAACATAACACTACCATCAATAGAAACGGAGCATGAATGAAGAATGTAACAAAAACGGGAAAATAATATTTCTTTTTGAGAGTTTTCGTAGCGTGCTTTGACATGACAGCATGTGTCTAAGATTGCGTCAACTTCAACTTTTTCTTTTGGCTTCCATTCGGTAATGTCACCGTAATTTCGCCAATGTCCGAGATTGCGTCATTGAATATAAACTTTTGCTAATCAAATTTGTTTCTAAATCTAAGTTGGTACGACCAATTTCCGATAAGTGGCATAGCAGGTAGCTGAAGAGGTTTTTTGTTTGAAAGCGATATTCTCAGGAATTACTGAACCGATTTCAGTCATTCTTTCACCGTTGGATATGTACGGGATTCCGATGAGTGATATGTACCACGGGCGAAGCCGGGGCGGACATCTAGTTATATATAAAACTAAAAAAAACAGAATAGTGTGTGTGTACGCGGCATGGGTGTGTGAGTGTGTGAATAGAACACATAGACTATATGCGTCTCATATGACGGCTAACGCAAGCACACAGCACTTGTAACGGTGTGACCTAGGCTTACGTTGACACCAGTAGGGAAATCATAAATATGGTCCTGATATCCTTGAAACTTACTTATATTTTTCACTGTATATTTTTGGTTACCAGATGACTGATTGTGCCACAGATTTCTAAACAGATGAAACCTTCGTGAACGACACTGTGAGGCCAGTAATTAGTTATGTATGCATGACAGCTCTCACCGACGTTGTCAAATTACTCACGTTGGTGTGCGTGTAATGTTCCCAGTATTAAGAAAAAATACCACTATTGTTGTCTTAGCTTCGGAAATCTTCGCGTATAATAAACACATATTAACGATTATATATTATGCAAGGATTTCTTGTTATTACTATTTCCATCCTATGAAGTTAAGAATTTTGATTTTGCATGCAACTAAAAATTCGAATATCCGTACAGAAAATTCGGAATAAAAAGACAACGCCGAGTAATAGTAAAAGTCATGTGTGTGTTTATTTCGAGTATTCTATCGGAGCTTCTTGTGAAATTTTGAATATTATGCTTGACAAAAGGTGGCAACTACCTACTCATTTAATATCGGTGAACACAGGAGGTGCAGAGAATTTTTGTCAACTAATTTGATGTTGGGGGCCAGATCATTCAATTTGTTTATTATCCAATATTTGTCTGGACGCGTATCGCAAACGAAAAGATCACCTTTTCGAAAATGTTGTTGATGACAAACCAACGAAAACCGTCTAAGAGTTTTTGTAAATCAGTTGAACATTATTCACATCGCCACCCAAAGTTCCGTCGTCCAAATACCTAACGTTTAAATTGGACTAGAGACGTTAAATGACCATGCGCGGTCCGAGGGGGGGGGTCACGGGGGACATGACCCCCCCCAAAATCGTATACGTCGAACAATAAATCTAAGAAAATTAAAAATATCTAATAGTACATAGACTATTTTTAACGCAGGAAAACAACTAGAACGGGAACTACGAGGGTAAAACCTTGGGGGACTACTAGTAAAGTATTTTTTTGCTCGATTTATTGTATGTCTACTTGTGACCCCCAAAACCTGAGGCTACGTACTGGTGACCCCCTCCAAAATTCGAGGCTGGGACCGCGCCTGTAAATGACAGAGCGAATGGCTAGGGCAAAGGTCGCAAGGCCGAAGATTCACCAAGTTGAAAGCCAACGGAATATAGCATAGGATTGTTTTGATAATTTTGTGGGCCGCCATAACATTGCCAAAGAAAATTGTAGAAGTCAAGAATTTTATTATTCACTTCGGACAATGAGGCTCCACGATCAACCAAATTATATGCGTTTTTGACGTACAACTTTAACAGCCCTCTCTCCAATTTTGGACAAAGAAAGTCAGGATAGAATGAACAGCAGCCTCACGTCCATCCAGAGAACCAAAATCAAGTTTGTTGGGATATGGGAGCTCGAAAGTGCAACGTTTTATACCTACAACCCACCTTGGCAGCAAGGCCAGTATATGTGGTTATGTGGTGCCAACAGCGATTAGCCTGATCCCAACATCTTTTCTGGGTAAGTATGTACGCACAAATTAGCACCGTATAAAACTTCGACAAAGTCACTACTGACTCGACCAGATAACATGAGGTTGATTAAAACGATTAGATCTCTCAAAAGAACTCGCCTGCTTTTTTAAGCTCCGCTATACCTACTTACAAGTATTAAAAACTTGCTTCATAACTATAGTTTTCATCAACACTATTAGTATTTTTATAAACACTAGTAATGACGTGGATTTGTGATAGGCATCGATTCACATTAAATTAAAAAATTACGATTATAAAAATAGGGTTTTAAATAGAATAATACAATCTACTTAAGTACATAAATAATTTGGTCTACGAGTATCTTCAAAAAAATCATAATCTAAATTTTACCTTAACTTTAGGGAAAATAATTTCAATTTAGTACAGGAACACTAACCAATTTTCGTTGAAGTGTTGTGTTTCTATTCATCAATCGAAATTAAATCGCCTAAATTATATAAAAAGCAGTAAAAATATTTAAACTTTCCTATGAAATGATATTCCTCGTTCCTTTTATTGTTTTTGGGAACAATGTTTGCAATGTTTGAAGACACAAGACGGCATAATCTTGTACAAAACTTAAAATCACACGGGACTCCCGTACGAGACGGAAGTCCGTTTCGTACTGACTGGAGTTTGTATTTGCTTTGGCGTTTGATATTTGCTTTCTGGACCTAAGGATCTGTGTTCTGCACGTTCCATCTGCCTTTTGTTTTAGAAATCTGTGGTTTGTGCTTTCACCACACGAATAACGGCTGACTGGATGTTCGTATTTAATTGATGAATAAAGCGCAGTATTCGTATAAATGCGTATAAAGCTATTGTAATAAGTTTTTGATATTTTGAAAATAAATTACGTTGATATTGATCAAATCAATTTGGTTCAGTAATAGGTAAGTTACAGTTGTAGAACAACGACAACGGCTGATCCAAAAACCCTGCCGTGGTGCGAAATCCGCTCGCGCCACTCTGTCTTTTATTAGTCATATACGTAAGGCTCCTAAAACGGTGAAGACAACATCGCAGGGAACCGAACAGTAGTCATTCGAGGTCAAGCATCATCCACCAACCTGCACAGAGCTAACGTGGTGGATTAATTGCCTTAACTCTCTCGTTGCGAGAGAAGATTAACAAGCTGTTTCTACTGCGAAGCAGTGAAAACATTAATTCAATCAGTTGTTTTTGTACTTATGCACATCTTTATCGTATCGGTCTTGGCAGAGCGGTCGTGGTCTCGACGAGGCGTCCATGTCGGTGGTAGGGGTGGCCACAACTCTCCGTACGATCTCCCGCCATTTCTCCCTATTCGCCTGCCTGGTTGTCACTTGGGCAGTCCAGCGTATAGATGACCTGCCGCGCGATCTGGTTCTTTCCACTTTTCCCTGCACAACCAGCCGCTCTATGGAGTCGTCTCTTCGTCTGGAGACATGATACTTATGTGTGTGACTTATGCACTATTAGCTAAAAAAAAATCGATACCAGCGTAAGTTCAATTTAAAAATACATTCCATTTTATATTACATTTGTTGCTAACACCTGAAATAAATTCTCGAATCGGATAAAAAGTTGGCAAGACACGCGTGAGGAGCGGCTACAAGGTAACAAGGTATGGTGTCGGCGGAGTTCAAAGCCGAAACAATTTATAGCGGTGTCGATAAGATGTGCCGAATGTTACGATACAAGAACCGCTTCTGTCTCCCTCACACGCACCAATGAGGACCTCTATCTGTCTGCTTTCTGCTTAAAACCGGTGATAGATCAGGAAAACAGACAGGAACAAAGTTTTTTTTTTTATAATGCAAAGTGATAAGACAAGCATGATAAGTGGTTGATGGTACGGAACACATCTGCTCATAACAGTGCAGTGCCATTCAACTTTTTGGTATTGAAATGTCTATACGTAACACTACCACTGTACTGCCCTTGTCACGTTAGAGTTAGAGGATAAGGTTAAACTAAAGCACTATGGAATCGATGGGCCCGCGCTGACGCTTTTAACTGATTTCATGACGGACCGTAGCCAGATCGTAGTGGGGGACGGAGGTAGGGAAAAATCTGACCCACGAAAAACAGTGATCGGCGTAGCGCAGGGTTCTTCGATATCAAATATAATGTTTTCCCTCCTCCTAAATGACCTACCGGAGAACATTCAGGATGCACAAATACTCATGTATGCTGACGACGTTGCTGCCATTGTCATGGCTCCAACTGTAGATGAGCTCGAAAGCAAGCTGACTAAAGTGGCGAGCAATTTAAATTTGTGGTTTAGGGTTAATGGTTTATTGCTAAACCTAACTAAAACGCATTTTATACACTTTAACTTGGCAGGGCGCGCCTACAGACCACTTAATGTTAATATTAGCAATAGCATCTTGAAGCAGGTTAACTCGGCCACTTTTCTTGGCTTCCACATAGATGGTGGCTTAAAATGGGAAGAACACATTGATAAAATATGTGATAAAATAGGGCGGGCCTGTTTTGCGCTGTGGAAGGTGTCCTCGATCTTGCCGTATCATATGGTACGACAATGCTACTTTGCCTCTGTGCACTCGATTCTTACGTACGGTATCGAGCTATGGGGACGAGCTGCCGACTGGGAGCGCGTCTTCAAAATGCAGAAACGAGCCGTACGGGCGATAGTGAGAGTGCCACAGGAGGCCTTAGCTCTGCCATATTTTCGAGCGATGGGAATCATGACTGTTCCGAGCCTTGTTTGCTGTCAGGCTGCTCTGTACGCCAGAGACAACCCTGACGAGTTTGTTCGGCTCGGCGATGCCAACCCGCGCTCGCGCCACCCGCAGCGGCTGTGCCCGGTGCCGCATAAACTAACAAAGACATCAAAACTGATACAAGTTACTGCACCGGATGTATATAATAGACTGCCATCAAATGTCAGAGACGCGCCTTCCAGGTTGTCTTTCAAATTCAAGTTGAAGAACTGGCTGGTCGAACAAGGGTTCTATAAGTTTGACGATCTGACTAGAATTAAACTAACTGTGTAATCGACTAATGATTGTAGTAGATTTTACATACTACATTATTTTTATTAATTTATATAAATATTGTAATTGAATTAAACCTGATTGTTATAATTAATTGTTATTATAATATTTAATTTATATTGATGGATTGATACAATTGACATTTTGATAGAATACCTAATTTTTTTTAATATGTGGTATTTTTTGTAATAATCCATAACTTTACTTTATTGTTTCATATTTTATTGATAATTTGATTGATAACTATAATTATTAATGTATTTAATGGTAATTACTGTAAGTAATGTAAATTATTTTATGACGTGTAATTTAATGTTTGTTACCAATAAAAAATCTGAATCTGAATCTGAATCTAAGATGATTTATCTCATTGCCCTGTAATCTCTGGAATCGAGTCGTCCTCCTGGGGAGTACCACACCTTTGCCAGTTATGCTCCCACCAAACAGTAATGGGCAATCATTACTGTGTTCCGGTTTGAAGGGCAATGTTTCCAGATAAATAACAGGGCTTAGAGGTATAACATCTTAGAGCTCTGGGTGACGAGCTCAGTGCAGCGCTAGGTAATGATTTGGACTCTTCATGTTCCAATAGTTGGGTGTCACTGTGCTGTTATGTGGCAGACATGTTTCTTACCATCAGGCACATGACATGCTCGTCTTATCAATCTTTTTTATTTTTTAAAACACATTGCCCTTCCCCATTGATAGAATGGGTACAAAGGTTTGGTACTTACCCAGACGGACAGGCAGGTGCTGCAAAAGAGACATATCACTACAATAGGTGTTATAAAGATCAGAACAACAATTTTCACGTCAAAATTTCAGTCAAGTTATTAAGAAATTCCGAAGTAAAACAGTTAATCAAAAACAAAGTGTTTTAAGTATACTGAACATCCGCTAACTCACACTCGGATAGTGTTACCACACCACAGCCTTGATTATCTCCTCATAATAATAATATGTGGATAGGTGGATTTGCTATCCTCGAACAAACCTTTTTAATACATTAAAGTTGATGGTGTTATGATAGATGGTGGTGGTGGTTCATATTTGTATATTATGCGCAGCCCTCAAAATGTTTCACTGTTAGGACTCGGGACTCAGGTCTGGTTGTAGGATGATGCTTCAATTCAATTCAATTTCAAATATCCTTTTTCAACGGTTTTAGCTGAACTGTAACAGTGTCAGTTATCTAATATTGTGTCATTGTAAAATTGAAATCATTGTCAGATTATAATCTGAAGTATGCGATTGTAATATTACGGAATGTCAGGTTGGTTTATAATCTGACTTTGTTAGATTACAATCTGACGGTTCTTACAATTTAACAGTAATATTTAGTAAATTAAAAGGTGTATTATAAAAAGAAAAAATAATTCAATAAAGCTTCGGCGTCAAGTTAAAACACTAAAAACGCTAGATCGTTGCTAGAAGAACGAAAAAAAACGTAAAAGAGTAAAATTGGTAAAAATCCATTCGCAAATCAAAATAATCTAAACAAATAACAGAAACCTGGAACATTTACCGATTACTTACGAGTAACTTTGTTACTATTTTTACATACTTGAATTTAGTTGTAATTGGCTTAATGTCTATCTGGTACAATGCTAGACTGTGGCTAGACTAGTACTACTTCTCGACGATAAAAATTACAATATTTTTATTTTATTGCAATAAAAAATCAATGTTCGATATATCGAGATAGTAGATCAGTGCTTTGCATTTCAATAAAAGCGAAATGAAAAACGTAAAACTAGATTCTTTAGGATAACTCTATAAGGGTTCGGCTAAGCTTTAAGCTATGGCTGAGTCTTAGCTTTTGCCAATCTTTTCTGATATTATCCATACTAATATTATAAATGCGAAAGTAACTCTGTCTGTCTGTCCGTCTTTACCGCCTAAACCAACCAACAGATATTGATGAAATTTGATACGTAGATAGAATAGATCCCGAGAAAGGACATAGGCTACTTTTTGTTCCGAAAAAAGGGTTGAAAGGGTTAAAATAAGGGATGAAAGTTTATATGGAAAACTTCGTCATTGTTGAAGAATTATGAAACTTTACGTCTAGATATTTAACACGAAACCATAAAATGTATGATTTAGCAGTTTTGTAGTTTCGAACTGTACCTACGGGGGTGGAATTGGGGGTGAAAGTCTGGAAGTTCAATATTATTGAAGATAAAACCATGAAACTTTGTATGGAGTCTGGAGTAATGGAGTCGATAAACGTTTGTTCCAGCAATTTTATAATTTCTAACTATACGGGGATACTTATATAACCGCTTGATACACTGGCCACTTTTCGCGTTTTACAAATTTGGCGGGAAAACGGGTGTCAGGTTACATAAGTGCGGTGTTTAAGTTTCGGCATATGAAGTGCCACCTTACTTTTACCCGTTTGAGCCATTTACTCTCAAGAGCGTTTCAAGACGCTTCTAGCGGTATCATTTATTTATAATTAATGTACTTAAATAAATTCAAGATGGCCGCCGCTACAAAATGGCGGATAATTTATGTTTTATTAATCCCATCAATATGGGTATCAAATGAAAGGGCTCAACAAGCAGAATACAATATCCTATAAAAAATTGAAATCCAAGATGGCGGCCGTTACAAAATGGCGGATAACGTAGGTTTTATCAATCCCATCAATATGGGTATCAAATGAAAGTGCTCAACCAGTAGAATACAACGTACTATACAAAATTAAAATCCAAGATGGCGGCCTCTACACAACGGCGGATAACTTAGGTTTTATCAATCCCATCAACATGGGTATCAAATAAAAGGGCTTGACAAGAAGAATACAGTGCACTATACAACCTCAATATTTAAGATGGGCGCAGCCACTAAATGGCGTATCAGACAGATTTTTTGATAGTCGACGAGATTTCCATGGTGTCTTATCAAATGTTATGCATGATGGACGCTCGATTAAGGCAAATTAAGAACTGCGACAATGAGTTTTTTGGAGGAGTAAACGTATTACTTTTCGGTAATCTTTTACAACTGCCTCCTATTAAATGATCAGGAACACCTGTTTTCAATTCTAATACGAAATTATACATATGAAAGTAGCTCTCTCTGTCCGTTGCCGTCTAACGCCTAAGCCACTTAAAGAGTTTGTTACAATTTGGTGCACAGATAGACTAGACTTAGGAAAGGACACCGGCGACTTTTTTCGACCGACAACGGCGACGATCACAGAAAAAGAGTTGAAAAGAGTGGAAATGAGGAATAAAAGTGTGCATGGAAGGATCTTTGCACTCTTTGTATGCTATTTTTAACCGACTTCAAAAAAGGAGGAGGTTATCAATCCAGTTTTATTTCCAATTGTGAATCAATTTAGATGGTTATTTTTTTGGTTGGTAGATTATAGTTCAGAGGTGGTCATATAAATTTTATCGAAATCAGTGCGGCGGTTTTTGAAATATGAACAACAAACTAAAATTTGTGTTCATGTAATCAGACGATATATCTACTAATATCTACTAATAGACTCTAATAAAATTTGGTGGACCGTCGCAATATGATTTTAAATTAAAGTCTGGTTTTGATTAATTTTTTGAGAACATAGTTTTTTTTTTGTAATTTGTCGTGTAAATTGTACATTTATTAATAAATATAAAACTTTGACTTAGACCGATTTTGATTAGGAAACGTGAATTTGTATGGTAGTAGACATACGAGTAGGTACTGCCTCAATTACTTTAATAAATATGTGGCGCGGACAAAGTCGCGGGTAAAAGCTAGTGTATTCTATGTTTTTGCGTAACTTCGCTTGTGCCTACTACTTTATTTGTGTAATTTTTCTCTTTTAGAAAAGGTTCAGAATTCTTTGTAGGGGATTTGTAGCGTAAGAAATTTAATTTAAAAATAGCATAAATTGAATACTATGTCATAATAATTATTTTTTTAGTTCGTGTGTCATCTAATGCGTATGTAGCTATCTGTTACTTCAGTCAAAAAACAAAACCTCTTCAAATCTTCAATTATAATAATGTGCAGGCTTTCCAGAAATAACAGCAGCCATGATAAACAGCAAAGCAGAGCAATTTGTCGGTCCGTGCCTCGCACCTGCCCGAGCCGCAAACAATGACAGCCCATAACCGCGAGGGTGCAGCCATCAATCTTCATGTAGCTTGAAAGCCATATTAAGGGCATATTTTTCTTCGTTTGGGCGCGGCTCCCTCTGTCAATCAGGCGATAGACTCGGGATAGACCCGGTAATGCGCGACAGGTATTACCAGCGGATTAATGCGAGCACATGATACGACATTTTGACGTTCGCTTTCTTATTTATTTATTGAGCGCTGATACTAACCGTCGTATTGTGAACGTTTGCTTTTCGCGAGAAAATAACTTGTAATTTTAATATTAACTTGTTAATGTTAATTATAATTCTGGGCAATACTTGTGCCAAACCGTTTTCCTGGCTATACAGCGCGGAAATGCGGCAAGCCTGATAGGAACATTTGGTCGTAGAGTAGATCGTGGGATTATTTAATCATATATAAATATTTTTAATATTATGTATATTGCATAAATAATTTTTTTAATTATCTTGTTATTTATTTAACTTTATTTGTTTAAGTTTTTATGTTAATGCTGTTGATGTAATTTCCAAGTAATCAAATAAAGTAAACTATTTTTTTTTATTTAAAATGTATATATCTTGACGTCAAATAAAAAATTGGTTGCCTGTAAAGTCGGTATACGGACGAAAGTTTTACATGACAACGACTTTGAGTGGTAAAATAATTTTACGGAAGGGACGCGTGCCTTTCACTTTTTATGTCTGTCTCTCTCGCTCTTAGGCGGGCTAACCATGCCCGAGTGGAAGGGACGCGTGCCTCTCACTCGCTCTCGTTGTGAGCGCATAACGTGAGCGGAGCGTAACGCAGTTTCTTGAAGTGTCACCCGGCAAACCAATTTATAAGACGTTGTCACGTCAAAATAAAACATATCTGTTTGTATGCTGTACTTGTTAATGTTTTAGTAAAGTCGTGTAGCTGTATTGTGTATAACATGTAAGTCATGTACGTACGAGTAGTTACTTTGTAGAAAGCACAATTTGTCTTTTAAAAAAAAAGGTACCAAAATTAATAAATTATGAGTAGATATATATTTTAAGCGAAAACGTCATTCTTACTGAAAAGTTTAAAGTACTAGTACTTTCTTACTTAGTACTTACTGCATTCATAAATTTACAATTTACACGTAACGATATGAGTAGGAGTGTACAAATAGTAGGGATGGATTTATAAATTTTAACGAGGAAAATTTCCCCATAATATGGGATTTTCCTTCAGATTAATGAAATTGTTGGGCAAAGCTATTTATTGAACGATTACACACTATACTTTGGTTTACGCTTGACCGCTATCCTGCCTGAAGGTACGGAGGTACTACGACTTAGGAATATCCGACTCACACTTTCCATTTTATCGTCAATCGTCACAATTCAGTTATCAATATCAATAGAAAAGGAAACCATTAAAAACCATTACCTCGCCACTAATCACCCTCAATAAATATTCAACACGGGCTGTCCACTCTCGGACAATTACTGAGCGAGCGTTTAATCACCTCCGGTAATCGGCGTCCAGATTAAAGGGAACTGCCGTAATGTGCGGATTGGAATGGTACGCTACGGGGTATTGCGAAGTGGAATACAGTTGTATATGTATAGTAATGTTACTAACGCTTCCTAATCTGTACTAATCCTAGAAACCGGCCCCTTTTAGTACAAGCACAACTAAACAGATATACTAGAGAAAAAATATATGAAATTGCACATATTTTTAACCCACGACCAAAAACAGAGGTGTTATAAGTTTGAGGTCGATGTCTGTCTGTATGTCTGTGTATCTGTCTGTCTGCCTGTGTGTGTGTGTATGTCTGTGGCACCGTAGAGCTCAAAGGGATGGGCCGATTTCGATGCGGTTTTTTTATTTAAAGGTTAATATCCGTTCTTAGCTATGGCCGCCTCCATAAAATGGCGGACAAAATATTTCTTCACAACCTACCTCAATATGGGTATCAAATGAAAGGGTTTGCCTAGTAGAATACTATACATCACAACAAATTTCAAATCCAAGATAGCCGCCACCACAAAATGGCAAATTACATGATTTTTTCACAACTCCCTTAATATGGGTATCAAATAAAAGGGCTTGACTAGTAGAATGTTGTACAGATAAAAAATCTGAAGTAGTCAAGGGTTATACAAAATTTTTAAATTTGTTCTTGTTTAAATTTCACCTAAAACACAGATTGCATTATCTGATGCGAAACTGTTAAATACGAGGGTCAAACTGAAAGTTCTTAGAAAATCAAAAACTGATTACATTAGCCAGTTATTAGTTTTATTATATCTTTTCAAAATATTGTCCATTCACGTCAATACACCGCTGCATGCGATGGAACCACTGGGAAAAGCACTTTGCCCACTCGGTCTCTTCAATGGCATCGCGATACGCAGCCACCGCTTCTTCAGCATTCATAAACCACTTTCCTTTAAGTTTTTCTTTAATTTTTGAAAATAAATAAAAATCACAAGGCGCGAGGTCGGGGCTATACGGCGGGTGACCCAGTAATTCAACGTTTGATGTCGCCAAATAGTCGATCGTTCGCTTGGCGGTGTGCGATGAGGCGTTGTCGTGGTGAAGGAGGATCCTACTGCGAGGTCGTTTCTCTCGAACTTTTTCCAAGACAAGTGGCAAACAATTGGTAGTGTACCATTCTGCAGAAATTGTTTTTTGATCCTCTAACACAATTGTTGCGAAATGACATATCCTTCCAAAGAACGAGGCCACCATTTTTTCCCCGCACTTCGATCTCTCTTCACTTTAGTTGGCAACTCCTCGAAAGGAAACACCCACTGAGCAGATTGTCTTTTGGTTTCAGGATCATAACGGTAAATCCAGCTTTCGTCACCTGTTAGTATGTCGAACACAGCATTTGAGTCACCTCCGTTAAATCTTTCAATCATTTTACGGCACCAATCCACACGATGGAGTTTTTGAGCCTCAGTCAAATTATGAGGTATCCGCCGGGCGCAAAGCTTCCTGACCGCTAAATGTTCGTGTAGGATTTTGTACACTTGACTCATACCGATGCCTAAGCTTGTCCGAATCCGCTGATAGGTCATTCTTTTGTCAGTCTCTATCATACGCCGCACAACACAGATGTTATCTTCAGTCGTCGCCGTAGAAGGCCGTCCCTCACGTAAATCATCAGTGAGATTAGTGCGACCACGTTTAAACTCATTAAACCAGTTGTAAACAGTCGCACGAAATGGGGCTTCATCGTGAAAGGCCAATCGTAGTCTATCATAACTTTCTTGTTGACTTAAATGACATCGAAAGTCATAAAAAATCATTGCACGAAAATTTTCTCGTATTAAATTCATGTTGACGTGACACAGACAATTTTCAATTTGCCGCCAAATCGTAAAACAAATGACAAATGAATGAAGTATATACTCAGTAATATTGGCAAAGAGTTCTATTTTCAAATCATAGAATTATTTTTTTATTATATTGTTTATAAGTGGCCAGTTCTAAGAACTTTCAGTTTGACCCTCGTGGCCGAAGACCTGAGAGCTCCCTTCCTGAGACATTTCGTGGGGCTGGTGATCAGGAGTTAGTAGTAATCCGTCCACTCGGTATGCGTCGGGAAAATGGTAGGTCAAAAGGTCACTCTATTGCAATAATTTGTCCTCTCCTTTTTGTACTTACAATAGTTTTAAAGTATCTCACTAACTCAATGGATCATGCTATCTGAAATAAAATATTTTAGGTTATTTTGCTAACCTCAATTTAGATTGAAGATATGCGTAATAATTAATTCATTACAAAACGATAATCGATGTTTAAATAATTAACTACTCATACATGACACGTAACACAAACTGTGGAATTACGAGTTTTATACAGACTACTCGTAGTAGCAATAGTGGAGGCGACGCGACGGTGATTTTCTCAACGCCATTGAGAGATCAAATCCCTTCAACTCTGCGAAATCAATACGGCTACCTACTGGTATACGTTTAGTTTGAAGTCGGAAACAATCTTGTTTATTAATTCTAGTTTCAAACCTCGAATTGACTGCGTAGCTGTAGGTTGCATTTCTGCGGTACAAGCGAATTTTGCTTCAAATTTACCTAACTACAAAGTCCATTTTGTCTTGATACATTATACTATCAATAAATGTTAACTGTTCACGGTTGTTCACTACTCTAATAATATTACTTATTATTAGATGATAGTTCGCAAACTAAGCAAAACTTGTATGTGTCTGTTATGGAAGTCGGATAGCTGATAAGCCCCTTTGAGTTTTCTTTTGATCTTACAAACATCAGACATTTATATGTCGGCAGAAGTGGTCAGAGAGTCAGGATGTATGGTACTGGTCCTCTTCAGTAAACATTGTGTGTGGGCTTCGATTCCATCGATGTGGTTCACGAACAAGAACAAATGCTTAGGAACTTTACAAGTAAGTTTAACACAAAGTGGGTACTACTCTATTAGACACGTGGTACAATTTTCTAATTAGAAAGTTCTTATCAACGAGACGTGAGACAGTTCCCGAACTACGTGGTCGCACGACGGCTATCGGAGGAGGAATGTACTCCCTTCCGAAAAGTCTTCAAGCAGCCTCGCACGACGGAATAATCCGGACTCTGCCGAAGCGATGACAGCACACCGCTTTGCGCCTCGTATTGAAATCTGATACTGGTCGAATGACCTCTTGACATAAATATATTATACTAGCAGTGCCCCGCGGTTTCGCCTGCGTAGTTCCCGCTTTCGCTATTTTCCCAGGATAAAGTAGTCTATGCGATTTTCTAGACCATTATTTATCTAAATTTCATCCAAATTCTTTTAGTAGTTTTAACGTGAAAGAGTAACTAACACAAATCTATCCATCCATTCTTACAAACTTTCGCATTAAATGCCATTTATATTATCAGTAGAATATTCGATACTTTATTGAAAAATTTAACCTGACCTGAGCAAATGTCTGCAGTGCAGTGAAACTAAAATAAAAATAAGAAAAGATTCGGCGTAACTGAGGTGGGCTGCGATGTTGAGTGGTAGACATTCCGACTATGGGATTGAGGCCGCTGTGGAGAGAAATTAGCTGATTTCACGATTTCCCTCTCTCGCTTGGCATCGTAGCCTTGACGGAGTCAGCACCGTGAGATGGAGGAAGCGGTGGCGCTGCAGGGGGTAAAGAGTGTCGGCATTGCGGTACACCTCTCTCCTAATCCTCTGCTGCCGAAAAATAGTAGGAAGGGAAACCACAGACCTGAGCTGTCGCGGGAGACCAAAGGCGACCAGCCGTGGGGGCGTCAAACATTACACTTACTGGTTAGTTCTCGAGATGATCACGGTGTGACTTGGCTGCGTAAGTGCGCCGGTGTCGCGAGTGAAGCGCGATGGAATACCAGGAGAAGAGAAGACCGCGCCGGGTTCAGATTCTGATATAACCTGACAGCTCCTCCAGGCAGCATTTTTTATGTAACAGAGTGACTACACGAGCAGAACATGTGTCTGATGGTAAACAACACGCCTGCCTATCCCATAACAGCACAGTGACACACAGCTATTGGAACACGGAGAGTCCAAATCATAGCACCGCAATCCGTAAGGATATATATATATCCAGTAATTTCTCTAGAAACATTGCCCTTCAAACTAATACACTATAATGTTTGCACACTACTGCTTGGCGGCAGAATAGCTGGCAAAGGTGTGGTTCTTCTCTAGGTGGGCCCTGCAATGAGCCCTACTACTACTAAATGCTGTATGCTACTATAACTACTGGCATGCTGGCAAAAGCAGCAATGCACATCTTCTACGTTAAAAAGAAGGAATCACCACCAATGCTTTGTTATTATAATGTGATAGTAGTAGTAGATATTACCTCTACAATCAAGTGACACAATAATAAAAATCAGCAAAACATAAAAAAAGTAAACAACTTAATACTAGTTACCGTAATGTACCATCTGCGTATCTGCTACAGAGCCACAGCGCCGGAAGCTCAGTAAAACCACTTACCCCACATTAATCAACCCGCGAATCTGTGACGTAACGTAATCCGTCACAAGATTCATCCAATTGCTTAGCGCCGCAAGATTTCATACAAAAAATATTGTTCACAGGTAAAAGACAGAAGTTACACTCGTTTATGAAATTACAAAGCGGATGGTTGTAAATGTCTGAGCATAGTTTTTTATTATGTGGATCTGTTTTTTTATGGATCTGGCTTTCTATATTATTATCCTTATTAAATTTGTCTCTATAGTACTGTACCTAACGATCTTTTTTTTTTCTACGACTAAATGAAACAATCAATTATTGAGTATAACTAGCAGTGCTCTCCAGTTTTACTCTTTTCGTTCTCGTTCCAATTTTTCCAGTGTATTATTTTATTCTTGAATTAAATCTAATTGTAGTCAAAATTTCATTTCAATCCATTGAGCCGTTGTACAATAAACACAATAATTTTCGCGGTAGGATAAAAATGTTTAAGCATTTAACATCAGTTCAAAGTAATAATTAAAGTTATCCTCTGTTTTGTAATAATCATAATGTATGCATTATTCTTATCTTGTTTCTTTTATTCATTTAATTTTAATATTATTAGATTTTTCTCAAAAAATCGCCAAATTTCATTGTAATCAACGTTTTATTTAATCAAGAGTTTAGAGAAACATTTTCGTGTTTCAACGTAAAACTTTGCTAAATAGTTTCAACATACATTTTTCCTTTTTAACACCCAACCAAAAAAAGGGGTGTTATAAGTTTGACGTCGATGTCTGTCTGTCTGTCTGTTAGGGTGTATGTGGCACCGTAGAGCTTAAGCGGTTTTTTTTTTAACTTTTATAGGTTTACACTTGACCGCCATCTCGCCTGATGTTAAGCGACGATGCGGTCTACGATGGAGCGTGTTTACCTAGAAAAAACCGATTCACCGATTTCGATGCAGTTTTTTTCTTTGAAGGCTGATATTGGTGTGGATGTTCTTAGCTATGTTTGGTTAATATCGATTCAAGATGGCCGCCTCCACAAAATAGCGGACAAAATATTTCTTCACAACTTACCTCAATATAGGTATCAAACGAAAGTGCTTGACTAGTAGAATGTTGTACAGGTAACAAATCGTCGTCGAGGTCGTCGGGGTTTATTACATTTTTTAATTTTGTTCTAGTTTAAACTATTATAGCTATACACTTGACCGCCATTTCGCCTGAAGTTAGGTGGTCTTCGATAGAGCGAGTTTACCTAGAATAAACCGATTTATTTTCGTTTTAAAGACACTGGGATTGTAACCACCGGAAAACCCCGCTTTCAACAGCCTAGACGTTCTTATTACAAAAGTAGAGTCAAACCGTTTGAGTTTTTGGAACGTCAACCATGAAACGATGTCACTTTTTGGAGCCGGTAATAAAGCCGGTAAATTTAAGGAGGTATTAGATTATACAGATCAATGGCATACTCTCCGTAGTGTACCCGATAAAAATAGGTAAGCTAGCAATTTGACAACGATGTTAGATGTTAGAGAGTTTACTTACTGGTTTGGTTGCGCTGTGACACTGCAGCGGATGATCGCCGCGACCATCCGTCTTCATTACGGCTGCTTTTACTGCCGTCCTCAGACGCCTCCTAATATATTTATGGGCACTCGTAGTTTATGGGACACCCGCGATAATGACAATCGGTTTTCCTGCTTCCTGCCGTAACTAGCTTGGAGAAAGAGCATTAAGTGGATCACTTCCATTTTATCAATTTGTCAATTTCATGACTGAACTGAGGTCATAAACAACTTTGGTTATTTAATACCTTTAAACTTTAAATATATCATCAGAATGTGGTCGGTTTCCACAGCGGATATATTTGTGTGAAAGCGACGGTAGCTCGTGGTTGGAGATTGTGTGTAATGTACTTCGTGCTACGGTGCCTAAATGGATAACACTAACTGTTATATTTCCCGAAAAAGTTAAAATAAAATGTATCCACTATAATTTTTGTTTCATTTAAAATACTCAATCAATACTCGCTTTTGTGTGATCACGCACTACTGCGAACACCACGGATATTGTCAATATAGGCTATCTACGAACTAGAAACCACGTAAGTTGATTTGAGATCATTAGCCAGCAAGAATATCTCAGCTACAATGCAATGAAACAGTTGTTTTACCCGATTGAAACAAGGGTTATGTTTTTCGCACGTATCTTGTTTGTTTATAAATTTCTTTAGTCCGTATCTTCCAAACCGCTGCATAGATTTTGATAGTTAAGATATCTTTAGATTCGTTTCAATCACCCAAGTAATAAATAACAGAAACAAGATGAAAACAATCATTATATAAAATACAGTACATAAAATGTTTTTTTGTGTTCTTATTTTGCAGTCGGGTTATTTAAATTAAAGTTATTAAAATGTTTTATCGTCTATTGAACTCTGTCCAGTGCTGCATCGATTACACGTAAGCCTGTAATACACGTGACCAAGTTTCTAGACTAATGCTCCATTAGGTTTATGAGGAGTAGTCGTGACCTTGGAAAGCGGCCTAAGAACAGAAGTTTGGCTGTAGAGCGGTCGCCGTGGGAGAGCGACCCTGACCCGCACACTTTAGCTAACTTGAATGCGCAATGGTGTAAGGTCCCAATTTACCGACTCAACAAAGGATGTTCTTGGACGAGGAGAAGTGAATCCACTTTTATGATAAGAACGTTTTGTCAGTCTTAATTTAGTGGGGGTCTTGTCCCCATGGTTACAATATTGGTGTTCTCGAATTGAGAAGAAATAGATCGAGGTAAGCACGTTCCATCATAAACCATAACATCGTACCTTCAGACGAAATGGCGATCAAGTGTAAACTTATAAAAACAAAAAAATGTCATCAAGCCGTTATCTTTTTTCAAATGATCCTCGTTTTTAACCGACTTCCAAAAAAAGAGGAGGTTATCAATTCTAACCAAATGTAATTTTTTTTTAATTTACTTGAAAATGCAAACACCGATTTCAAAAACTGTTTTTTTTTGGTTCCTAAAATTGTGTAATTCTTTGATAATTAGTGGTCCCATTAACATTTAATTAAATATAGTGGTGAGAGATATTTAGTAATTCAATAGGGATGTTAACAATTTTTGGAACAGCTTTTATTTTGAAGATTGACGCATGTTTACCGTAATAAATGACATTTTATATCAAAATATTTGGATTCTCGATGAGTAAATATGCAATATTAGACTAATTTTGAACTTTGTCGCTAAAACACTGACGCCTGACATGACGTCACTAGTCGCAAAACATTGGTCACGATTCATGACTGTATGCCCAGTTTATGTGGTTCCTTATCATTACTTGAATACAAACAATCAAAACCGTCGCTGTTAAGATCGCAAACTATAATAAAAATGCAGTAAAGTAAACAGTTTAGTCAGTTTTCAATAGCTTGTTTGCGACTAGTGATGTAATAATTCATATTGGTGTTTCCAGTCACGTGATAACAAATTAAAAATAAAGCATTTAAAATCATTTATAACAAATTTATTACGTAATATTAAATTATAATAATGTGTTTCACGATATTCTATTAATACAAACTATCATAAAATCAACATTAAACATTTGTGATTAGTGTTAATATCCCTATTGGCTAGGCACTCTAAATACAGATACTGACGCAAGAGCAAACTTACGATGATAAGCTATTGACGCTTCATGCCATCATATAATGTAATATGGGGGGATTGTGATCTATATTGAATGAATATTTAGTGTTATCTCCCGGTGGTCGATCCTCAGTATTAATGGTGAGCGCCGCAGCTGCGAACGGAGCGCCATCTGCAATTAATATTCATAATCGAGGCAAAGACGTGGGTATTTAGTGTTTATCTTATGAGCTGTACTTAATGGCATTCAACATTTGACTTTGAAAATGTTACTTGGCTGCAATAAAGAAAAACAATTAGATAAACCCTTTATTGTACGTAATCTATAATATAAAAATGAATTGCAAAATGAGTTGGTAAGCGCATAGCTCAACAACACCTGGGCCGATTTGGCCAATTCTTTTTTTTAGTTTGTTGAAGTCCAAGGACAGTTTTTCCGAATCGAATAAAAAAATGAAAAAATCGAGTAATTGCCGAGGATAATAATGTACCACGGGCGAAGCTGGGGTGGGGCGCTAGTTTAAAATAAGGAAAAGCATTTTATATTAAATACGGTAACCATTGGCGATGGTCATTACTAACACTGATCTCTTCCGGGAAACGAAAAGTATAAGTATAAGGACAAGTACAAAAAAGCTGTAGTACACATTTATAAGCACTTCAATAATAATACTGAAATACCAAGTATTATATTAACTTATCTACACAATTATAGCCGTTTCATCATCAAATTTCATCTCATGCAATTCAGAACAACATGATCGTATTAGGAGTAAATATACAATGATGGCCTTACAAAAAATGTGATGAATATAAAAGTGAATGGTTACTATGGTGAAAAATACTAAAGAATGATATACTGTATAAATGAGGAAATTAATGCAAAAGAAGTGAATGTTGAGATGGTGCATGATAGAAGCGACTGGAGATAACATCGTTAGCTTTTGTAGTGATAGGACTCCTAGCAGAGTCCGCCTGGGGAAGTACCACACCTTTGTCAGTTATTTTACCGCCAAGCAGTAATGTGAAAACATTACTGTGCATGAAGGGCAATGTTTCCAGAGAAATTACAGGGCTTAGAGATATAACATCTTAGATCTCTGGGTGATGAGCGCAGTGCAGTGCTAGGTAATCATTTGAACTCTTCATGTTCCAATAGCTGCGTGTTACGTGCTGTTATGAGGCATGCATGTTGCTTACCATCAGGCACATGACCTGCTCTTCTCGTCACTCTTTAATTAAAAAAAACAACAAACAAAGTTACAAGGTTGTACCGACTCACATGAGTGAGATAAGGGTAAGCAACTGGTGGGTAGAATTCTCGTTGAAGGTTTCAATGCCTCCATTAGTAAAAACACCTTGGATTATTGGTTTATTCCGAACCTATTCGGAATTACCTTATACCTTATAATTATTTGCTTACGAATTACGATTCTGAATAAAAGCTACACAGGCGGACAAGTAAAACACAAATATTTTAATACTTTTGAGATGTTAAACTAACTAAACATATGATCACCATATAACAAAACTGACATATTGAATAGTAACTAAAATAATTTGGGTAGCGAATGCGTCCTATAAGTATAGTTTCCCAAGATACATCATAGGTATAACATTCCCAAATACCTCCAAAGTTTAAATGTGTGTAAAAATGTGTACAAATACTCTAAGAATGTACTAATGGTATTTTAATAAACAAGAACAAAATTAAAAAATTTGATTAACCCCCGACTACCTTAGATTTGTTATCTACTAGTCAAGCCCTATCATTTGATACCCATATGAAGGGGAGTTGTGAGAAAAGAAATGTAATTCGCCATTTTGTGGTAGCGGCCATCTTGGATTTGAAATTTGTCAAATTGCAAAGTATTCTACTAGTCAAGCCCTTTCGTTTGATACCCATATTGAGGTAGTAGTGAACTACTTAGTAGACTTCAGAATTGTAAAATGTTTATTCAAGCATTTGTGTTAAAATAAATCAAAATACGTATATCTTTGTGCTAAATAAATTTATGTTTCACTTTTTAGTTTTCTGTTTGAAGTCGGTTCTTTTTTTGTTAAAATTAAATTATTTTTTACTTTTTAGTTTTCTGTTTGAAGTCAGTTCTTTTCTTTATTAAAATTATATTATTTTACGATTTTAGTGATGGGTAGAGCTAACAAGAACACTTCTTGAATAAGGAGAAACTAACTATTGAATAAGATGAATAGCCTACACGACGGACGAAAGAAACAACGCGATTAGGATACTTAAACACAGTCTCAAATTGACGCATCGTCATTATGTGGTTGTGTTGTGTAAAATTTTAATGTTACTTTGGTATAATTTTTGAACTTTGATGCAAAAATGGCAGTATTAGAGGCACAGACACTGCAAGCTTGGAGTGTCTGTGTATCGCCGTGTCTCGGTGTGGGTCCCAGCCTCAGTTACTCTGTCTTCTAGAGAGTGTTTCTGTGTGTCTCTATGTCCCTTTGTCCCTCTATCTCGACTCCCTGATATTCGGTTTCTCTGTCTCTTTTTTCTCTGACTGTTTTTCAGCTTGTCTCTTTGCAGGTACAGACACGGGCATACAAAGGAACGGGCTTGATTAGTACAAGTTCCTGTAAGCCGTTAAGAAATTACCTTGACTGTCCTTTGTCTTCATCATCAGATGGGAAAAGGGGAATGACGGTCACAACCCATCTACGTAAAAAAGTTCTCATCAATACAAATTCATAGAGCCCAAACACAAGGTAACTACTATGTGCCGTCGAGAAGTTCCCTCGACCGTCTTTCGGCTCCGTCATCAGATCGCCTCCAGACCTTCTTTGAATTATACTGCTTTAAAATGGTCAAGGAAAAACTTAACTAACGCACTAGTTATCTTTACAATTTTGAAAGCTATCCTCGATTTCTCTAGGATATCAAAATCGGTTCATAAACGACGAAGTTATCCGCGAACACACAAAAACAAACATATATACGGTCGAATTGAGAAACCTCATTTTTTGAAGTCGGTTAAAAAATTATATAATTTGCCATTTTGTGGTGGCGGCCATCTTGGATTTGAAACTTTGAAATAAAAAAACCGCATCGAAATCGGCCCATCCGTTTGAGCTCTACGGTGCCACAGACTGACACACAGACAGACAGACAGACAGACATCGACGCCAAACTTATAACACCCCTATTTGGTCGGGGGTTCAAAACACTTGTCTCGAAATAAATTTATGTTTTTTTATTAGCAGCCACGACGCTCTGGAGCAAATATAAATTTCGGTCGGTAATGGCACATCAGACATTTTAATTGAAGTTCTGACTGGCCCTAATATTATCCCGTCCTCGGTCCAGCACCGGGCTATGATTTATGTTTGCTGTTCAGTGGACGGATGTAATGAGGGATTTTCTGTTGTGTTGTGAATAGTCAACGTACAGACTGTTTTTATATAGTAATTGAGTGACAAGACGTGCAGGACATGTGGCTGATAGTAAGCAACATGCCTGCCCATAACAGCGCAATGATACGCAGTTATTGGAACATTAAGAGTCCAGCTCATTACCTAATACTGGACTACGCTTGCGACCCGGAGACATAACGCGTTTTATCTTTTAGCCCAGTAACTGCTTTGAAAATATTGCCCTTCAATCCAGAATGTTGGTTATGCTTGGCGGCAGAATAACTGACAAAGGTGTGGTACTTCCCCAGGCGGACTCTACAAAGAGCCCTCCTGCTACACAAACACTATTAGACAGCCAAGGACAAACATTCATATACAGTTTGGTTCTAAGCATGGTTCTGGACAAATAACATACCTACATACATTATAAATTGTTGTGTGTGAATTGTCCACCAATATTTATTTAAACGTAGAGTGCAATGATAGTGTATCCGTACATAGAATTTTTGATACCCCTGCCAGAATAATGCAACTTTTACAACGAAAACTAACGTCGAAACACATTTTAATTACTTGACTCTGCCTCCAGGTGTTTGCGGGTATTTGTTAGACAAGTTCGCGTATTTGTTACGCGAGCATTTTTTTATGTAGTTCAAGATGAAATGAAATGAAATTAGGTTTATTTGCGTAAACATATGTAGATAAATTTGGTGTCATTTTTACAATAGGAAAACATAATGGACCTACCATTATGTTTTCCTCGTGAGAGGTATGCAAAACTTATTTAACACTAGCTGTACCCTGCCGCGCTTCGCAGTGGCACATTGTGATGCAAAAATTTGATACAAACAATCCTTGATACGGATTATATATCATTCTAAAATTTCAGCTCGATCGGTGTAGAACTTTTTGAGTTTTTGAAGCGTACACAAACCAACATAACATTTTTATTTATAGAGATTCAAATTGATTGCTTATAAAAAGATTAAAAATTAAACTCTCTGTATAAAGCTCCACGTATGCAAAGCCTCTTCTGGCCAACAAGAAATGTGCCAATATACAATTTTGGAACAAATCTCTAATGTTAAATACCTTGGCATTCACATACGAGGAAAAAAAATCAAATCAAGGATCAATTTCATTGATGTATCCCGATTTAAGCTTACAGCCGTATTCCGACATCTTTGAAAATCGCTTATACTAAGTAAAAAGTTAAATAAGAAATAACTATTAAAAACACGACACGACAGTGGCAGCAGCAGCTGGCTGTTTGTTTGTCGCTTTAGAACATTCGGTGGTCCCGAGTTCACCCGAATCTTTCATTCCCAAACGTGATGATCAGCCTCATTCACATCCTATAAAAATCAAAAGAAATTTTCACTTCAAAAAACAGAATCAATCAAAGAAAACGCTCACTTAATAAATGCTCGCACAACAAATGCTCGTCCAACAATATTGCTCACAGACATCCACAGATGTGAGTGAAGCAGAGAGTTTCATCCGGTAGAGACGCTCCGCTTTATCTTAACCGCTTTATGATATCGCAATTTTCCGCTCTCTCATTAATGGCCATTGTTCGCGGTAATTGAGTATAACTCATTGGGCGTTGATTAATTTTGTTGTTGTTTAATGACGTAAATTACAAGTTCCGCGGTCTTGCGTTGCCAGGTTTTGTTGCCCGAACTTCGCCGGCGTCGGACTTTTATGAATCAGTACACCTGCCTGAGTTTATATTAATTAAAACGGTGGATCTGTGTTAATGACGTTGAAAGTGCTTAATTATGTTTAATTTGTTTGGAAGGCGGTCTTTTGGCCACATATATTGTGAGTCTGTAGTAGTGGGACTGTTTGAAAAGTCCACCTTGGCAAGTAGAACAGCTTTGGCAGTATTTATATCGCCAAGCAGTAATGTTCAATGTAGCAATTTCAAAGGCCGGTTTCAAAAGCAAAGATAAATTGCATGTAAAAAAGAAAATTATCTTATCTCTGGATGACGAGCGCAGTGCAGTATAAGTTTAATTTATGTATTTTATTTAAAAATCAAAATTGTAGTATCATGCCTGATACGTGACTCCTTTGATCTTAATTTTTCTTAAAATGCATTTAAAATAAACTAAAAAAATAAAATAACTTGGCTGCTGAAACGTGTCACTTCTATCCTAATCTGCAATACATACAATCTTAGTATTGTCAGTTTTAATCTTGTTCACTAGATTATACAAGTTTGTGAGTCCGTAACTGTACACACGATAGTTCACACAGAACAGGAACAAATCGATTTCAGTTGTACTTGAACAGTCACCCGTGCGTAAATCGCGCACCAACTTTCTGTGTACTATTTAAAATAACAATGATATCAACCCAATCTGTTAAGACGTTCCGCGTGATTGATCCATAACCTCCAAATTTTCGCATTTTTTATATGAGTAGGATACAACCATAGCTGGTTTTTACTTTGTCAACCTTTATTTTTCCAACAAAAGTTTTGTACACAGTCCCCAGCGTGACACTGACTACGTAGCACTCTGAGCCAGCGTCACGTCCGCCGGCGACGCGGCGTGACAGTTTGAACGAACGCAAAGTAAGCGTATTGCTACAACTGTTATAATTTTCATAACACAAAGTGATTCCGATTACATACCTATAGACGATTTAAATTAGGGTCAAAAAATGTTAAAATCAAAAGTAAATTGTGTATACAATTTAGAAAGGCGGAGTTTTTATCCATGTATATTAATGTCAATGTAAAATTGTAAAACCATGAAATTATAGTCTATTAACATCAGATTACAAACTAACCTAATTTAACATACGTCAGATTATAATCTGACGGTGTTGATAACTTTAAGAAGACATTATACTGTTGTTATTTTCGTACCATACAATAAACAATACTCCATACTCAATCACTTTATTGCTAACATACATTTGTCGGCCAAATTTTGACAATGAATTGCTTTCTTTGAGTAAGTACACTTCATCGTAAACTGCATCATTGCTTGTGATCATGCGAGATGACTGATAAGTGAAAACTTACAAATAAGTGTTTAAAAATATATATTAAAGTCAATTCTCCGTAATGACCCTGAGTGGATAAAGCAATATACCTTTATGAAGAGCGAGTACAGCGAGTTTTTATATAGTGATGGCAAACTCACAATAAAATTGTAAAAACTTGACATTATTCATTACAATTGTAATAAGTACATATATTTTAATTTTTGACACTTATTTGTACACTATGTATACTATTATCGTACAATATGATGTTCAATTTAAAATTTAAATGTATACTATTTGTATGATTTTTTTTCTAAAATTGACATGTAAATTGTACATTTATCAATAAAGAACTTTGACTTTGACTTTGAATTTCATTTAGAGCGGATTAACTCATTCCATATTGTTTTGCCGGTAAGATGTCAGAAGTTTTTACCAGCGATCAAATTCCTAAACGATTAACTCATTTCATATTATTTTGCCGGTATGATGTCAGAAATTTTACCTCCAATCCAATTTCTAAACGTTTCGATTATTTTTTATCAATTAGATTTGAGTCGATTTATTTTATTTTGATGTTAACTTTGTTATTTAATTAAACTGATAGTGGATTCGGACTCGAGCAATAAAATGTAATGTTAAATTATTGCGATTTATTTAGTTTGTATTTGTGGCTGGAAATAATAATATTGTCCGAGCTCAGTTTCGCGTCATAAGCACACCTTTCTGTAAACACGAACACGAATTACTTACACGGTTGCAGATGAGCAGTGGTGTACGCCTGCCCGTGACAGCGTGACACCCGACAGCGCGACAGCGTGCTCACACAGGGCTATCACGCCGGCGAGCGACGCGTGTCGCGTGACAGTCCATCTCACGCACGCTTCATAATTGCACCATTTATTTTACCAAACTTTCAAAATATTTTTCGAGCTCCATATTTGTTGCAATTGAAATTCGTAACATTATAAGCTGAATATGTAAAAAGAATACAATTTTATTTGAACACAGTTTGATATTGCAGTTTGGGTCAACTAGTAGTAGGTGTCTACAGAATTACACATTGAGCTTAGTAATTCTTTATCAAATCTTCTTTTTCGTGTCAATAATGTTGACCTAAACCGTACTTAGAATTCAATGCCTTTGTTAGTTTATTTGATAGTGATTTGGACGTTTTTTTGTTGTTGCAAAACAACTTTTTGACAGTAAAAAAATTACACCAATTTTTACAGTTTGTCAAATTTGTGCGGCCCAGTATTTTGTGACTGCAACTTCGGGTAGCGTCCATAAAGTTGGTTCTCGTGCAATTGTCTAGCCGTCGGCCTGATAGCAAATAATACGTGATCTGAGTGGCGCCACAATCGCAAAAGACATTGTTTACTTAGTTTGCAATCCACTTGGGTTCAAAGTAAATTTATTGACTTCCATGTGAGTTGTCGAAAATTTCTTTCGAAAAGACAGGAACCACACCCTGACGCAATGGAGGCAGCTCTCATTTTATTTCTAGCTGTTTGGACTTTCTACTCTTTTGTGTTGGTTTGCTGTTTGAGGACCATTTGTCTAGTTTAAGGGACGATGCAGTCCATGATAGAGTGTGCTTATATACTCAGAACCGATTCACTCTCGACTAGAAGTCACCAAAATACTTAAACTTTGATCATCCTCATCGAGGGGAGAAGTCCTTGCTTGCTATAAATCAAGCAGTTGCAAGATATTAGAATATTTAGTATAATAAACAAAACAATATGAGCACGCGGCTCCCGCGAGTCCATTAGTCATGTGGGAACAAAGAGGCCCCGGTGCTGCAGGCTGCAGCCCCTGCCCGGGCCCATTGTTCCAATGCACATTGTTACAGAGATCATGAGCTCACGTATTTACTGTATCTTCTTCCTAATATTCACTGAACTGGCGGTGCCTCGAGGCTTTACCGACGTAATTACCATTCTCGTTAATTTTTCGCGTCAAAAATAGCCTATTTGCAATTTATCCAGCCTTTATTTTCCAGCCTTTTTCTAATTTCAACACAATCTATTCACTATATTATAAAAACTCAAAAAATATAAACTTTGACATTTATAATTTTAGTAGAATTACTTAAGTACCTAATAATCTGTCGTGGATTTGTATTGGTAGGGCTTTTTGCAGAGTCCGCCTGGGAAAGTACCACACCTCTGCCAGTTGTTTTACCACCAAGCAACAATGTGCAAGCTTTACTGTTTTCCACATTGAAGGCCAATGTTTCCATTACAATTCCGAGGCTAGGAGACAAATTGTGTTATGATTGTGTTATGTCTTAGATAATTGTGTGGGCAAGCTTGTTGCTTCATCTTTTATCTCCGTGGTCTTTAATTTTACTGGAAACATTGCCCTTTAAACCGGAATAGTAATGTTTGCACATTACTGCTTGGCGGTAGAATGAATGACAAAATTAACGGTTTTTTATCAGATACACTTCGGAGAGTGTGCAACTGATCTCCATGATCTAATACCACCTTGCCCTTTCTTATATCGGACTTCTCGTCCCACAAAAGGGCGACATCGTTTCATGGTTGATGTTCCAAAAACGCGAACGAAGAGATTTGACACCACGTTTGTGATAAGAACGTCTAGGTTGTGGAATGCGTTGCCTGAGTGGGTTTTCCCTGATGGTTACAATCTTGGTGTCTCCAAATCGAGAGTGAATCGGTTTTTTCTAGTTAAGCACGCTCCTTCGTAGATTTCATCATCGCTTAACATCAGGCGAGATGGTGGTCAAGTGCGAACCAATTATAGTTAAATAAAAATACTATTCCAGACTATGATTAATATAAGTTCCGAATTTGATGCTGATCAGTTTAGTTATTACGTAATTGAGCTACAAAGTTCCATTTGCATTCGTAATATTTATATAATATTGAAAGAAAGAATAAAGAGCCAAAACATTTTTTTTACCTGGAATGTCTGGGTCGATTTCTTTCGGCGACGTCCAAGCCAGCTGGTAGTCGTCCGACGCGTCCCAAAGGTGCCACCAGTCCATACAACATACTCACAGGAGAGAGCAATTTTATAGTGTATTAAAAACTGGTTGTCTGTAAACTCAGTTGGTTTACGGACAATACTTTAACGTGTCAACGTCATAACAAACCATTGATAGATGTGGCGCAAGCGTACAATGAGCGTAACGGGACAATTAGCGTAACGGGACACTTTTTCGTGCATACAGCTGGCGTTCATCGATTTATCAGACGTTGCCACGTCAAAAACGAAATAAATATTTAATTGTAGTCATTAACCCGAGTTAAACACCTTCCATAATTAACGTAATTAAAATAAACGCAATGTTAATTTCCGTCACGATATCATCACCAATATTTTGATAACAATTTTCTCATTATTTACGGTAATGAGATACTTGATGTGACGGGGATGTAACTATACTAGCGGCATCCCGCAGTTCCATCGGCGTGTAGTTCGCAATTTAGATATTTTGGGATGAAAAGAAGCCTACGTGTCAAAATCAAAGTTGTTTATTGATATTATGTACAATTTACACTTCAATTTTAGAAAAAAAAAAAACGAAATAAGAGCATACAAAGAGTATATATTTTTAATGTTTAAATTGAACATTATATGGTACGATAATAAGTATCGTATGCGTTGTTTCAAACTTACCTACCTCCTATATATTTCATCCAGATCACTTCTGTAGTAATTGCTTGAAAAAGCAACTGACGTTTATACAACGTCACGCATTTAAAAATTGGCTACTTTTTATCCCGGGGAAAACGACGGGAGCAGCAGCTACGCGGGTAACACTCGGGTTCTGCTAGTAATATTACAAATAATTTGTAGTGGTAGGACTCCTAGCAGAGTCCGCCTGGGGTAGTACCACGCCTTTGCCAGTTATTCTAATGCCAAGCAGTAACATGCAAACATTACTGTGTTCTGATTTGAAGGGAAATTATTCCAGAGAAATTACAGGGTTTAGAGATACAAGATTTTAGATCTCTGGGTGATGAGCGCAGTGCAGTGCTAGGTAATGATTTCGACTCTTCATGTTCCAATAGCTGCGTGTCACTGTGCTGTTATGTGGGAGGGATGTTGCTTGCCATTAGGCACATGTCCTGCTCGTATCATCACTCTTTAAAAAAAAAATGAAATGTTTCTGAAATTTTCAAACGGGACTTTTATTTTATGACAACGTTAGGATTTAACCAGCGTAGCGAGCAAAAGTAGTTTGTAAAATTGGCAATTGATATCAAGTCTCGGATGAAAGACATCCTCTTTTTCAATTTGGCCGCAGGAGTTAGACACGGAGTGACACCCACCAGCCTCCTCATTAGGGGTACAAATTCGACGATCGCTCACCCCCGCCCCCGCGCGGCTACCCTCCCCCTGCCCTCCCTGACGGTAATGGATAGGATTTTTCTCATTTATGAATGGAAAAGGTATCGAGGTATCGTGTGACGTCATAGACACTTCCATATAAAATGTAATTCCAAATTCAGTGTTTTCTGCGAATTCGTTGTAAATGGGTCGGTAGATGTTGTTACTTTGGGATATTGTTTTTAATTTAAGAAAGCTGTGACGTCACTAGCTGTGACGTATTATTGGAAGAGAAATATGAAACGTTTGTTTGGAGTTCAATTCAATTCATTTATTCGAACCATAAATTCATAAGAACACTTGGTAACGTCATTCACAAAAGGCAAAGAATCTTTGTACAAAACAAGATAAAATAACAATGTCAAAATGAATAAAGCAGCTATAGAGGGGCCTAGCCAATTAATACATACAGTATACAGATATCACATGAGTACAGACAATGTTAGATCAAAAGTTTTATGAATCTATTATTTTACCCTATTACAAGATTCTAATTTCGACACATTTCTCTTCCATACGTTACTGTCTTTAACAAAGTCGTCTACATTACAATATGCCTTGCTCAATAGGCAGCTTTTAATATGGATACTTAGATAGATTCTGTGTCTATGCATTCATTCATTCATAATTTAAGAGCAACGCTCTTGTCGGTGGAGTTCCTTCCATGTACTTCTACACTCCGCCTTCTCCTTGACTTCCTGAAGCGACACTACATTTATCTTCTCCTTCACTTGGTTCATATAACTCTCCTAGGTCTACCTCTCTTCCTCCTCCCTTCGCATAAGCAGCGCATTAAATGTCCCGACTGCTAGGAATCGGCGTCTTTTCTCGCAAGGATTCAACCACGCTGGCACAGGGCTGGGTGGTGGATGACGCACGGCCCAAAATATTCTAGGAACAGGTCGGTTTTCGCACGATACTTTCCTTACTCGTTAAGTGTGCGTGGGATTCGAAGAATTATGAAAACATATTTTTCTTTTGTTTCACAAAGAAGTAATGACGAAGATACAGTGGTTAGAAATTTCTAGTGTCGTCACTTTATGTTACAAATTTACGATACAGTGATGTCACAACCTCCGAATTTTTATCTATTTCTATGTCGAGTTTTAATAACAATTTGATAAATAACAAAATACTTGCCCCTTTTTTTCTATAACCGGCTAACAGACTAATTACAAGGTATATTTTTGACTGAGTCATCCCAATTCACAGCTTCCACATGTTCTACATAGTCCACAGAGTGACCAAACCTTATCTGTAATGAAGTTCTCTGGCCCTGCATATGCAGTCTCTCGTGCGCCGGCCGGCGGGGTAGCGAGCAGTCCCTAGCTCTGAAGTTAGGAGCTGAACTTCCTTATCTTGTACCGGGCTAATGGCCGCCCGGGGACAGTGGTGTTCGGTTACACTGGATCGGACGAGATACTTGTTCTATCTGTTTCGTAATGCGGGGGGATCTAATAGATAAATACTGGACACGCCATGTGGTTTTATGATCAGCGCTGCAAGTATTTTTCTTGAAAATACTCAAGCATTCATTTTTGACGTTGTACAGAAATTTTGCGTTTGACAATCCTAATTTAAATGACGACTTTATTTATGATTCCACTTTACACCATTATAAAAATCCTTGATGGTGGTGGCGAGAACGACCATCTTCATAATTGTTGGTTCGAATCTCACACGTGTCTCTGAGTATGTCTATTGTGTACGATGTATAATGTAGTGATTACCACTGGGTTTAACTTAAAAAACACTCAAAAATAGTGTACTCCTTTGTACACGCTTCAAACGAGTTTCGAAAGCGGTTCACGCGCGCGTTTGTATTGCGTTTTTTAATTTCAAAATACGCGTCCCTGAAACGCGCGTCGTGTGCGCGTTTGCAATACACCGTGTGCTAGATCCTTATAGGAGTTGTTAAAGATAATAATTTGGTCTTCCTTTAAATGTGTGTGTGTGTTTGAGAAGTTCCTGGTGTAAGTGTGCGTGTCGTTGCAGCGGGCGTGCGCACGGTGGACGTGCAGGCGGTGGAGGGCATGGTGGCGCAGTTCCCGTGCGAGCTCGGCACGCCGGCCAACGACAAGGTGTACATGGTGTTCTGGTTCCGAGACGACGCCGGCATCCCGCTCTACAGGTAACTCGTTATTTTAACACCTAGGACAGTTGGTCTCAAGATAACTCTGCTGCGAACCAAACGGTGGGCTAGCGTAGAAGACGTAGGGCCGTACTCATCGCGTGTGACGGCTTGCTCATACGGAGCAACCTAGGCTTGGGTTGTGCCACCTATACGGAAGATTAAGAAATGACTTTGTATTTTAGAATAAGGTGTTCTAAGACCCTAACGGGGAGGATCTCGTACTTTCCGAATTTTGGCCGGGTGATATCTAACTTTGATTATTATTTTCTGATTTCGGGATACCCGTGGAGGAGCTGGACGACCGGTTTAGATACTTTTTGGATGGGTAAAATGTTGTAAGTTCGCGTCACTAATATGAGTAATAGCAGTATATTTGTAACTGTAGTAAAGAGTACTCAACACAGTTAAACAAGGTTTCACTTTAAAAAACTAGCTTACGCATATTTGTACCTACGTAACTTACGCGAAAATACTACTAGACTGCAGGCCCGTGAACAAAATTTATGGGTCATATGATACACCAGGAGACCTATGTAGGATGATAGAAGGGTATAAAGTAACAAGATTCAGCACTATGCCGTCACTTATAAGCTGTCCAACTGAGTGCAGTTGAAGAGGGGGGGTTCTAAAACTCGATCATTTCGCCTTATCGCATGATTTTTGTACCGCATTGCGAAATAATGTATTAGATGAGGTATTGAAACTGTATGGAACCAAAGCCGAACATAATCAAATAACCAAATTTGCTTTGTGACTTGTTGGAAAATCATAACATTTTTTACAAACTAATAATTAAAATTTTAAAATTTCTAATTTTTATAGTTTTAACACCTCATCTAATCTATTATACCGCAACGCTGTACAAAAATCATGCGACAAGGAGAAATGATCGAGGATTAGAACCCCCCCTCTTCAATTTCACTCAGTTGGACAGCTTACAAGTGACAGCATAGTGCTCAATCTTATTACTTTATACCCTTCTATCATCCTACATAGGTCTCCTGGTGTATCATATGACCCATACATTTTGTTCATGGGCCTGTAGTCTATACGGATCTGTTGTTTTTTTTTTCATTTCAGCATTATAATAAAGTTGTCATTTCCACCATCACCACCACTCATCTCCATTTGCATCAGTTTTAATGAATACGGGCTTCCATCATTTGTTTAAACTTCTGCTTGACATTTATTTCTGTTTCAAAGAGACCTTAAATTTAAATACGCAAACAATACATCTTACTGCGCCACATCTCGGGGCCCGAAACTTCGGGAGCAAACTCCCATATCTGCAGAAACAACTTTTGTAGACCAATAATTAATTCATGGCTTGTTGACGCTCGCTACAGTGGTGCCACTTGTCGCCGGTGGCGGCTGGCGCGTACTTTTGAGGAGGTATTTGAAGTTTGAGAAGCAGACTATTTGCAGAATGAGTTGCTTTCTGTCGACAGTCGTTTCAGACTTAGTTTATTTTGAGGCGTGTATACACTTTGCTCTGTGGCTTTCACTAAAACCTATTTTGAAACGTTGAAGTGAATATTACAATATGACCTTGCGTTTTTTTATCTGACTACTCGTAGGTAAAAAAGTAACATCGTTTCATGGTTGACATTCCAAAGACTCGAACGAATAGTTTTTACTCTACTTTTGGGATTAAAATATCTAACCTTAAATAAGTACAAAACTTGTTATGCTACCACATAATATAGACTAGGGGTGGGCGATTATGAATAATCGGCATAATCGAGTTATTTTGTATTACATACTAATTATGATAAACGATTATGAAATTAGTAACTAATATGTTGTCATGATCGAATGATTAGTAGTACTAATGAGTATTACTAATCGTGTTTTATGAAGTCTACGGCAGTTGTTCCGTTACTTATGTTAGTAGTATGTATGTTAGTAGTAGACTTGTATTAGTAGTACCTATAGACAATGGTTTAGTTTGGTTTGTTTTGTTTTTAACCCCCGACCAAAAAAAAGGGTGTTATAAGTTTGACGTCGATGTCTGTCTGCCTGTCTGTCTGTCTATCTGTGTGTGTGTCTGTCTGTGGCACCGTAGAGGTCAAACGGATGGGCCGATTTCGATATGGTTTTTTTATTTGAAGGTTAATATCTGTGCGGATGTTCTTAGCTATGTTTGGTTAATATCGATTCAAAATGGCTGCCTCCACAAAATGGCGGACAAAATATTTCTTCATAACCTACCTCAATATGGGTATCAAATGAAAGGACTTGACTAGTTACACTTACGTCATAACAAATTTCAAATCCAAGATGGCCGCCACCACAAAATTCCTAATTTTATTATTTTTTTCACTACTACCTCAATATGGGTATCAAATGAAAGGGCTTGACTAGCAAAGTACTTTGCACTATGACAAATTTAAATCCAAGATGGCAGCTACCACAAAATGGCGAAATACATTTCTTTTTTCACAACTCCCTTAGAAACGTGACAGTTTTCATTATTATAGTGTATTTAATTAATGGCAAGTTTACCGATTTTTGGATTGATAGATTGTTTTAGACTTTTAAGTTTTAGGTAACTATTTTCGCTCTCCCGCTTTTATAGACCCCGCGAGAGACTGCATCGTGTTGTCCCCTAAACACCCCACGCGGCTGTTGAAACTAGATTGCCTATTGCTATTGCTATTTAATTATACTCCATCGATTTACAAATATTTGTCTAAATCTAGCCCCACTTTAGCATAATGTTGATTAAACCGGCGCTAACCGGCGCTGATCGTTTAAAATATTATTATGATTTACATACAATATAGTTTTTATAGATTAACATAATAATAATAACGACTCGGTTTCATAATTTGTCATATTATAAACATGGAATATACCAGAACGCCTGTAAACCACAGTACAGACAGTCTGGATCACTGGGTCCTTTCTAGCCGATTTTATTAAAAATATATTTTTTATTTTTTAGTATATTTTTTTACGTTAGTTTACTTTTACACGATACATGTTACTTGCACAAGTAGCTCGACTTGCATACACTACTTGTGCTGTGTACACTGTAAAACCAACTTGTGAATTTTGTCCATCGTGTATGCGAATATGCCTTGTGCGGTGATTATGCGTTAGGATAAACAATCATGGCGTGGGCATTTGCAATCAATTCCTAATTACTCACTTATGGTATGGTCGGATAAACCCGACTTCATTTTCAGATAAATATGCTTGTGTACCAAATGACGTGAGTTAATTAATTACAAATGCTTACAAAGCTCATTTTTGGCATGTGCCTGATGATCAGCAACATCCCTCCCACATAACAGCACAGTGACACGCAGCTATTGGAACATGAAGAGTCCAAATCATTACTTAGCGCTGCACTACGCTCGTCACCTAGAGATCTAATATGTTATATCTCTAAGCCCTGTAATTTTTCTGGAAACATTGCTTATCAACCCGGAACACAGTAATGTTTGCACATTACTGCTTGGCGGTAGAATAACTGGCAAATATGTGGTACTTTCCCAGGCGGACTCTGCTAGGAGTCCTAACTACTACGAGTACTATCTCGTTAGCTTTAACAGTAAATTAAGTGTTTGAAGTGAAAAATTCTTCAGCAGTGTTGAACACTTTAAAATAAAGTCTTATTGGGTTGCGTCACGGATCGATATATTCATAAAATTAAATATCTCCCCTTCAGTGAACGCGAAGTCCATTCCGTAAGAATTATGCGTAATACTAAACGTATCATATAATTTTTCAGTTCACAATATCTTTGAAGGAAGTAGATAAAAACGCAGTAAAAGTTTTACTACAAACTTTTTATATTCCTTGCCGCTGATCATCATTAAAAAACCTTTCCCAGCGATAAAATTCGCGTAACAATATATTTTACAGCGGAATTATATTTTAGACCTTTTTGCGTTTTGTTGGAGAAGTCAAATGGCGGTTTAGTGACATTGATATGTCCGTATTCAAATAACAATATTTACATCATACATAAGGCTTATTTGGCCCTAGCAGCGGTTTTATCCGCATAGTTTTCGTTCCGGTAATTTCCCAGTGCTTAAGTGCTTTCCTATAATAATCTATCTGTGTTTTGAATTTCGGCCTGATCCGTTTAGCCGTTCCGAAGTAATTCAGTATTAAAAAAAAACTTTTACATAAAGAGGTTTATTAATAGAAGCTTGAGGATTATTTTTCACCTGTTAAGGATATAAATAAGAATATATTTATTGCTCGCACTGTGTAAAATAGGTCTTAAAATATAAAAAATGTACAACAGTGTATCCTTGACGGGCGTGCAACATTTACAGGTTTAAAGAGATAGTAATTTCTTGTAATTCTGTTTTCGAAAAACGAACATTATATTTATCAGTTAAATACTTAAATAGTTGTACATAGCCATCTTTCCCGTCGTGAAAATACTCAGTTAAATCGTTACGCTGAAATGTTCTGATATGTTTTCTATGGATAATCTTGACGTGTGGATTTTGTTGAGTCAGAATTCAGATAGATACATGTTAATTGAAAATAAATACTGTTTTATTTTTATTTTAGGTTTAGAAATATTTTAACACACGCTTTGCAGGATTTTGGACACAACTTGTTTTTTACAATTGAGCATGAAATTTTAAACAAAAGTCGCTGATTTTTTTACTAAACAGTGTGGCAATGCGCTTGCCAATAGCAAAAAAGTGCCACGCAGTTATTTGAAAGTTGAAGTTCAAGTCATTGGCTAGCGCTTTAACTTTAGTCGTAACCTAGAGATCTAAGACCATTTATACTAGTAACAGCGAGCTGCCCGATATTCTTCTTCTACCTTATTCGTCTATAATTCGACTACTACGCGTGCTCACTATGTTCGCCTCTCACAATAAAAAACGGTATCCGTTCTTTTGAAAAACCTTTTTTCACAAATCTACACCTGATAACCAACGTTCGACAAACTCACGGGTCGTCAAATGATTATTACACAAAAAAACATTTCACAAATTGGTTACATCTCAAAATATTTATTTGACAAACTTTCATTACATAACGTATTATTTGACAATTGATTCGTTTAATATTTTAGTTAACTAATAAATGTTTAAAAACAAAACCAACACTTGACACATTTTTATTTTACAGAGTGTTGTTTGACAAACATTTCAAATTATATTTTAATTACTTAACAACTTAAACATTAAAACATTCCATTTAACAAAAATTAAAATTAAGTTCTACATCATTGGCAATTTTTTTGGCCATGCCACTGCTCTAGATTTTTCTGAAAATAAAATACATAAAAAAGTTGTTTAATTCATCGGACTGGTTAGGTAACTTAGGACCCAGATCCGACTCAGAGCACCCCGACTTCACCTAGTCTTGTCGCTACTACCCCTAGAGTGTATATAAAAAGTGCGGGAGCCAGAAGCTCAAGGGAGGTCCTGAGTGGAGCGAGCCATGCGAGGTCAAGCGTAGCGAAGGGGGGAGGTGGCGAGCGAAGCGAGTCGGCGACCTCCGTAGTGGAGCGCAGGCCGAGTATGGAGAAGCGACACTCAGGGCTGACCGCAGAGCTTCTGGTGGGAGCCCACCCGGAGTCAAATCTTAGTAATAGATCCTAATCGGACAGGTTAGGTCAAAACTCTGTGACAGGACCTAATCAGAACGGTTAACTCCTATGCACAATTTAATGGGTACTTTTATGATTTTGTACCTAATTTCACAACGGAAGATTTTTTTTGGTAAATGTTAAATTTGTAAAATGAATAGTATATGAAACAAAAAATGTACAAATAACAAAATTTCATTCGATGCATTGTCTAAATTATAGGTTCCCAAAGTGGTCCAAGTGAACCCCCAGGGGTCCATAAGAGACCACAAGGGGGTCCACATAGACATGGAAAAGAAAACAGGGGTTCATAAGTTGTTTGAGGTCAGATTGAACATTACAGAACGGGGAGTCTTGAGATTACTCTTTACAAAACTGAAACTAAATATTGATAATTTGACGTCAATTCATCAAGTACATCCGTCTCATTAAAAGTATGACTATTTTTTATTATTGATTTCCATTTCTTCAATTGTTGATTGTTTGCAATAGTAAATGCTTATAACTTTGTATAACCTCAAGTATTATTTTAATAAATAGGACCTAAGAAAATGGGCTACTTCTTTTTCTTCTTATCAACCCCAATTAAGGGTGAGTTTAGAAGTTTTGGGATATAGTAAAAATGTATGCAGGGGGTCTATCAAAAATACTACAACTTTGAAAGTGGTCCACGAGAAAAATAAGTTTGGGAACCTCTGGTCTAAATGTAACGTTTGCCGTATAAATGGTTATAAAATGATGGTTTGTAAAATAAAACATTTGTTGATGTAAGACATTTTTGGAATAAATATTATGCAAAACATTGTTTTTAAAATGAAACATTTTTGTGGTGTAAAGTTTTCGTAATGAATATTATACGATTAGTTGGTTTTAAAGTGATGTTTTGTCAAAAAATGTTTGTGAAACATTAGTGAACCATAAAAAACACGTGTTAAATGGCTTAATATAGATTTTTTTTTTATTTCATTTATGTTGATATAGATATTACTGTATTTTGATGTATGTATAATCAATTCCATCATCTAACATAATATGCACGTGATCAGTACATTTGGAACTTTCCATCAATTTTATCATTAGTAATGATCAAACTTTTCTCCCACACTTCATTGATCAAATCTTCATTTTTAGCTGTCTGTGACTCTTCTGCGATTTGGCATTCGTCAAAATACTTTCCAGTAATGTCCTTCACATCTTCAGAAACGGCCAAATGGATGCTCGTCTGAGCTCCTTCTTTAGGTGTCTTATAAATGGCTCCAATTATACCCACCAACAACTCGTTAACTACAGGAACGGATCTTTTAAAAATATTCGTCTTTACTACTCCTGGGTGTAAAGCATTGACGGTGACCCCTTTTGGGACCTTCCTTGCTAAAGCTTTCACCCATAAAATATTATAGAGCTTGGTGTTAGGATATATAAAGTGCCAACTCTTATGTGTTTCACATCGCATGTCTGCTAAATCTGGTCTCGCAAAGAAATGAAGGATTGAAGAAACCATGATGATCCGACTTGGTTTCGACGCTATTATCTTGTCCAGAAGTAAATTTGTAAGTAAAAATAGACCAAAATAGTTGACTTGACTTACGATTTCGATTCCGTCTTCCGTCAATTGATGTGGTAACCTGGCGGTACCAGAGTTGTTGATCAAAACGTCTAGACGGTCGTACGATTTTTGAAAATCTTCAGCGAATTTTCTGACACTGCTAAATTTGCCTAGATCCAGATGTCTGTGTTCTACATTCTTGTTTCCCGTGGTGGCTATGATATCGGATACAGCTTTAGCTGATATGTCTTCGTTTCTTGATGCGATGATGACCTTTGCTCCTCTGTTTGCTAGGTCCCTGGCTGTTTCCAGTCCTATTCCAGTATTTCCGCCTGTGATTAAAACAACTTTTCCGTCTAACCTTGCCTTGCTCTTGCACATTCTGGACGTCATTTTGTGATGCACTTTGAGATAAAGTAAAATTGCTGCTAACGCTATAAATGTGTATTTAAATACTGTTAAAATAATTTTACAAAATATGGAAAACATGTTGACGGGACTATGTATTGTAAATCAATGATGTTCTCAGATGTCGCAGCCATGTAAATTTAGCATTGTTGAAAAGATTTTATTTAAATGCAGTGAGTGCAGTAAAGTATACAAGTATAGTGTAGTCTGCTTAAAGGAGGTGTTTTGCAATCGTTCACAATAGTAGTATATCAGGAGCTCATCTCACCTTCATAAACATTTCCGAGCGCTTAAGCGCGACGTGTGACCGAAATACTGTCATTTATTTGATATGGCTTGATGTAAGCGTTGCCCTTCAGCGTGGTAATGCCACCACCATGCGGAGCACGCTTACTACTCGTAAAGGGTTCGAGAATCTTGGTTATCTCTAGACATTCATCGGTATAGGTATGGATGATTGTGTAATAAGGAGCTAGTTGAGAATGTGGTTGTAATTGTAATTTAGTTTTGATTAACATAGACTCTGCCCAAATAATTAACAATCATAAACTTTCAGGTTAGTAGACTGTTCACTTTATAATTGTATTATTATTAATGATCGAAAATTAGCAATAAAAATTATATATTATAACTCAAAAAGAATGTAGGAGCTCAATGGCGGAGACTAGTCTAGTCCAGTTCTAGTCAAGTCGGGAAACGATGACTGCCAATCTGGAGCCCTGGGTTCAAACAACCACTGCATTTTCGAAGTCACTCCCGCTAACTTAAAAATGGCGAAGGAAAACATCGTGAGGACACTGATATGTACCTAGAATCTTTCGAGGGCATGCGTCATTCGCCAACCCGGACTAAGCCAGCGTGGTGGACTTGACCTTGACTCTCTCCTTGCGAGAGAAGCCTCCGAATCCCAGCAGTGGGAACATTCAGTGGACTACTTATGAACCTGCTTATAAAACCCCTCTATTTTAAGTCGTAGGATCAAAACCATTCCTCTACAGATCGAAACACTTACGTGGACAAAAGAAGTCACGCTCGAGTATATTAAAGCCGAAAAATGCAACCAACTATGGACCTACATACTAAGTAGATAACTTCCTATTTAAAATGCATCTTACCTCTGTTTAAAGGGGTCTTGTCAATATAAAAACAATGAAATGTCTCGATGACTTATTTTAGTCGACGGACTATATTTACGCAGCTGACTGTTGAATGCAATACACATTCGTTTATTGACAAGGAAAAATACATGAAATTAATAAAATTGTTGCATTTAAGTACTTACATAAAAATATTAATGAATGAAAACATGGAATTAAATTGAGTTTATTATGCACTAATAACGCCTCGCGGTTTTACCCGCGTTCCTGTTACTGTTATTTCCTCGCAATTAAAGTGGTATTACGACGTAGCTATTATGGCTGTGTTAGACTATATTTTACTGTGTTCCAAATTTTAACCCCAACCTCAGTTCTGATCCAACGTGATTGAGAGAAAAATATCCAAACTTTGGCATTTATAGTACAGACAGAATGACGGGATGGACCGGATGGCAAACGCCACGCTCATAACTGTAACATCACGGAGCTATTTTATCATGAAGAGTCCAAATCATCGCTCAAGGACTTAAGATGATTAATCTTCTTTTTTTCCTGTAATTTACCTGTAGACATTGCCTTCCAATCCAGAAAACAGTAATATACGCACATTGTTTTTAACGGTGGAATAAGTTAGCTGTTTATGGTAATTTTATATTATATTTTTTGACGGCGCGGATTAGCCGGCGCGGCCGCCATCGAGCCGCCGCACTGTTTGCCCGTCGTAAACCAAGTTTGAACAAATAAAAACCCGTCATCCCTTGTAATTTATTCGAGGGTAAATATTTCATTCGGCTAACGAGCTCATTGTCTAACTTTATGATTCCATATTTCCGTATTTACAGAAGTCACCTCTCGAGTGGTCTCCGGGGACGTAGCCCTACAGTTTTAACTGTAGGTCTACTGTTTGTCTCAATAATAAATTCGCACATACAGGAAAATAAATAAAATACGTGCTATATTTTCGTAATAATTTATCTATACTAATATTATAAAGCTGAAGAGTTTGTTTGTTTGTTTGAACGCTAGGATCTCGGGAAGTATTGGTCTGAATTTACAGATTAGACAATACCTTGTACCACCGGTTACTTACGTTTTCAATCTGTGTATGTCCACGGGTGTATTTCCAAGGGGCTTTAAGAGAGCAATAGTCCACCCTATTTTTAAGAGCGGCTCAAGTACAGATGTTAACAACTACAGGCCAATCTCTGTCTTGTCCAGTCTGTCAAAAATCTTAGAAAAAAATACTAAACAAAAGACTCGTAAACTACCTGGAGGCACGTAATCTGATCGCAGACAACCAGTTTGGCTTTTGTAGAGGGAAAAGTACCGAAGATGCAGTGCTTTAACTTACAAGCTCCGTAGTCAGAAATCTGGAAGGTAAGGACAAGACTATCTGTGTACTACTGGATCTCTCTAAAGCATTTGACACGGTGTCCATCCCCCTTCTACTCGCAAAGCTGGAGGACATGGGAATACGCGGCCAGGCTCACAGAATTTTTGCTGATTACTTGACTAACAGAACACAGTCAGTTAAAATAGACACCGTCATCAGCACGGAGCAAAATATAACATGCGGTGTGCCGCAAGGTAGTGTGCTGGGGCCTACATTCTTTACTAGTTATGTGAATGACATTTGTATGCTTAATATTCCAAATTGTAAAATCTTAATGTATGCCGACGATACAGCTCTGGTTGTCCATGGGAGTACCTGGGAAGTGGCACAGGATCATGCTGAGAAAGCTCTTGCAGAGGTGATGTCTTGCTTGTCGAAAAATATTCTGACCTTGAATATAGGTAAGACATTGTATGTCGCCTTCTCACCAAGTGCAAATATGCGGCCACCAATCGGTTCTCTGAGGATTAAGGCTCACACTTGTGGACAGGAGGGCACATACTGTAATGGTCAGGAAATCTCGCGTGCTTCCCAGGCTAAGTACTTGGGAGTGACGATTGACGACACTTTGAATTGGAGTCCTCATCTACGGAATGTAATTTCCCGCACTAGGAAACTTATGTTTGTCTTCAAAAGGCTAAGGGCGACTGCATCACGGGAGCTTCTAAAGACAGTGTATTGTGCTCTTGCGCAGTCTGTGTTATCATATTGTATCACGGCGTGGGGAGGCACCTACACTACTAATATGCTCTCCCTGGAAAGGGCACAGAGAGCAGTACTAAAAATTATGACTGGTAAACCACGTAGGTATCCTACTAAATTGTTGTATAAGGATTGTGCTGTTCTCACGGTCAGACAGCTCTACGTGAAGCAGGTGCTTCTCCGCAAACATTCAACACTCCCGTACAGTCGATCCAGCGGGCGAAGGAGTCACTCTGTCTGCAATATAACTCGCACACGAACAGCCCTTGCCAACCGACATTATGATGACGTAAGCGCCCGATTATATAACCGAGTGAACAGAACCCTAAATATTTACAGTATGAGTCTGGTAAATTGCAAAGTTACGCTTGAGAGATGGTTGATGAGCTTGACTTATAACAACACCAAAACTTGCTCAAAATTACCTCATAACGCGAAGCTATGCGACAAAACACATATAGACTTTTTTCCTACCACACACGACATACTCTCACACACTCACAGACACCCTCACACACACACACACGGACACCCTCACTCACTCACCCACACTCCCTCCCACCCTTGGACACTCACCCTCACACACTCTGCCAGACTCGCACACACACCCTGACACACGAGCATACAATCCACTATTATGCCATAAAAATATCCTATTTCAATTGTAAGTTAATATTATTGTACTAAAATTTTTAAATCTAATTTGAAGTTATTGTAATTATTATTATTTTTTTATATTTTTTCTCTGATATAAAATAAATGTTGTAAACAATATAGATAATAATCAAGAATTGACGAAGTGTACTTATATAGATTGAAGTAAAAACGAATAGGCCTAATACCCAAAATACAGGTGTGAACTCACCTAGTTTGGGAAATTAGTAATGTAAGTGAATATGTACCGATTTTATTGAATAAACATTTTTATTATTTTTATTATTATTATTATTTTTCTATTGCATAGTCCATTTATCGAGGAAGGCTATCTATAGAACATAACGCTACTTTGAATCAATAATATAACAAAAACGAGGGGAAAATATTCCTTTTTGAGAGTTTTTGTAGCGTGCTTTGACGTGACAGCTTGTGTCTAAGATTGCGTCATTGAATATGAACCTATTCTAATCGTTTCTAAATCTGAGTTGGTTTGACCAATTTCCGACAGGTGGCGTAGCAGGTAGCGGAAGAGGATTTTTGTTTGAAAGCGATATTCTCAGGAATGACTGAACCGATTTCAGTCATTCTTTCACCTTTGGATATGTACGGGGTATCAGTGCTATATAATGTACCACGGGCGAAGCCGGGGCGGACATCTAGTATGAAACATACGGGATATTTACTGTTGTTATACAGGGTTACTGGCAATCAGCCTGCATCAATTTAATGGCATGTTCTGTACAAAATAATTAAACAAACAACTTTTTTTGAAACTCAATACACATACCATTTTTTTTTTGTTTTTTTCCTCTCTTGCACTGCTTAGCTCTATACGCATAGGCACTTCATTCATGTAGCATTAACAAAAGCGCGCCCTCTTGTTACGCAGAGTTCAATATTTTTAGATCAGGCAAGTTTACTTTTTTTCTAGACAGTGATTTGGACTCATTTTAATGTAATACACGAGTGACTCACGTATAATAAAGTCAGTCCAGTCCGACTTAAGTTTCGAGCAGCAACCGCGCGTACGCACTCTCCTTGAAAAAAAGACTCGGAGAAAATAAATATAAAATAAATAAATCAGTCTGGACTGAATTTATCAAACATGAGTCATCCATGTATTAATTTAAAATGTGTAATATCCACGGTAGTTTTTATAATTTGGACTCTTCATATTCCAATAGATGCGTGGACCGTTTAACTGGCGTCGTTACTTACAATTGAATTCAAATGTTTGTACTGTGTCTGGGTGCTTCTATGTCTAATAAGTATGTATTTAAAACTATATTAGTATTATATCAGCTATCTGACGCCATAGTACAAGCTTTGCTTAGTTTGGGGTCAGATGGTGTTGTGTATAAATTGTCCACCGATATTAAAAAAATTAAAAAATTACGTCCGGGTCTTGCTTGTCTTGTTACTCTGTATTATAAAAAAATAAGGTTGCGTAATTAATCCCTGGTTTCACAGGCTAATAAAGCATCATCGTATCAAAATAATATTAGCGTAATAAACTCAGGTGGTAGCTCGAAACGTCACATTTCTACCGTTTCCATAATGTTACCTGCAGTTTTGTCAACCCCGAGACAGGCAGCACCACGGGCGAGGGGAGAGGTGTCGCCTCTTCATTATAACCGTGTATTTATATTAAGGACAATAAGGCCTCGCTCGGGAACTTTACGAATTAATTAAAAAGCCGCCTTCAGACTCGCGCAGTCACGCGGGGACTGCCGAGCGGCCGTTGCGTGGATTGGACTCACGCAGTACATTACCTCCGCACTTGAGCGTTTGAACTTAGAACTCAAAACAAAATCAATAATATAACCAAATCTAGTCTTGATACTTTCAGTGAGTGATTCATATTCTGAACATAGCACAGCATTTACTGAAGTGACGGTTGGTGTAGTCCGGGGAACGGCGCCTGCCGAACCGGAGCCTAGTTCAAAGCTCATGCACTGGACTGGACTTATATTTTCGGAGACACGTGTATACAATGCCGCTAGCTTAAAAAAATTGGCAGTCATAGGTACTGCCGATAGAAGTGAAAACTTATAATGGCCAATAGATGGCCATGAGTATGGTCATCTGGTGGCCATTGTCCCGAGTTTACCAGAAAATTTCTTTTCATTCCCAAGCGTGATGTTAGAATTCAATTCACAGCCCACGAGAAATCTGTCTGTCGCGCACCAAAAGAAGTTTCACTTCAAAAACGGTGAAGAAAAACATCATGAGAAAACCATCATGTAATCTTTCGACGTCATGTGCCACCACACCACATCCACGAACCCGCACTGGACAAGCGTGGTGGACTATGGTCTTGACTCTCTCCTTGCGAGAGAAGGCCGATTCCTAAAAGTGAGCACATTTAGTAGGCGGCTTATGCTACGGGAATTAATCACCGTCCACCACGGACCACATCGCTCCTCCATATTATGCGACATAGCGGTCAAGAGCAAACCCATTATCGTTAAAAAGTACCTTGTCCATTCCCAAATTGATAAAAGTATCCTCAATTTATTTTTCATGTTAATATCCGGTTTCTGAGACGTAGCATAAATGACGTCACATTTTATCAAAATGTTGCGTCCTTTCCATTTCAATGGCTACTTACCATTTGCACGCGTTTCAAATTATTTTTATTGCTACATAAATGCTGTAATTTATTACGGGTAATTTACCGCAAAAGCCTATTTATAAATAGGTTCGTTCGAACAGCTCTCATTGGGAGCTCATATCGGTAATGTTATTTTAGGTCCTATTTCAAAATATTGAAGGACTGTGACTTGAAAATTTAGTAAGAGTTTTAAAGGTACGCTGGTGTACATATATATACTTCACTTTCTTTTTCCATTATTGGGTTTGATTCATCGACATAAACCAATGGATGTGCCCTGAGTAACTTGAAATTGGTAATAAACTTGCGTCTCTATGCGTGTCGTAAGCAGTTTACACATAACCAATCTACTTGACCCCTAGAATCACTAGCGGCGCAATATGCTGTGGTTCTACTTATATTGGTTGTTGACAACGAATAATCATAAGCAAAATCGTCCGGCGTTCACCGCTTCCTCCAACCGACTGGGACGGAATGAGTGAGCTCACTCTTCTCAACTCTATTGTGTGTATATGTGGAATCGTAGCTCTTAATCAGATGGAGTGATTTCGATTCCGATTTATTTAATTTGAAATCAAAAAAAGAAAATGTGTCATATAGTCCTGTTCGCATTTTACATACAGAAATAAGTAGTACAATTTAAACTGAATACAGAAAATGGAATAAAATAAAAATAATCTAACGAATAAAACGTACAATAAAAACAATAAAAGGAGCACGTTTGCAGTGCTGCTATGATGCTAATACGTATTGGCATTGCCTTTTATACTATCATTACTCGCCTACCCTTTTCCCACTTTATGAAGGGTCGGTACAACCTGTACCTGTGTATTTGTCAAAGCTGAGTTTACTCCTTTCCTATCCATGCCTTCTTTCACACAATCCAGCCACACTTTTTTTGGTCGCCCTCTGCCACAACATCCATCAACATTCATATGTAAAACTCTTTGGGTTCTGTGGTCTTCATCCCTACGCATAACAAGACCAAACCACGGTAACCTGGAGCTATTCAACCTTTAACCAACTATAAATATACAAAATAAAAACAATTCTCCTCAGCTGGCATTATTGCTTGATCGGCATGAACTTTAACATTTGCTTAGTTTATTCGGGCTCAGTGGTTTTAAGAGTTATAATAGTTTAAAGTGTCTGTTTTAAAAGAACCTAATTGTCGAGATAAGTCTGCCGCCCGAGCAAGCAGAGCCCTCGCTCCACAGTCCCAGGACCGAGTAAACTTTAATATGGTTTAAAACTTCCGGAATGTTTCACAGCTTCGCCCACTTCGAGACAAATTGCGGCACGATTTACAGGTTTTTTTCTCAAAGTCGACGGTAATTTCACCCTTCGTTGGGTCATTCGCTGCAGTCACAGATTGAAAAGGTACCTCGGGAACTGCTCTCTTAAAGAAATATTAACACAAAGGTACTTACAGTTTGTTTTACTGTTGTGCAACTGTAATTCGTCTTTTTGTACTTGATTTTTTCTTTATTTCTAACTAATTCACGAGGTTTGTAATAATTGCGCTCTTTTCTATGTCCTCGGGAGAAAGTACCACACATATTTGTGTTAGTTGTTCTACTGCCAAGCAATTATATAGAAACATTACTATGTTCCAGTTTGAAAGACAAAGTTACTAGAAAAAATCCAAGCAAATAAATAACAACTCTGGGTGACGGGCGAAATGCATTACTAACAGTCAGTGTGATTTAGTCTCTACATCTTATATCTCTGAGTGACACTATGCTGTTACGGACAAGCGTTATAACTTGACCATCGGGTGCATTTCTTGCTCACTGCTCACTCTATATTGTAAAACTAAATAAATTACGCCCAAAAAAAACAAAGCGTCTTCTAGAAATTACTGAAGATACATTTGTCTTGAATAAATCGCACAATAGTACAGTGACACATAAGTATAGTAATTCAATTACAACAACTTCCCCATTCCCTATTTTTTGTTGGGCGTGATTCAATCCTCTCGGACAAAAAGTGAAGTAACCTCAGGTCTGGCCAAGCTAACTGCAGGGCGGGCCGATCGGCCCTCGAAGCTTAATTAATGGGTCGCAGGATTAGCCCGAGGGTCGCTCGCCCAACAAGCGACAATTAGTTGGATTGTTTTCTGAGACTCGCCTCCGATGCGGGATTTGTTTTTTGGAGAAAAGAGGTGATTAGTCATTTCATTAGTTTAAGGAATTGCTTATTTGTCAAAGATAAAATTGCAGGAAGTAATCTTTACTTAAGTTGCTTTTATAGTAATTATTTCTTTGATGAACCGATTTACCAAAAGAATGTCGAGGGGTTTTCTTTCTATTATGTTGAATAAGTTCTTTGTTTTAAAACATTTGCCTAAAACAAAGTAAAAAGGTTCCAATATTTGAGTCGCAACTTGTGAAACTATTTATGGGAATAATTATTATTTTTTCTATAGTCTCTATATGTATGTATTAACAATGAAATAAGTATGTAGACTATTATATTACATGCCCTATCTGGCTTCCAAAATACAAGTTTTGCTTAGTTCAAGGCTAGAGTTTATGTACGCAATGTTCATTAACATTTATCTATTTCTAGGTTTTTGTTATTCAAAGTAGACACCTGAACAAATTTGTGAGCATTTCTATCAATTATTTTGATCACTGAACTTTGCTGTTTTATCGCTGTCTCTCTCTCTCTCTTTAGTTATCTTTAGGTACAATGTAGCTCGCTCGCACCAGGTGCTCTGCTTGCTTTGCTTTTTTCCAGCTGCCTATCTTACTAACATAAAAAATGTATGTTGGAGACAGAGTCTCGCCATCATTATTAATTATTGATCGCATCTTTTTGATCGTTCTGGGCACTACTATATTGCAACTCAATTGAAATTGGATTGCGACATGTTTATGTATTTTCGGATTTTTAGATATTTAGATGTTTGTTGCACAATCAAGATTAAGAAAAGTGAACCCAACGACGTACTTACATACTATAACAAGGACAAAATTACAAAATTTGATTAACCCCCGACTACCTCGGATTTGTTATCTGTACAACATTTTACTAGTCAAGCCCTTTAATTTGATACCCATATTAAGGGAGTTGTGAAAAAAAATGTATTTCGCCATTTTGTGGTACCGGCCATCTTGGATTTGAAGTTCGTCATGGTGCAAAGTATTCTACTAGTCAAACCCTTTCATTTGGTACCTATATTGTTGTAGTAGTAAAAAATATATAATGTGCCATTTTGTGGTGGCGTCCATCTTGGATTTGAAATTTTGTTACAATGTATTGTATTTTGCAAGTCAAGCCCTTTCATTTGATACCCATATTGAGGTAAGTTGTGAAGAAATATTTTGTCCGCCATTTTGTGGAGGCGACTATTTTGAATCAATATTAACCAAATATAGCTAAGAACATCGGCACGGATATTAATTAACCTTCAAGTAAAAAAACCGCATCGAAATTGGCCTATCCGTTTGAGCTCTACGGTGCCACAGACAGACATACAGACAGACATCGACGTCAAACTTATAACACCCCTTTTTTGGTCGGGGGTTAAAAATAGATAGTCTGGAAAAACATGTACTCTATTTTTTTTTCGGAAAAATCACGAAAACGGGAGCTACGCGGGTAAAACCGCGGGCAGATATTTTAAAAATTATGTCACTGTAAAATTGTTAACAAAAAACAACGAATCTATCGACGTTAGATTACAAACTAACCTACCGTAAGATTATAATGTCACGCATTAGATTATAATATGGCACTGTCGACAATTTTATAGTAACATTTTGTATTCAGGTTCAGCGTAGCTTGTATCGGGGGTATCTCTCCAGCAACGTATAGCCACAGCGTAGGTCGCACCAACCGAGCTAGCTCGAGGCCCGCCCGGTCCCGGGAGCCGGTAACTGCGTTATCTCCGGCCCGCGCGGACCGGATTATGGTAATGCGGCCCGCTGATAACCACCACTGTTTACATTTCACTTCTCACGACGAATATACCTAACTCGAGTCTCGTGGTACTTGGTTAGTTTAAATGTCTTATGGCGTGTTAGAGACACGATTTATTGTTCACACGTAATACATCAATATGCACTTTGAAGTTGTGCGCACGCAACTGGCGTTGTCACTTCCAGTGATTTCTTCTAGGCCACTTTAAAATAAACAGCCCATTTCAGGTTCCCCCTGCTGGGTCTCAAAGTCTCCTCCCACACAAAAAGAGAAGAGGTCGTAATCCACCACGCTGGCCAAGTGCTCCTGAGCTTGTTCTAGAATGATGAATTCTTAAATTCTGCGATGATAGTGATCTTATTACATATGCACTTGGAAAAAATATTCTGGTATAGGTGCAGGTGGAATCCGAACCTAACCAGAACCGAACCAGATACATTTGACTTACCTTGTGACATAGTTTGTCAGTTAGTCTGTTCACAGAGTTATTGGGTTTGATTCCCACCGTGGACAAATATTTGTTTGCTGAAAACAGATGTTTATTCTGTATGGCTTGGTGTTTTTGTGTAGCATATGTAGTATGTAAAATGCTATTTCAGCTGTCTTTGATACAATTTGGAAGCAAAAAAATTGTTGCGATTCATTTGATTCATACTCTGATCGGCTTTTTATTCTTAAATTTTAACCTCACAATAATTCTTCCAATACATTCGTTCCGATGCAAAACAGGACGTCTTTTTAGTCTAATCCTTCGATGAAAGATATAAAACTCGTATTATAAGTTAGCAAACGGTATTTGGTGTCAGAGCCTCAGGCCATCTGGTGTCCCTGTTTACTGTTGGATAAAGCCTAGCCTATTCTAAACATTTACCCCAGCTTACGTGACCTTTCAAGATCAAAGTGAAATCAGTACAAAACTTTTCGACATTTGTGGCGGCAAACAAATTCTGAGAAACAAGATTGGAGAGAAATTACGCTTTCAAATTTTTGTTTAAACATTAGGCAACGAGAGGACCCGCGTCTGTGACGGCAAATGTTTGACTGACGATACAATGAGGCACTCAAAAAGAATGTAATATACTGAGGCGCTTTCCAAATGCAAATTGACTGTCAAAAATAGTTCTAAATTTTGGCAAGTGTGGCACCACTATTGGTTTTTGTGGAATTTCCCCAACAAAGTAAAACATTGGCGCCATCTATGGCGAAATTGGCAAATGTCTTTGACAGGTCTTTTTGCATCTTGAAAATGCCCCATTGAGGAGCGATAATTTGATTTTAGAAGAAAAGTAAGTTTTTAATTCTATCAATCAAAATATTTATAACTATCTGTGCCCGCGTTTTTATGTCACGGAATCCTGTTTATTTCCCTGAAGTAAGAGTGCCCTAAGTTATACATTAAAACATTACCTATCTAGTAGTGAAATCCCCGTCATAATCAGCCCAGTCGTTTTCGAAGTTAACCGGTACAAACAGGCAGACAGACAGACAAACAGACAGACTGAAATTGTAAAAAAATTAGGTGTATATATCGGCTATGCATATTATATAAATTCATACATAAATACAGTAAAAAGCGGTTTTTATAATATTAGAAACAGACACTTACATTTTATTTATTTGTATAGATTCATAGATTTCAAGAAGATAAGTCTGATTTAGCTCTATTCTATCTATTGAACCTACAACCTCACGTTCGTGAAACAGCACATTCTAGCTAGAGTTAGAGCAGCACGCTTTTCGTTTGACGATGTTTATGTAGTTCTCAAAAATAAAGAGCCGTTTAGATATTTTCAAAATACCCTTTATTGTATTGTTGAATGAAACTGCAATACGCGTAAACAATAAAATAATCTATCTATATAAAAATTGTTTTGTTGGTTTGTGTACGTTCAAAAAGTTCTGCACCGATCGAGCTGAAATTTCATAGTGATATACTAGCGGCCCGTTCCGGCTTCGCTCGGATATTGTCACATAAAGCCCATTAATCGAAATAAAAACTATCCTATCTTTTAAGTTGGATCAATCTACACACGGTGTCCAAATTTGATTAAAATCGGCTAAGTAGTTTAGGAGTCCATGGCGGACAAACATCGTGACAGGACATTTATATATATTAAGATAATCCGCATCAAGGATTGTTTTTATCTAATTTTTGCATCACAATGTGTCACAGCAAAGCGTGGCAGGGTACAGCTAGTAAGTAACAAACAAAAGATTTTAGTAATTTTTAAATTATTACGAGTATTTTGCAAATTTCAACCTCCTTTTATTAACCGACTTCAAAAAAGGAGGTTTCTCAATTCGACCGTATATACATGTTTTTTTATCGCCTTCAATAATATAGGTAGTTTTCGAATTTTTTGTATGTATGTTACGAGATAACTCTACTAGTACAAATATGGCGGCTTGTACTAGTACTAGTGCAAGCCGCCATAGCTTTGCTTAGTTTGGGGTCAGATGGTGTTATGTGTGAATTGTCCACCAATATTTATTTATTTAATTATGAATAGATTGTTATGATCCTTTATTTTATGTATGATAAAAAATAGTTCAGAGTTGGTCCCGTAGTCTCTCTTATAAAAATCGGTGAGATGATTCTTGAAATATGAACAAAAAACTAAAATTTTCTTAAATTTATCTGGACGACGCAACGTAGTGATTGATTGCTTCTTATGAAATTTTATCGAGTGTCTAAATTTAACTGTATACTGAAGTCGGCTTTTCTTTTTTTAAGAAAATAAATTATTTAAGGATGAAGCTCTAAGGCAGTGTTATAATACATCTTCCTCAATTAAAGTTTCTATACACTCCACAAATACACGTCCAAGTTGCGGCCGCGCGGAGACGTGGATGAATCTCCGCAATCAGTCAACATTGTGGAGTTATGCGCATTAGTTCAGGAAATTAAACTAGAACTCAAGGGCTTTGACAATTCATCCTCCGCCCGAGGCCCGGTACAGCTGAGCGGTGGTCGAGCGGACCAGTGTGGAGGTTATAACTTCAGGAAATCGTATTTGATAAGTAATGGACTTGGGCAAATCTCGGGCTAACACTGATTTTCGCCCGACGAAGAAGAAGAGGTTCTCTATTCGACTGACATTTTATGTATACCACAGAACTATGTTATTCGACTATACTAATAATAGTACAAAAAAAAAGAAATTACAGGGCTTAGAGATATAATATCTTAGATCTCTGGGTGACGAGTGCAGTGCAGTGCTAGGTAATGATTTGTACTCTGCGAGTTCCAATGGTATATTATAAATGCCAAAGTTGCCAAATGCCGTCGCAAAGTCTGAATGGATCGAGTTGAAATTTGGAATACAGCTAAATTATAGTCTGAACTAATACGTAGGCTACTTTTTATTACGGGAAAATAACGAGAACTGAAACTACGCAGGTGAAACCGTGGAGAGCTGCTAGTACTTTATAATTTAAGCGCATCATTTTTTAAGACAGCTCATTCAAAATTTTATTCTTATAACATTTGTTTTACAAATATTATAAGAATAATATTTGTAAAACAAATGTTATAAGAATAAATAAACAAAATCTTAGCATTGAGCTTTAATACAACACCCAGTAAGCAAAAACACGAGTCAGTAAGTTCGTAGTCGTGACTCAAAATGTGTAAATCAATAATGAAGTCAGGAAACCGCGATCAATGCCGTGAATAAGAATGTATTCCCGATAATTGTCTGTGAAACTACACACGTGACTAAATTAAAATAAATATAATCTATGATCAATTAAGTGGGTACTCGAAATAAAAAAAATCCTAGATGAAATGTTTTCGTAATAATATCCTTCGACCCACTAACGGACTGTTAACATATAAGCTATGACCAAAAAGAGAATTGTGCTTGAATGATTCTGAATTAAATGACATAAAATCAGCACTTTGAAATTGCGAAAAAACAAAACTTTCAGCGTCCAAAGCATTGCGTGCTCTTACATATACAAGTTGGTAGATGAGGTATTTTCGGCGCATTAATTAGGATAATAAGATACAAGATACAACATCCAAGATCTCATGTGAGAGTTTGCGTGTTTGGAAGTTTGTGGTTCAAACACTTCGGAACGACTCAACGGATTGAGTTCGAAGTTAGGACGTAAATAGATTAGAGACAAGAATAGCACATACACTATCTTATTATAGCCTAAAATACAAAGCTGCTAAGGAGAATGGAAGAACCATTAACCAATTCTAGGATGGTATAATTTTTATTTTATTTTCTCAAGTTAGGGAATCTTACAGCTAGGTACAACACTAAAGGGTAACTTTAGTATTAAAATTAAATTAACGTGGTTGTTACACATATTTCATTATATAACGGGACACTCACGTATATACGGTCGGTCAATCCGACTCGAGTTTCGGCCGCGTCCGGCGGCCTTTTTCGAGGAGAAAAAAATCGTTTTTTAAAGGGTAACGTTATGGGTTCAGAAGGCCGATTACAAAATTCCACTTATAGTAAAAAAAAAGTAAATCAGGTAGACCTATGATATGAAATATATAAATAAATAAAAAACGCTAGAATAAACCAAACAAAATACCTACAATTTAACTCAAACAAAGTAATCACTTGCAAGAAGCTTCTCACGAGTATTATACTTAGTAATAATAATACTTAGTACCTAGTTCTAAGTTAGTTCTTGTTTCTAAATTGTATGTTGTTGAACATCATAGTTAAGTAATGAAATTGAGGACGCTGCCTTTTGCACCACAGTATTTATACCAAAGCAAAAGGCAGAGCCACATATTATAATTCATTGTATTTGTATTTCTATTTAATAAATTATCTCTAGTTATCTTACTACTATTATAAATTACAAAGTGTGTATGTTTGTTGCTCAACTATGTCGGATAGCTTAATGGATTGGGTTGAAATTTGAAACACATATAGATCAAGGTTAAATTTAAGTCAAAGATTTTATTCGTTATTGTACAATTTACACGTCAATATTTTTTTATTTATTTATAAAAAAGCAAACAAATACTACTTATTTTCAAAGTTATAAATTAATATGTCACTGTAGGTACAAAGTCAAAGTCAAAGTACTTTATTCATAAACTAGCTGAACCCGCTACTTCGTTCGCGTAAGCAGATGTTACTGACTTATAGTGTAAATTAGTTGGAAGTATCGTACGTCAAAATATTTGCATAATGTAATCATTGAAAAACCGAGTAAATTTGTTTTCCCACACAAAAAAATATTTAATTTTTTCATCTTTATTTTTGTTTTTTTTAAACAAAATCAAACATACTTATTAAGGTTTCGTAGTATCGAACATAGCCGCAAGTGTTAAGTTTATAGGATTTTTATAGGATACATTACGAAAATTCTGATGTGCATGATCTGATTACCTACTTTTCTCTTTTTTATCCGCAAGCTGTTTTCTAGCTGTTACCCGCGACTTCGCCCGCGTAAAATTTTAAAATTAAATTAAAAAAAGCCTGTGTGGAATCAAAATTATTAAAATTTTGAGTTTTAATGATAGGTACTCAAGCAAGTTGAACCCGTAAATCTAAGCCAAGGCTTAGTGAAATGTTAATGTATGAATTTAATTGTAACACAGAAAAAAATCCAAGAACGAAAGAATCCAAATTCGGCATCAAAATCCTTTTAGCAGCAAAAACTTATTAGTACAATTTAGAATACCAGTAACGCCACCTAGTGATGAAAGAAAAAATACATACTACAATAGCAAAACATTGATTTAAATGGCCTTTAGTGCTTTTAGATTTAAACTGGCATTAGCGCCATCTAATGAGAATATAATGTTGCTTGTTATTTTGATTGTGAACGCCGATCACCTGTATTATCTACGCCAAAACGGGTGCATATATTTTTAATTTTTGGCTTTTACCTTACCATCACATCAAGTTCCTTACAAAAATATATACTTATTATAGATTAATATGAAGTTAAACGAAAATATAGACTTAGACCCCATGTGAAATTTTAGACTCTAAACTATGTGTGGTATTTCAGACTATAAGTTATCTGTTTCAATTTTCTACCAAATTTGCTTAGTCTTTCCGACGTCACAGTAACCGATTTGCTATTTCTGATTACAAACTACGTGTGTTTCGAATTCCTTCCAAATATGTTCAGCCGTTCCAACGTTGTCCTGTAACTGTAAATATTATGAATGTCAATGTTTGGATGTTTGTTACTTAATCATGGCGGATCGGGCTGAAATTTGAAATACAATTAGATTATAGTCTGGAAGAACACATAGGCCAAACATTGCCTATGTATAGTTACTTATCTATATGTCCCTATGTGTTACTTAAGCTAAGCCAAGAATATGTTTCAAATTTTAACTCGATACATTCTGCCATTCCAACGTAATTGAGCAGCAAAAATTTAAATATTGACGTATTTATATAATACTAGCTGACCCGGCGAACTTTGTTCCGCCTTAATGGCAATAAATAAGCAGATTGTGTTTTTTTTTTATTGGAAAAATACAAAAAAAATTAAATAACTACAAAAATCATTCATTATTATTTCGTATTTTAGTACATAGGTTGCTCTTCACTTAAGCACCTTGTGATACACGACATTTTTTGTTTTATTATCAGGCGCAAAAACAAACAACGCAGATGGTCTTCCCACCCGTGAACACGCCACGTATAATTGACCATGGGAAAAACATGAATGTTCTAGATTTAAACCACAAACTTTTAAGGATTGGCCTTGTGATTTGTTGATGGTCATGGCAAATGCAAGACGTATCGGAAATTGAAGTCTTTTAAATTCAAACGGCATGTCGGTTGGGATCATCGGGATCCTCGGAATGAGAACTTCCTCACCTTTGAATTTTCCTATCATTATCGTAGCGTAAATTACATTGTTCATCAATTTACTAATCACCAAACGCGTACCGTTGCACAGTTTTGGTTGGTTTATGTTTCGAAGCATGATTACTACGGAGCCAACCTTTAGGCGTAAATTGTGCGGTGGTAAGCCAGGCACGTCCAAAGAGTTTAAAAATTCAATTGGATAGTTGGTGGCTTCATCTTCATTTGTGACGCAGTCAATAGATTTGAATGAATGCATTGTTCCAATGATTTTATTTTGAATTATGTAGTTCAGGTCATCTACGTCTTTATTCTTAGCCGCTTAAATTGCTCGCTCACTCAACCATTCATTATTTTTGTAGTTAGAAATAATATTTGAAATACATTGTTGATAAGTTCGTCTTTGATGAGACAAAATTACAGAAATTATTTGGAAATGATATTAATCCGCTTGATTCATCGACAGGTACTTGACCATTACCGATAGTCAGCAATTGCTCGAGAAATCTTCAGCAGATGTATCATTAAGCAATGTAACTCTCATGTTTGTTGTCAGCTGCAGTTTCTTCACATAGCGCCATAGATTTGACGATTTGAGGCAAGCGTTTATTTCGTCGGCAGCCGTTGATCTTGGAATTACTGGCAGTATTTGGCGGAAATCGCCAGACAGTAAAACCATTGCTCCTCCAAAACATCTCGAGTCATTGCGTAAATCTTTTAAAGTTCGGTTAAGTGCTTCTAATGCACGTTTATGCGCCATTGTGCATTCGTCCCAGATTATGATTTTCGTTGCCGCTAAAACTTTGGCCATTGCTGAGTGTTTTGCAATATTACACGTTGGTTCTTCAATAGTTTGAAGATTTAACGGTAATTTGAATGCTGAATGAGCCGTACGGCATCCTTCTAACAATGTGGCTGCTATTCCAGAAGAAGCAACTGCAACAGCTATGTTGGATCTCGACCGAACAGTTGCTAAAACTAATGACATAAGGAATGTCTTGCCAGTTCCACCAGGGCATCTAGGAAATATAAACCACCATTTTCATCAGCGATTGCCTTCATTAAAGTATCATAAACTTCCCTTTGTTGGTAATTCAACAGGGTACATTCCTTTGGACTACTAAATCTAATTCCTGGTGATTATATTCACGTTCCCGTTCCAATTCTCGATTAAATGCGTCATTCATTTCACGATTTGGCGCTGGCATTCCTAACCTGATTAATAAATTACCGCACATGAGGTAACACATATCTTCGATCAAGAGTAAAGCGCGATTATGTATCTCCTCATTCATCTCAATATCGTGATTTCTGGAACTGACACGACTTTGATGTAAAATATCTTCTGACATACTATCCTTGTATTTGTGCCACAGGTTACATGGGTTTGATGGAAAACATGTCGAAATTATGATAGCGAATAATGTGCGTATCTGACTTGGAGATGCAGAGATAATGGCTTCAGCGATTGTCGTATCCCAATGGGTATCGTTTTCTAATAAGTTCAATTCTTCACATGCAGCACGATATGTTGGGAATATTACACCATTAACAGTTCGTAGTGTCTCAAATGAAGTTGGCCCACGCACATTTACCAGCAACAACCGCAAATAGAAACATTCATTATTCTTTGGATGAACTGTATACATACGACCAAGAGCATCAGTAGAACGCACATCTGGATACCCAGGAACCGCATCACCTTGCTTCCGTCTTTGAAAATTCTTGGAAGAAGCATTCCAAGTATAATAACGTGGCATCTCCGAGTAAAGCAAAGTTCGTGCAAACTGATCGCTTTGGCAGATTGCAAAAAACTGGTCAATGTAGTTGCTGGAGGTGTTTCAGCACGTTGCGTAGCATTCGAAGCCGTGAAATATACTCGTTGACCATTCTCCAGATGCACCGCCAAATGTATAACAGTAGGATGACGTTCGTGAATGGGAAATGCGAATATACGCCAAATCGCTTCATTACAGTTCACATAACGACCAACTTGATAGCGTGAAATTTCATCGTTGGTATTCGAGGATTGCAATCCAAAAACCGCCATATCACTGCCTTTCGTGACATATTTGCAAATATATTTTATTGACTTAACTGAATTGCAGTATTCAACGTTGCAATGTGTCTTGAACGTTTTAGAAATAAGTGGCGAATATGGAACAATCCAACTGTTGTCGATAACGAAATCCATTCTTTTCACTTTCGTTGTGACAGTTCTACCGTTGTCATCTGGTGATCGACGCCGATACAGCGGATACCCATCGTTGCCAGTGACAGTCTCCGCCGTTAATTTCCGTGGATATCGTTTAGAGCACCTTCCATCGACCATGCAAGGTGATTGGGGTTGATGGCACCACACGGTCCATGAATCATATTAGTAGTAACAACATCATCATGTAGGTCTGGATCGACTTCATTATCAGGAATCTCGGCACATATGATATCATCTATTTGGTCAGGCTGAATTCTTTCCACTAACCAAATAAGAATGTGTGTGCGGCAGGCCTCTCTTTGCCATTCGATTGAATACATCCAGCATCGAGTATCTCCAAAGATGCGTTGTTTAACAATAAAGTTCATCAGGGACCGAATTTTTGCCTGAATATACGTGCTGTGATGTCGTGTCTATCATTTGATGTTTGTCCGGGAAGCAGCAATTGAGTAATTTCTATCCATTTTGGATTACAGGTAAAAGTAATAAAGAGATCTGGCCGGCCGTAATGACGAACATATGTCATTGCATCTTGTGCATATTCATGCATATGACGTGGGCTACCAATGTACGTCGCCGGCAGAATAGTTAATCGACCAATATTAGCTGCATTTCCTTCAGTACTAACTGCATCACGTAAATGGATGTATTCCTCAGAACGCAGTTTGGCTTGGTTCAACCTAATAAATGTTAAACGTTCCGTTTCTATTTTTACATACATGTCAACGCAATACTGCTGAAACAATCGACGAAACCGCAGCAAATAGTTGTCAGCATTTTGACGAATCATCAAACGATATGCATAATAATTCATTGAGCTAACTTTCTTTGTAGTTTCTTCACCTGAAATTAAAAATTTGATAATTAACCATTTCAAAGGCAAATAATACAGACATTAACCATTATTAAGATACTGATACTTTACCATTCAATGGATTTATCATTTTAATATTAAAATAATATCCATCTTCTCCTTGCCAAAACATCAGTGGGTACTGCAATGCGTCATATGATCGATGAGTTTCAGATATTTGTTGCAGTTGCCCAGTATCGCGACGTGTAAGCACAATATCGCGTCTTTCCAATTGTTCACCAACAATCAGGATGGCAACTTCGTCTACTGTTGGAGCATTAAATGTGCGTTCGTGTGTTCCAGATGGTCGTTTATCTGCTTTGATGACAACTTTATAGTCATCATTTGGCATGCGCTCTAAAGCACTCTTAAACAACCTGACCAACGCATGATGTTCATGAAGCAGACACTGCAAGTCTTGAAGAATTGCTCGCTTCATTCCTGCATTGATCCCTAGGCGTCGATCAAGTTGTTCTTCCATGTTGCCCATGAAATATATTTGTAAAAATTTATTCTGTGTATCTTCGAAAGGTAGTAATGCTCCAATTCGATGGTGAATTTGTCCTTGTATCTACAAAATAAAAACCAGACAGTATTAACATGTTTATAAACACTTTTTCTGTGGGAGGGTAGAGTTCAGTATTAGCAAATATAGTACATACCAATAGATAAAGTAAGTTATTATTTAACTACATTCTATGTAAGTACAAAATAAATACCTTAAATGTCGGATTAAATCCTTCTTCTTCGATAATGTCTGCCCCAAATGACGTCATTTGGAAACAACTATTGTATTTTGAGTATTTGCAAGAAAGTGGCGTGATTCTTGTGTTTCGCCAGAAAGCAATGAATACAACGGCTCATGTGGCGCAGTCAACACTGGCAATTTCACTTTACCATTAAGGCAGCATAATCCAGGCGTTTCTCCGGAAAACTTTAATGCACCACAATACTTGCAAACAACGTCCATTTGCCCAATGCAAACGCTAGGATGCAAGCTGTAATCATTGCTGCAATCGTATCGAAACGCTGCTCGATTCAAATCAGCTAAATATCTTGTTCTGCGTCGCAAATTATCTATTTGTTGACTTCTGTTGTTCGCTCGACGATTCTGCATTGCCAACCGAGCTGTTTCACGGGCTGCTTCACTTTGCTCTCGTGATTGAGAAGCACGAAGTCGAGCCATACTATCGCGGCGCTGTTCACGTGCAATTTCTTGTTCTTCTTCAGTCCTTTCATTTGCAGTATTTTGTATTCTTCTTGCATTACGGCTTTGTCGGGAAAGATTCGATCGTCTTGGTCGCGGCATTATTAATTAAACTTGTTAATTATTTATTTAAAAGAAATAGTTTTAATATTGATTTCACAAATATCAAATTGTCATCCATACGTCATTACATAGCTGTCATTATACGTAAATTTTGTTATTCCAAGTCTGATTCTTTTTTGTTATACCACGTTTTATAGTGACTGACGTTTCATGTCAAGTCACACGGGAACGCTGTAGAACGGGATAAAAAGTATCCTATGTCCGTCTCCTGGCTCTAAACTACCTCCTGCCAATTTTCAGCCAAATCTGTTCAGCCGTTCTTGAGTTATAAGTGAAGTAACTAACACGACTTTCTTTTATATATATAGAAGATTAGGAAAGGATAGGATATTACAAAATTTTTGAAAAAATTAAACCGGTCAAATGCCAGTGGGACTCGCGCGCGAAGGGTTCTGAACCATTAGCAAATAAAATGATATTATTGTATGGGAGCCCCTTAAAAATTTATTTTATTTTAATTACTTACATTTAAAGAGAACATAAAACTTAATATTATGTGAATAGTGAAAGCGTCAACCTGTGACAGGTACGTTATTAGTATCGAGCAAGAAACGGTAAAAAAGTAAGTTTGTTGTATGGAAATAAGCCCCTCTTAAATATTTATTATAGTTTTAGTATTTTTTGTTAAAGCGCCAATAGAAATACATCGTAGGTGAAAATTTTAACTGTCTAGCTATCACCGTTCTTGAGATACAGTCTGGTGACAGACGGAAGGATGGACGGACAGCGAAGTCAGGTACGGAACCCTAACAACGGTCTGCTTCGGTTACCGAAGCTTGTTGAACACTACCTTTAAATTTTAAACAGTATTTGGATTGAAATAATACGTTAAGTTACGGCTGGTCTAGTAAGCTACAACTGACTTAGTCGGGAGAACGCCGACTGTTGATCCGGAGACCCAGGGTTCAAAACCACGCGCACCACTATCTTTTCTGAGTCATGTGAAGGAAAATATCGTGAGGAAACCGAAATGTACCTAGAATCTAAGTTCTAAGTCATATGTCATCCACCAACCGACACTGGGCCAGCGTGGTGGATTATAGCCTTGTCTCTCTCCTTGCGAGAGAAGGCCCAGACGTCCAGCAGTGGGTTAATGGGTTGTTTATGCTGCTACTTATTATGCTGATATGTTTTTTCCAAAAGAACAAACATTTACTTCAATGACAGGTAATTTAATTCTGTCGTTCGACTAACTAAATACAGACAAATCTAAGCTGATATTTGTTTTTTGTTGATATTTGAAAAACTACCTCTCTGTTTTCGATATCGATCGATCACCTCTGAAGTATTTTCTACCAAACAAAAAAAGAATTATCAAAATCAACTCACAATTAGCGGAGTTATCGTGTAAAATAAAACCAAATTAAAAAAACATGCAACCCGATTGAGAACATCCTCCTTGTTTGAAGGAAGATGTTCTCATCCTCCTCCTTTTTTTCCACACAAAATATATTTTGACAATTATTTTGTCATTCAAGACGACGCGACGCGATCACGTGGCACTTCTTGAATCTAGAATCTAGATATTCTGTGGATCGTCTGTGATACACAGAATACTTAGAAGTTAGTATGTACCGAACGCGCCGTGCGTGTCGTTATTATTTAATGTTTGTGTAATTTCCGAACCACCAAACCGATAATGTTCAAATTTTGATGGAACAATATAAAAAATGTGTTCTTTCTAACAAAAAAAGAATTAATGAAATTAAACAACGCAAACATGAGTTACAACCAAATACACATTCTGACTTTCACCCCCTCCCGCAAAAAAACCGATCAGAATTTGGGGATCAAAAGTAGCCTACAGCAATTTCCTTAGTTTAAACTAAAATCATGCCAAGTTTCAGCTGAATTGAATCAGTAGTTTCGGCGTGATGCGTAATCTCTATACAGAAAGACAGACAGACAGACAGACAGACAGACAGACAGACAGACATGAAAGAAAAAAATGCAGATTCGCCATCAGTATCGACTATGGAGTGCTCCAAAAAAATTTTTTTCAAAATATCTTCAATGTACAGAATTCGACCCGTTACAGTTTTATTATAAGTATAGATGTACAATTTACACGTCAATTATCAATTAATAAAAAATAAAAACAAAAGAAAGAGCATACAAATTGTATACATTTTCAAAGTTTGAAACTACTACTTTACTGTATTACAATAATTATTGTACAGAAAACTGTCAAGCATTATACGAGTATAATGTCTTTATTGCAATTGTACTAACCTATGTCAACTTTATTTATTTACATTTTTATGGGAACTTTGCCATCACTCTCTAGAAATTCGCTGTAACTATAAAAAGTTTGATCGATAAGCCAGCCAGCACTTTAATCGGTTTTTGAAGCTGCCGAAACTTGGGGCCGATATAACTATTTTGGGAAGAGCGTACGGTACGATACTAATTATCTTACAGATAAACGTTACACATTACTGTAAATGTATTTGATCATGGTGTGGCACTTTTTATTACGACTTTTATAATTTTTTGAGAACGGGTACTACGCTGGTAAAACCGTTGCTTACTGTTACTACATAATTAAATACTGGTAGACATTTCTCGCACTACTCTCAGTATCTATACTAGCCCCTTATTAACCAAAGCTTGTGACTACAGAAGAATGAGTCAGCTGGTATAGTAATACTATAAGTAGTAATATTACAAGGGTGTAAGTGCCCAATCACGTCATAAGAACTCAAACTTTCATCGTCACTTAAGACGAGGCCAGGAGGCGGTCAAGTGTCAACTTAGAATTGTTAAAAAAGAAGGGGTCAAGCTGAAATTCGGAACTCAAATACATTATAGTCTGAAATAACATATAAAATATTTCATCCTGAAATAAAACCACCGTCGTAGATAGATCCTAGTACTAATACCCTACTAATGAAATAAATGCGAATGTATTTTGCTCAATTAGATCGAAACGGTTAAACGGATGAAGTTGAAAATTGGAACATGGTTTTATTATTATAGTCTGGAATACCACAAACACTTTTTTTCTGCCATAGGTTTCTTCATTAAAATATAAAATAGTAATAAGCAGTAAAGTTCTTATTACCCTTGGCTAAATTTAGCCGAATTAATTTAGTAGCTAGGTACTGAATTCAACAAGTGTTATAGCATTCAGAAAGCTACCAAACTAAATTCAGAAACGAGTGTTGCTTCTTTGTAACTTGTTTCTGAATTCAGTCGCTAAATTTAGCCATGCGTAATAAGCCTTTATAGGACCTTATCAGTCGGGTAGTAGTTACGGCCGCGGTTGGCGTGGACAGGTGATTTCTTGGCGCGAGCCCCGAGCGGTCGCGTGCGGCGCCCGGCGGCGCGCCCGTCCAGATACGGCCAAGACAAAGTTGACATTTCCGGCAGTCAAATGTTCAGTGCAGGCGCTTCCGGCCGGCCGGATGTGACGTCATTATCAGCGCTCGCCGGTCGCTTCCGCCACTTCCGCCGATGAAAGCCCTACGGACTTCTATTTAAATAATCCACAAACATCTCATTCTGGGAGGTTGGGCACGTTGGTCACATTACGATTTACTATTTTCACGAAAATACAATTTTAATCATTCGTACTGTTGACAATTACCCAAATCCTTTTTTTTTTTCAAATTTCATATTAGTTTCAACTATAAAAAATAAAAACTGTACCTTATAATATACTACAATAATATGTAATGTACAAAAACACAAACAATGTACAGCTATTGGAACATGAAAAATCCAAATCATTATCTAGCATTGCACTACGCTTTATTTTGTTGTACGCGTTTCTAATTATCTAAGCTCTCATCGGAAGTACTTCCCCCCTATTAGTGTGAGCGGCATCCCTGAGTCCCCGGGATTACTGCTCCTGGCTCAGTCTGTGAATAGACTCGCTCGAGGTTCCCTCTCAAACGAATATGAAACCAATTAAATGTTCTCGACGCGTTTCTTATCCGAGACTGGGCGCTTTGAAGCTGGAACTTGCGAGTTTTGTTTCGGAATACTAGATCATTGGGAAAAATGTTCAGTTTAGTTGTTTGTTTTGTTGGAGTGACCGGACGAGAAAGACATCTCTCTGATGGTATTGGCTCTGCCAATAACAGCATCAGCTCAACGCACTGTCCAGAATTGCGTTGTGTTGGTGCTCCAGATAAATAAGATAGTCTTTTAATTGTTGTAGCTTTACACTTGCACGCTATCTCGTCTGTTAAACGACGATGCGGTCAGCGATAATTTACATATTTGCCTTGTCACTAATCGGAAAATACAGCAATGTTTGCACATTACTGCTTGGCGGTAAAACTGGCAAAAGTGTAATCACTTCCCCAGACGGACTCTGCAGAGAGTTATTTCACCACGTTCAGAAATATTACTCAATTCTATAGATCAGTTAATTATTTCGTACTTTAAAACAGCAATCCATACAAAATCCAACGTGGTAAAATTAACACAATTTAAATTGCATATAAAATCGATTGTCGCAATCAATTTTCAGCGAACTCAATCAGAGAATGTTATTAAAATGTTGTGAATGTGTGTGTGTGTGTCTGATGAGTGTGTGTCATGACGTCACGACTCGAGTCGCGGGCGGTCGCAATCGGCAAAGCTCATTATGGCGGCAAACAGCGAGGTGAGCTCATCAATCGAACGATCCACAATCGCGAAATATTACGCAGAGAAATACGTCCAGTGGGGTTTGTTTATTTATTGTACATTTTTGTTGATCTTGCTTAATATTCCATTATTATAGTTGTCAAATCATCTAAATATCTAAATATCTCTGCGTGGACCATGGACGTATAAAATAAGTTGGACGTAGTCTCGCTAAAACAAAAAACGCCGTCTATAGAGTCGGCCAGTGCGCTATGTATGTGTGCGTGTCATCCTATATATAACAGAGCACTGGCCGACTCTATAGACACAGTTTTTCATACATCCATGACGTGAAAACGTAAAGCAAAAACTTTGTACACCTTTTCACGAAAATCGCGTGAACGGAGGAGTCATTTTAATTGATTTTATAGGTTTGTGCTTATGTCGTTGTGTCGCTTGAGGTTATTCGACAATGCAGTCTAAAATGGTACGTGCTTACTTAATATAAACAGATTCACCCTTGACTAAAATACACCAATACTGTAACTATCGGGAAAATCCCACTCGGGCAACACATTTCACAGCCTAAGCTTTCATTACAACAGTGAAACTTCATCATTCTCTGGAGCATCAACCAACCTTGAAAGTACTTATTATACCGGCCTGTATGAGTGGGACTCGTCTTACGTCTTACTGTGGTCGCTGTGTCCTTCGGTAATGAACACAGCCGTGAATAATGAACACTCAATAATGAACAATGTGAGTGGACAGCGCGCCGCCGGCCGCTGACCGGGATTTTACCGACTAACTAAATCCTCTTTGGCTGTGCTGTTGCTGTTTCTAAAATTTCAATCGAAAATAACAGAGCCAGCAATATTAAAGGTGTGAACATTTTAGTTAAACTTTAGATCTCCGTTAGAAGTTACTTCTGGTCTAGTCGAGAGAACGGCAACTGCCGATCCAGACCCCCGGGTTCAAATCTCACGCGCACCACTGTTGTTTTGAAGCTTACGTTGCTAACTTAAAAACGGCGACGAAAAACATCTTGAGGACACCGACATGTACCTAAAATCTTTCGAGGTTATGTGTCATCTCCCAACTTCTATCTGGCTAAGATGATGGAAAGGGCCACACGTTTCACGTCCACCTCTGATCTTGTTTTTCACAGAGAAAATAAGTTACGGATTTTTCACTACTCTGCCGACGCTCCGGCGCTACCCCGCTACATTATAAATAAACATAAGATTTTCTGAAAGAAACAATAGAATTACTCTATCTCGTAATCGAATAAGATTCGCTACAATAGAGGACCAGTTAACAAAATCAATTTATGAAAAGAAAACGTATAAAATATCTATATGAACGATTTTTCTATCTAAATAAATTCATTCAGAATAAAAAGCTGCTTCGTTTTCTCGTCAAATGAAGTCTCGAAACTAAAGGACGACACTAAACACAAAACTCTCTTCAGTGGAAAGGCGAACGTTTTTCCGTGTCGGGCAAACAAAGCGCTGCATTCACGGCCCAACAGCTTTTACGTAACAAGGTTTGAGCATTTGTGCGGCCGTGAACAGCCGCTCGGCTGGGAACGCTTCGGAACGAAGTTATTGGACCGCGGATGGTAAGCGACAGTAATTAACACCAATACTGATTATAGACAGATCGCACCTTTGGGAAAGATCGGCTAACTACCATCTGGAGGCTATGGAATTGATCGAGAGACGTGCCAAAAGACGAATAGGTAACGACACTCTTGTCTGAATAAAAAATTACAGTCTGAAACACTGCGCTGCCGCAAAAATTATAATTTTTTTAATCGAATACTTATCGTTAGTTAGTAGGTAAGGAACTGATTTGAATAATCAAATATAACGTTGCTCTTTTTTCTATCGGCCTGCTCGTAGCTCAAAAAAGTGACATCGTTTCCTGGTTGACGTTCTAAAGATTCACACTTAGAAGTTCCACCCCAATTTCGTAGTAGTTATTAATTTAGTTTAGTTAGTATTTAAATTCGAAAATAGCATTTGTGTCGATGTATACTAACTTGCGAGAAAAGGTTCCGAGCCTTGAGAACATTCAGTAAGCTATTTATGCTTTAGCGTATACAACCTTAGTTATTCAGGTTAAGAATGAATCGGTATTTGCTGTGTGCGAGTAGTCTAGTGTTATCGTGGCCCACGCTTATAACGTAGCGAGATTGCGATTTACTACTAATCCATAATCATTAAATAACCAACTTATTAATTACGAAAAAATGTTTTCAACATTAATGCCACTCATGACGATATCTCATTTCAAAAAACGAAATTAAACCTTAAATTAAAACTGCTAACTGAAAATTTCATTAACGCAGTCACATTCCCATCACCCGTATTTTATACGCGAATTACGCGCGACAAGCTAACCCTTGGTTAAGCTCCATTGATTTATTTATTAACTAAACTTTGGCCGCGGATTTGCGGCGGCTCCCTCCCCGCACCCCCCGCACCCCCGCACCCAGATATTGAAACCGATAAATTGTAGCGAGTAAATAATGCAGATTAGCATGGAAATACGGCCGCTTCTTGCGGAGCATCTCCTTGTGTAATCCGACACCGAAGCTGTATTAACCCGAATGAAAGCTGTTTCCAGCGTGGGAAGTATGAGTTTTAAGGAGCAATGATCGTGGTTTTATGATCAAAACCTTTAAAGGATTGAAGGATTGTCACTTAACCTTTAATTTACTCGCGCCGGTTTACATGAGATAAAAAGTTGTGAGTGTTTTAAGTGTGGTCGGATTGGTTTGAAATTATTAATTATGGAGTACCGTAGTTATATGGTAGTGGAAAAAAACCACCAGACTCTTCTATTTTTTATGTACTCGATGATATAATTCTTACTAAGAACCGATATTAAGTTCTACTTTTATTTAACTTACACGATTTCAATAGATTTGACATTAATGTATATGTCGTATAGACTACAGGCCCGTGTCCAAAATTGATGGGTCATTTGAACCAACAGGACCGGAGCCATTTCTAAGTTAAAACTCTGTGTTCTGTACCTTTAAAACAATTGTGTAAGTATTATCAATAATGCCTTTTCTTATTTTTATTTAATTAAGAACAATAAAATAATACACAGCATGCCCACAGTTCTCTGCCATTTGACTAAACTGATGCAATTCTATATAATTTGAAACTAGCGTAAGTTCTCATTGTCCTCACATTATCGGGCTTAGGAACAATGAAGAACAAGTTACCAGCGCTGAATGCAGCGGCTTTATAATTGAACAATGCAGTTCCTTAACACAAAGCCATCTCCCGAGGAGTTCGGAAGTTCAAGGCGAGGAGCCCGACACTAGTATCGGTTGTAATGCGATAACATGGAACTTGCGTTGTTAGCAACTATTAGTGGCGGGCGACCGAGCGCCGAGCGCCGAGCGCCGAGCGCCGGACAGTTCGTTGTCGATCGTAGGTCCGAGGGTACTTCGTGGCTGGACTGAAATTTCGGAAACATCGATACTATCACCAATCTGTACTAACTACTTCCGCTACAACACTAAGGTCATATTGAGATACGACATTTTACTTATTGCTATTTTGATGTATATTATAACTAAATGTCCGCCCCGGCGTTGCCCGTGGTACATTATATAGTACTCATCAGGATCCCGTACATACACAACGGTGAAAGAATGACTGAAATCGGTTCAGTCATTACTAAGAATATCGCTTTCAAACAAAACACCTCTTCAGCTACCTGCTACGCCACCTGTCGGAAATTGGTTGTACCAACTCAGATTTAGAAAAAAAAATTGATTAGCAAAGGTTTTACATTCAAGACGTATGTAATCTGTGATATTCAATGACGCTATCTTAGACACATGTTGTCATGTCAAAGCACGAAACGTACGAAAACTCTCAATAAGATTTTGTTACATTCTTAATTCATGCTCCGCTTCTATTAATAGTAGCGTTATTTTCTATAGTCTATAGCCTTCCTCGATAAATGGAGTATTCAATAGAAAAATAATCTTTCAATCCGGACTAGTACTTCCCGAGATCCTAGCGTTCAAACAAACAAACTCTTCAGCTTTATAATATTAGTATAGATTATCTGTATCTAAGACGTGCCTTGTATTAAACCTATGAAACCTATTAAACTACAGGCCCATGACCAAAATTTATGAGTCAAATGAATCACCAGAAGACCTATGTAGGATGATAGAAGGGTATAAACTGTCACTTGAAACCTGCCCAACTGAGTGCAGGTGAAGATAGGGGGTTGCAAATCTCGATAATTTCTCCTTGTCACATGATTTTTGTTCGGTAAAAACTCACTCTGGCAACGCATTACACAGCCTAGACGTTTTCATCACAAACATTGAGTCTATCCTCTTCGTTCGAGTGCTTAGAACGTCAACTATGAAACGATGTCATTATTTCAATCTTTTAGATGCGATAGAAAAATATAACACTTTTTGCAGACGGGTTAAAAAGGGCAAGGTAGTATTATATTTTTGTAAGTAATCTGTACCCCGAAACCAATAACAAATTATATTGTCACATTAAATACCACCGATACAATATTTTGTGAGTGTAAATTACATGTATTTGTGGTCAACGCACGTTCAGATTCGGTATTGTAGCACATCGTATGTGTGGTGCGAGTGAGCTGAGCGAAAGCAGCGTACTAATGTGCGAGAAACATATCCGCCAACGAAATCACATTAGTATAATAGTCTGAGCTGGCAAGAGTCTGATGGAAGAATGGTACATATTTATAACATTTGGAATCGAACGTGAGTGAGTAATGCCCGCGAAGTGTTTGCAAAGCAATGGCAATGTGAGGTCTGTAAAAGAGTCCGTTTAGCATTTTTTATCAACAAATCTTAATACATCGAGTGGCATGATGCACTTACCAGTCCAGTCAACTGATAGTCACAAAAGTTAGCTTTAATGTGTAAATTGATATATCTAGTTAATGGTTCAATTAAGGCACATATTATTTTATTCAAATTATGAGTTTATTACGGATACGATATTACTCGAGCGAAGCTGGACTGGACCGCTAGTATATGGAAAAACATTAAGGAAAATGAAAATCATAAAACCGTATTCTTTCCCAGGCAGGAGCTGAAATACGGAGTTAAATAAATATCATAAAAGTAATCCTAATTTTATACTGGTACTTCCTAATTAGCTTTGTCTGTTCAACAAGCCCAAAGAGTAAGTTAAATTAAACCACTAAAACTTTTGTACTACCTCACTAACCAAACTAATTAGTAGTAACAGTAACCTGAGTAAGCCGTGCAATAATCGTCCTTAATTGCTACGAGTACTATGAATAAGGTTCTTACAAACATTGCTATAAGCTATAGTGGTTGTTCACTGCACGGATTGTTTATCGTGGTCAAATGGTAAAATGATTCCGCGATAGTACCAATAAATATCCCGAGACTAGTGATAATATAGAGAACTCGCTCCACCGTACAGCCGTGGTAAATTTTCTGTAACCAATGATACTATAGGGCCTCCTCTCCGCTCTATATATACCATGGCGTATATCAACGGATGCTGCAAATTCCATAGACTGCATGCCGGACCAACTTGTGAAATCTTAATGTACTCCAAATAACCACAAGACTGTATGCTATTTGCTTACAGCGTATCCTTGGACACGTCGCTCTTAGAAAATCTGATAGCTTCGAGAGGTTGTCAGCCAAGCAGACGAGAAAAGACCACCGAGTCGCTGACCTACCCGTTGGTCTCACCGAGAGAACGTCACTGGCCTATCAATACCCGAAGATCTTAAGATCGCCGAGGACAGATAAACGTAGTAGAGCATTGTGAACCGAGTGATCGATACCTCTGACCAGACGCGACCTTCAACAATGAAGATAACGACTAAAAAGAATTAACCCAACGAATTTCCTAAGGGAACTCATTGACTAGGCTACCACAGCATCTTCGCTTCGCTGATCTGTTACGGATTGGAACCATATCTACAGCACTATGCAGAAATACGGCAGTGACACGATGTTACCCATTCAACACGCTTCTAACACGCAGGTCCCGCTTCGCCGCCACTTCCATAGTACGCTGTCACGCCACGGCCGCCGCCACTACCATGTCAATGACGCGTACTTAAAATATTTCCTCCTACCAAATAGGCTCAATAGGCTTAAGATCTAAAAATATTTTCTATCTACGCATATGATGCTATCGTGTCATCATCATCATAAAAACATAGGCCTCCCCCTTAAATTTCCACAACGAACGGTCCTGCGCAACCTGCAACCAGCGGTTTCTAGCGACCTTTGTGAGGTCATCTGTCCATCTAGTGGGAGGCCGTCCAACACTGCGTCTTCCGGTTCGTGGTCGCCACTCGAGAACCTTTCTTCCCCATCGGTTGTCAGTATCGTGTAATGTTATAATATCTAAGGCCTGTAGTATGTTTGGCCACGGTTCCCGCCCCCACGCCGCGCCGCAAGTTTAATTGGGACCGAGAGCAATCGCAGCCGCGCGTTAATTCGAGCCGAACGTTAATTCCAAGTAAACACGACACTGCGCAACTTATATCAGTACCGCAAGTTGAAACGTAAGAAATGTTTTCAATCGCACCCGTAAAATGTCATTTTTGAAGTGAACACTTCTTAGGCGCTCCACCTCGTAAATGAAAAAAAAATCTTCGGTGAAATCGGGACCACGGCTATTTAAAAATGCTCACGCATTTCAAGATTGTCTTGCTTAAAAGTTATATTAAAACGACAATGTCTTGAAAATTTATTTTAGACTAACAGCGCCCTCCGGCTACACCCGCGTAGTTTCCAAATTGTGCTATCAAATTCTGAGTTATAATTTTTCACTTCGATAATTTTTTTTAAATTTGCTTTGAAGTTTGCAGCATTAAATAAATAAATAAATAAATATTGGTGAATCATTCACACACAACACCATCTGACCCCAAAAATTGGTCGACAGCATTCGGAAGGTCGTGGGTTACACCTAGATCAGATCAGAGCAGGGTCGACCATTCAACCGCCTAAATAAAAACACAGCTAAAATGGTATAAGCTTTAGTGTTTCACACTCTCATATTTCAATTAAAAATTAATTTACAAAATCAAATTCATTTAAGTTAGACGGTAGATACCCGTTGGCGTATACTAAGAGAGGCTTGGGCACTGGAGAGGATAACAACGGACAGATTTTTTTTTAATGATAATGTCGTTAAGTTTCGGTAAGTTTTAATATGAACACTAAGGTAAATTTTTACAGAATGGGGTTCGATCGATCTCCAAATGTCAACGTGGCTTACGTTGCCGGTTCCCAGTCGATATGCATACAGAAGTACAGACATGGCGTACTGTTATTACGTAATTTCCGGGAAGTGTTCAGGTGTAAGCGGCGGTGTCGCAATGATTAAAATTTCGTACTCGTGTGCAATCCGCGGAGTGATTGCTTGAGGGCCCGCTAATGAGCCCCCGTTCGATTCCCGGGCCGGGGCCGGGATCTTTGGAGGACCGGGAGGATGCTTTCAACTTCCTAATATTTATAATTACGTGAATACGCGTAAATAAGTCCGCTTATGTGAGGAAATATACTTTGAATTGGAGCATCTAATAATTAACTTGCTACCTACTTTTGGAGTTTTACAGAGACAGCTTTGCATAAATTTGGAATGTAATTAATTATTGATATCATATGTAACGACGTTATAACTAAAAAATAATATTTTTTTAAACATTTGGCGGATGATACTAAGACGTACCACATAGAGGTCAAATTGTGGACAGTAGTGCACTGATAGATAGCGTGCCTACTGTATAGACTAGACATTTCAGTTCAGTTCTGGTGCAGATTTCATCATCATCATCAACATTCCACAAACTGTTCCCACTGCTGGGACTCGGGACTTCTCTCGCAAGGAGAGAGTTAAGGCCATAATCCACCACGCTGACCCAGTGCAGGTTGGTGGATGACACACGACTTCGAAAGGTTATAGGCAAATGTCGGTTTCCTCACGATGTTTTCCTTCACTGTTTTACGTTAGAGGCACTACACATGTGACTTCAAAAAGACAGTGGTGCGCGTGGTGAGATTCGAACCCGGGGTCTCCGGGTCGGCAGGCGCCGTTCTCCCGACTAGACCAGCCGTAACTTTTGGTGCAGAGTTACGCTATCGCTATTCAGTGCGATCTATTGATACCAGTGTTTCTTGCGCTTTTACGATATAATTTAGTTAATGTTTACTTTAGATCATTTTAAGCGATTCATTTTAAGCTTAGGTGAAAACGCAGGACAGCTTTGAATTTGATGTGTATCATTGGTTTTTATGGGGATCGAAATCTCGTATCTTCAGCTTTATAAGTGCGTATATCTATCTAAATGTAAATAAACACACATTTCTTACTAGTAGGTATTTGTCCACAGCTTTACTCACAAAATTGATGTATAGAAGTTTACAGTTTTCGAGATACAAAGCAACTAGCAGGGATTTCATTTTAATTTTAAGTTTGATCAGTTCAGTTCTTCGTCGTGACTGATACACAACATCCAAACATATCGCGTATCGAATCACCAGTGCGTACTGTTGACGTATCTGTCTTACTAGCAGATCTTGATACATGTTAATCTTTTGTACATATGTTTGTTCGTACCGTGCGAATGGTCAGTATGGTGGATTATGACCGTAACTCTCTCCTTGCGAGAGAAGTCCCGAGTCCCAGCAGTGAAAACATTTAGCGGGCGGCTTCTGTAATGTACTTATATGCCTGTGCGTTTGTTTCTAATTAAAGCCCTCATAAATGGCCGGACCGATTTTGACGAAAATATTTTGTGTACGCTTTAGGTACAAGAATGTTCTAGATTAAAAATTATATCCCATGATACTCATGCTAAGCTGCGACATGCCTCTAGTGTTAGATGTAATATGGTTTAACAGTTTTTTTTAAATAAAATTACTTTTCCTCGCTACTGAGTAAGTAAAAGTAGGTTTCTAAAAACCGTGGCCTCACTGTGCAGTGTTTACAACATTAGCGCACAAAGCTCGGCCAGTGGTCGGTAAAGCAGCACAATGACGTCATTTCCATGCGAGTTCCGTCCATCGGAAGTTGTTTAGCGCCTTCCGGGGTGATACGGACTAATGTCCCCGACCGGGACACACCTCGTAACACAGCTGCCAGGATGCACAGAAACTATATACAAAAGCATTGTGGCGAAAGCATCATTCTGCAGCATTTGTAGTGGTAGGACTCTTGGCAGAGTCCGCCTGGGGAAGTACCACACCTTTGCCAGTTATTCTACCGCCAAGCAGTAATGTGCAAACATTACTGTGTTCCGATTTGAAGGGCAATGTTTCCAGAGAAATTACAGGGCTTAGAGATATAAGATCTTAGATCTCTGGGTGACGAGCGCAGTGCAGTGCTAGGTAATGATTTGGACTCTTCATGTTCCAATAGCTGCGTGTCACTGTGCTGTTATGTGTCAGGCATGTTGCTTATCATCAGGCACATGTCCTGATCGTCTCGTTACTTTTTATTTAAAAAAAAAAAAATCTGTACAGCATTATCAGCAGCACCTTATATTATTGGCTGGCCTGGTAACTTAGTTGTTAGTTAGTCTGCCTGCGAAGCCGTGGGTTCGATCCCCACCCAGTGCAAATATTTGTGTGTTGAATTCAAATATTTGTACTGTGTCTGGGTGTTTTCTACGTATAATAAGTATGTATTAAAAAAATGGATAATTATTATATCAACTATCTGGCTTCCATATTACAAGCTTTGCTTAGTTTGGGGTCTGATGGTATTGTGTGTGAAATGTCCACCAATATTTATAGTGGTACTTCTATAAGGTACTTCTATGAGGTTTTAGTAGAGTGCGCCTTGGGAAGATATTCTAAAACCAAGCAGTAATGTGAGCATCACTGTGTTACGGTTTGAAAGTCAATATTTTTAGAAAAAAATACAGGATATATAAATAAATCATCTTCAGTTCATTCATCTGTTTACTGTAAAATGTCTTTCTAAAACACATGCTCCTTTTTGTCGCAGGTAAATTAGGAGAACAAGAACTCCGCGGGCAAAATATCGCTGTGCTACTTACTGGTTTTATAGTTAACGGTGAGTGAAGGCTTGTGACACCCAGTGTAATACGACTCCGTGGTTCGTTTGTAGATTATATTGTAACTAGCGGTCCACCCTGACTTCGCCCGTGGTACATAAATAGCCTATAGCGCTCAGCGATTACGTACATGCCCAATAGTAATATAATCATTAAAATCAGTCCAGTAGTTTTTGAGATTAGCGCGATCAAACAAAATACATCAGACATACAGAAACGCTTTATTATGCACACCAGTCTATACTAATATTATAAAGAGGAAAGATTTGTATTTTTGTATTTTTGTATGGCACGAATAAACTCAAAAACTACTGGACCGATTTCAAAAATTCTTTGCCAATAGAAAGCTACATTATCACTGAGTAACATAGGCTATGTTTATCACGACAAAAAATTAGATATCTACGTAAATTTTTACTAAAACCAACGCAAGGTATAAAAAAACAGTCATAAAATGGCTTTCATCGCATACGCTGCGGAAAGTACTAATGATAGACCAAAACAATGTTCTGCAATATTATAGAGCGTATTAAAATCTACAAAAAACCTAGAGTCTAACTTCAGTAATTACCTCGCAACAACTACTTTTTTACATTTTAAAAGTAAGTAAAAATGCCTATCAAATTCAGACCATGTTATCAACACATTTGTATTAATTCTTATCCAAATAAATTATTTCTTATTCAAGACTCTTTTAATACCTATTGATTACTCTTTGAATTATTGAAGTCGGACATTCCATTCAAAATATTTAACGAAATTAAAAATATCAATCCTATCAAAATGCGGCGTAACACCGATAGAGGGGACACCGAGGCACGGGGGAGAGGTGTTCGCAGCTATGAAATAGGTAAGTACGAGTAGCCGCGCGCGCGTCTACTAATTCGCGTGGTCGCCTCGCTACGTAGGTAGTGGACGCAAATGATATTAAATATTAAACATTTTTCGTAACACTTTTTTATGTTCCTATCAAAATGTTCATTTCAGAACTACTTTTGTATTAGTTTATTCTACCTTTACTGTTATTGTTCAAGTTTTTTCGCACTTTCTACACAGTATTACATTAAATTTATTCCATTTCGGTTTCTTCACGATGTTTTCTTTTACCGTTTTAAATTGGAGGCATTACGGACATGCCTTCGAAAAAATAGTGATGCGCGTGTAATTTGAGCTGGGGGATAGGATACGATATAGGTCATCCCCAAAGGTTCCCTTTATCCTGCTTACTAAATTAGAATAAAACGAGCATTAAGAACTACAATGATGAGACGATCAGAAATCTAGCTGTGTCAATAGATTCAATAAGCAGCCCACTAAATATTCCTACTACTGGGACTCGGGGCCCTCTCTCGCAAGGAGAGAGTCAAGTCCATAATCCACCACGCTGGCCCAGTGCGGGTTGGTGGATGACACGTGACCTCAAAAGATTCTAAGTACATGGCGATTTCTTCACGATGTTTTTCTTCACCGTTTTAAGTTAGCGTTATTACGCATATTACTCCGAAAAGACAGTGGTGCCTGGTGCACGTGGGATTTAAAACCGGGGCTCCAGATCGGCCGCCGCCGTTCTCCCGACTAGACCAGCCGTAACTATTTAGTACGTATTTAGAACTAATAGACTTTAGTACCTACATAAAACATTGCACAACCATAAACTACGTCGTAGGTGGCATTAGCAGATTTTTAACACTAAATTACAACAATTAAATATTTACTGATTTAATTTTTGATTTGATGCGTAAAAGTAAAGGGGAATAACAACGACGCCAGACACGCCTAAAGTTTTTAGGACTAATGATAATATACCGTAACAACTAACGCATAACAGTTTTCGCATAATTTTTGCTACCGTATATAGCATAAACATAACTTAGCATAATGTTTAAAGGCACATATTGAGAGAGCATAACAATACCTAAACATAACAATTGGTCCTATTATGGTTTATCACTGAGGTACGACTCCGGGTGAGCTCCTGGAGCCAGAAGCTCTATGTCCTTGAGTGTAACCTCTCGCTACGGCGACGACCTCGCTTAGCTCGCTCCTCTCAGGACCTCCCTTGAGCTTCTCCCGCATTTTTTTTATAAAGTATAATAGGCAAAAAAACATGCGTTTTAAATGATAAACAGATGATTGGGATTGTTTGTTTTGTCTTATGTCCTAAGCATGGCAATTCTGCCAAGAGTGTGTTAAAATTTGTAAGTCTAATAATTTTGTTTTATACTTATTTTCCATAAAACCCGTGCGAAGCCGGGGCGGGCTGCTAGTAATTAATAAAAATATACAAAACATGAAATACTTATAACTACTGTCATAAATGGCGGCCTTATTGCTGATTTAATCATAATATATATTGGTCTGTGAAATCAGGTGATATGCACATTGCACATATTTACAGTTCTACATAAGTTCGCTAATTTCTACCACAAATGGTAGAGATACAATTTATAAATAGCGATTTAACACATCTTCTGCTTTATAAACATATTATTTTAGCAAAGCCCGATCAAACCGCTAGTATACATATAGTTCTGCGTAGCCTCGTAATGTGAATACGATATCTGAGATGTGAAGTAATACAGCCGGAGTGTTGGCTCGCTCGGATGGCAATCGGCCAGGCAAATCAGGGCGGATAGCTCATGGAGTTAATGTGTTCTAAAATGAACCAGGAACCAGATGCCGTAGAACAGCTAGACAAAACTTGATGAAATGATGTTATACGGACAATAGTAGGCAAAGTTACAGACGATAAACCAAGAAAAATTAAAATCAGTTTAAAGCTGATTCCTAATATCTATTATAAGGGCGTGACATAAATACTTTAAACTACTACAGTAGTTTCATCATTACATCTTACTCATATTAAAAAGTAGTGGTAGGTCTTTTTACAGAGTCAACCTGAAGAAGTGTCATGCCTTACCCAGATATTCTACGCCTACGGCGAATCCCCACAACTATAATTTTGTGTTCTAAAATTTTAGAAGTTACTTTCCCCCAATGTATTTTTCTCAAAAGTCAGAAATATGTAATTCTGGATGACAAGTAATGAGAAGTATTTATTGGCACATAAAATCTTAGATTAATTAATTACAATCACAGACTTAATTTACATGAAATATGTAGGCTAGGTACTAGACGAGAAAATCAATATAAGTCGGGATCCCACACAAGGGTGATCTGTGACGTGGGTTATCCAGGCTCCTTCTTTTGCTTATGGCATTTTGAAAAGAGAAAAAAATTTGAAAAACAAAGTGAAAGGAATTTGTTTTTTTTCACTTTGTTATTAAAAATTTCTGCCAGGTCAAGTAAGGTATGAAATTGGATAGTGGGTAAATGTGATTTTTGGTGAGTTAGAGATAAACTGTGTGCGAGGGAGAGGAAAGTAAGTTTGCGGTGGTGTGTGTGCGAGTTGATTTTGATGTAGTATAGTAATGAATATTTTATAAGGTCGGAATAACTAAATCTTATGTTGTGTGTAAAGCGACATCACCACGATACTACATACGTGTGCGGTGGTCGTAGTGAGCATCGAAAGCGCAGTCAGATGTTTATTTTGAGACCACGTGATCTTACATCTGCCTCATGGACGTATGAAAAAGGCGGACGTAGTCTCGCTAAAACAAAAACTGTATCCATCGAGTCGGCCACATAATATGCACGTATGCGCTGTCACATACAGCCTGACACGCACACATCCGTGGGTCATGACACGCGTTACTTGTGTATATGTGTGCGTGTAAGCCTATCAATGACAACCTGACAACGTACACGTATAAATGTGACCAACTCTAGTGACGCAGTTTTTGTTCTAGCGAGACTAAGTCCGACTTGTTTTATACGTCCATGATCTACCTGAATTTAATACATAGCAAAACTTGGTGGTTATTTAACTTGGTAGTTGGTTTGCACGTTTAAATAGTACTCAGGGATGGTCCAGCGTGTGCTTTACCGTCCAAGATACGTACTACTTTTTCCGTGAATTAAAACTGAAACAAGAACAAAATTAAAAATTTTAATTAACCCCCGACTACTTCAACATTCTACTAGTCAAGCCCTTTCATTTGATACCCATATTAAGGGAGTTGTGAAAAAAGAAATGAGTTTCGCCATTTAGTGGTAGCGGCCATTTTGGATTTGAAATTTGTTATAGTGTATCGTATTCTTCTAGTCAAGCCCTTTCATTTGATACCCATATTGAGGTAAATTGTGAAGAAATATTTTGTCCGCCATTTTGTGGAGGCGGCCATCTTGAATCGATATTAACCAAACATAACTAAGAACATCCGCACGGATGTGCGTGCGATGCACGGACCTTCAAATAAAAAAAACCGCATTGAAATCAGCCCATCCCTTTGAGCTCTACGGTGCCACAGACAGACACACACACAGACAGACAGACAGACAGACATCGACGTCAAACTTATTTTTTTAACACCCTTTTTTTGGTCGGTGGTTAAAAAAACGGAGTCTGTGATTTTTTGATTTTTTGACACATAGAAATTTTGATTCTGCCTAAAACTGCATTAATGATAGACAATGAATACGTCAAATCCTTCAATTTCCAATTTGTCCCAAACCTCAATATCCACCGGCCGGCCGTATAGATTGGCTGATGGAAACAAAAGCCGATCGTGGCCCACGATTAATGGAATCAAATAGTAATACCGGCCGTGGACGGCTCATTTAGATAGCCGCTAGTGATGGGCTGGAGAGGACCGGTTTCAAATCGATACTGATGACATCAATTTATTCATCGTCCAACGAAGACTGACTTACTGGTTTGGGACCTATTGTCCACATATTTGGAAATAAAGTGCGAAATTGTTTGATTACATAATTACGAAATTACGTAATAATGCAGATATATGGATATACTCGTATCTCAAAATAAATTAAGAAGCTTCCCCTAATGTACCTAATATTTTTTAAAGTACTGACAATTCATTCTCTTACTTGTTACATGATACTAATATTAATTTAAACGAAATATTGTGGATTTATGCGTAGTTCCCATGTGTCTTTGTGACGGGTGAAGAGATTTGAATCAAATGAAACACTCCTTTACCTTAATCGATATAAAATAAACACATTTTTATCAAAGTCAGGTCAAATTAATGGTTCCCGTGGGTTAGTTTAACATTTATTTACTTAGATCATGAAATATTTGAAATGGCTTAACATGACTTAAACGAAATTATATACACAGTAATTGTTATACTTGGATTATAAGATAAGCTACTTATTATCCCGTTAATATTGGTTATTGTTAAACCGCGGCTTACTCTGTGTGATTCAGTCAGTTGAAAAGCGTGGAATATAATGTTGCCAGAGTGGTTTGTCTCCGATATATACTATCTAAGTGCATTCAAATCGCAAGCTAATGGGTTTCTTCTAGATAAGGCTGCGTCGTATTCTTAGTGATAGCAGCCAAGTTAAAACCTAAAAAAATATTAAAACTATTTCACTCTTCTTTCAATCTTATCTCAAAAATCGGACATAATTTCAATATTGTTTTGATATCTCTAAAAAATGACACGAGTTTATAACACTCGTAAGTCTGATACAAATCAGGTAAGAGTGTCGTGGTTATATTTCATTGTATAATCCAAAATCTGAAAGACTGGAAGAAGAAATATAACTCCAGTCTCGTAATAAGGACGTCTGAACTTTGCAGTTGGTTGCTTGAGTGGGTATTTCCTGATAGATATCATTTTAGCGTTCAAATCTAGAGTGAATCGGGTTCGTTTAGGTTATCACGCTCTATCGAAACGTATAAAGGATGCAACATCAAACGATATATTAAAACTAAATAAAACCTTCTTTTTAACCCCCGACCAAAAAAAGGGGTGTTATAAGTTTGACGTCGATGTCTGTCTGTCTGTCTGTCTGTCTGTCTGTCTGTCTGTCTGTCTGTCTGTCTGTCTGTCTGTCTGTCTGTCTGTCTGTCTGTCTGTCTGTCTGTCTGTCTGTCTGTCTGTCTGTCTGTCTGTCTGTCTGTCTGTGTGTGTGTCTGTCTGTGGCACCGTAGAGCTCAAACGGATGGGCCGATTTCGATGCGGTTTTTTTTATTTGAATGGCCGCCTCCACAAAATGGCGGATAAAATATTTCTTCACAACCTACCTCAATATGGGTATCAAATGAAAGGGCTTAACTAGTAGAGTACTATACGCTATAACAAATTTCAAATCCAAGATGGCCGCCACCACAAAATGGCGAATTATATTTTTTTTTACTACTACCTCAATATGGGTATCAAACGAAAGGGCTTGATTAGTAGAATACTTTTCACTATGACAAATTACAAATCCAAGATGGCCGATATCACAAAATGGCGAATTACATTTCTTTTTTCACAGCTCCCTTAATATGGGTATCAAATGAAAGGGCTTGACTAGTAGAATGTTGTACAGATAACAAATCTTAGGTAGTCGGGGGTTAGTCAAAATTTTTAATTTTGTTCTTGTAGAAGAAAAATCTTACTATACAGTTAATGAATTCTTGAATGACAAATGTTTAAACAATACATATTATAAATGTACTTGCAATGTATCAATTTTAATATATTTATTTGACGTGTACATTTTGTGAGTTTATTAATAAAACTCTGTATCTATATCATGGGCCCCATCATCGCTTAAAATGGGTAGATAGATATATACATTATTTATTTATTGTACCTAATTTAAAATAAACAAATAACACTTAAAACGAAATGGATGGACGGGATGAGAGATTAAAATCAGGCAAGATAACGGTCAAATGCAAACCTACTATAAAAAAAAATTGCTTTCTACAAAATAACGGCCAAGGCGCGGGCTGATTTCTGCCTGGTATAGACGAATTCCTTGTAATGGTATCCCGAGCGGTGTACTCCGAGACCCTTCTTTGTTCCGCTCCCCGACACAAAGGAGCGGATCTTGCGGTCGCCGTCACTTCCAGTTCCGCCCGCACTCACCGTACGCCGAAAACTATTTCAAATTCGGAACCGAACACTTACCAAATACCTTTCCAAATTCTAACATAAATATTAGATGTGCCAACCCTAGCTGCGAATGTACCGAATTATCGTAAACTACGCGACCGACCGATACACGCGATACGTGACTCCGTGGCAACCCTATACACCGACATAAAACTTTGTAAAATGAACTTTATGTCTCTCATTTTAGAGTGTACGTGCGAGGTAGTAGTAAGTTTGTAGCGGTAACTATCGGAATTATTTACAGGGTTTATAAAGTGCGATGCCGTAAAGTGGAACGATTCCGCCCGAGAGGATGTTTTAACGCAGAAGTTTAACGTACATTGTTTTTGTAGTTGGTGTCTCATACTGGCCGGACCTTAAACTTGTTGGGCTCGAATTTGTTGCTGATACGTGTTGAAGCCGAAACGGGCTTTATGAGAACCTGGACACCCCCTGAACTCTGCAACACAAATTAAACACGATTTAATCAAAGATACTTTTAATCAGATCAAAATCACATGGTGATGTGATATTTAAAATTGTCATACAATAGACAATTTTTGTTTTATTTGGGCCCATTTTTTTACATTTCATTTTGATTTATTTACATTTTAAAGAAGTTATTGCCAAAAAACTTTCCAAGATCTTGTTCGACGTCACGCGTTACCAAAATACTGGCGTTTATTTGGCCCAAGCATTGGCATTCCATTAGTCAAAGAAAATGAATCCAGGATATAATTATGATTCGTGTTTGTGGTAGTACCGCCCACATGCTGAGCGTGCATCCAACTAGTAGTAGACTTGACTGTCTTGATTCATTTTTAGACTGTCATATTTATGATTATATTACACGTGTACAGTTAATTTTGAACGGTTTTTTACTTCTTATATTCGTAAACTCATAATGATTATAATTTGCAAACTACCAGGGTAATTTTTGACCCCAGATCACACACATATATCTCCGTTCTTGATAACAGTACAGTGACGCACGTCTGTGATACCTCGCACACTGCTACTTAATAAGATTACCGAGATGCATAAGAGTAAAGGTGCTTAGACTGCAAAGCTATCCTAAAAAAGTTAAGCTGTTGGGGGTAATTTTGACCCCGACATCAGCTAAGGGTTAAGGTTATAAACATATAAGTGGCATTACGCACATAAATTCGAAAAGACAGTAGTGTGCGTGGAATTTGAACCCGTGGCTCCGGATCCGCAGGCGCCGTGGTCCCCACTAGCCCAGCCGTTACTTACTCATACTTATATTCTTTTATCTACGATTATTTGTCGAACTGCTGATATTTATTTGTGAATTAGTATTGATTGAAACCAGCCTCCCGCAGTACGCCGCCTACAATTAGGTAAACCTGAACCTGAGACAGTATCGACAACTAAGCAAGTGGCAACAGCTGACCTGCCACAGCGGTCACGCGGTGCGACCGCCACTTGACCTGCCATTACTCGATTGTATCAACTAACTGCTCAGATCCGGTATCAAAACTCAACACTACAATGGATTCGTTCTAATTATACATTGACTAGCTGTCTGCCCCGGCGTTGCCCGTGGTACATTATATAGCACTCATCAGGATCCCGTACATATACAACGGTGAAAGAATGACTGAAATCGGTCCAGTCATTTCTGAGAATATCACTTTCAAACAACACCTCTTCAGCTACCTGCTACGCCACCTGTCGGAAATTGGTCATACCAGCTCAGATTTAGAAAAAAAAAATATTAACAAAGGGTTTATATTCAAGAGGTATGTAATCTGTGATATTTAATGACGCAATCTTAGACACATGCTGTCATGTGTCATGTCAAAGCACGAAACGTACGAAAACTCTCAAAAAAGGAATATTTTTTCTCGATTTTGTTACATTCTTGATTCATGCTCCTTGTCTATTAATAGTAGTTGCGTTATTTAGCTTAGCTTTACTTTAGCCTTCCTCGATAAATGGACTATCCAATAGAAAAAGTTTCTTTCAATTTGGACCAGTACTTCCCGAGATCCTAGCGTTCAAACAAACAAACAAACAAACCCTTCAGCTTTACAATATTAGTATAGAAGTATAGATTTATGTTATCGTAGCGAGGTTATAGAGTAAGAACAAGGAGAACAAACAGTCATCATTTGCGTCCACTTCTGGAACTCTAGACCCTGGACCACAAGGAGCAAAAGTATAAGCAGCCCACTAAAACTCGGAGTGTTCTGTGGCAAGGAGAGAGTCAGGCCTTGATTCACCACGCCGGCTCAGTGCGAGCTGGTGGATGCATGATCTCAAAAGATTCTCCGGTTTCCTCGTGATGATTTCCTTCACCGTTTCAACCCAATAAACACCTGCTTCCGTAAAATTTCGAAGTCTACTTTAATATCAATGGGCACAAAAATAGGTTTTAAAAAAGAAGTGTGGCACTCGGGGACTGCCGCGGTAAAGCTATTGCATGTTGGATGCATTTTTATCAACATTAGCAATAGGGATGTTAACAATTATTCGGAATTGCTTTTATTTTCAAGAGTGCCATTTGTTTACCTTAAAAAATATCACGGGAAATCCGTTAAGTTGGCAACACTGCTAAGAGCATTTAGTCTGTAAAGCTAATACAAATAAGATTCAAAGTCAAATGACCGAGTGGGGAGGACGGCGTTACGGTCTTCCATCCCTCTTTCTTGTGAACATAAGAAAGAGATGCACGATCACTAAAATTCGGTCCCCAGGCCCGCGATAAAAGCTATGCAATAGCTTAATAATTAATTTAGAATTCATGTACCTATGTAATGCCACGTACATGAACTCGCAAAAACAGTGGTTTGCGTGGGATTCGAACCGGCACTAGAATGCATGGTAGACCACAATCCACCACACTGGCCTAGTCCACATTGCTCGATGTCGCATGTCTTCAGAAGATGTACTCTAGTCTGTATTGGTTTCCTTACGATGTTTTTTCATCGTTTAAGCGTATTAATAGATTCATATGCTACAAAAACGTTTATTACATTAATTAGGCCTTAACTGAATATCCCTAAAATAATAATAATGATTGCATAAAATTAAAATTAATTTTCCACTTGAAGATCAGAAATGTTTGGGTCAGCAATACGTGAATAACTGAATAACTGGTACGATCATCTGAAAAATAAAATTGGTAGCACTGCCAGAGGGTAGTTTTACGCGTCACTTCCGGTATATATTTTTCTTACGGTATTAAGTCTCACATATTTTTCAGTTCAGTCGAGCAGCCAAATTCCTATCTACATCCTGCCGTAAGGAACTTTGTTCCAGAAAAATCAGATACAAAAAGTAATTTTAAAACACAAAAGGTAATTCTAATGTAGGTACAAGAAAGTATTTTATTTGAAAAAAAATAATTTGAATTTACGAGGCTCGTAATGCTCGTTACCGACATTTCCATTCGGCCTTGACGCCAAAACCATATCGCAATATGCAATGATCCGAGCCCCGTCCCTGTGGCGGATGTGTCTCGTAGTGCGCAATAAAAGCGAGCGGCGGAGGAAGGGAGAATAAATTCGGGCGTTCCTGCCACATGCAAATTATTATTATTGTGCCAGTTTGGGTATTAGCGGCCTTTTACTGCGGTCCCTGCCCCTGCCACCCCCCACCCCGCGGCGGCTTGTGATGTCATCGTTTCGTTATAAGTTCGCGCCTACGAAAGAAATCTTGCAAATATGGCTCGTTTTTGTGCTGTGTTTTATTCTCAGTGTTCGTTGCTACTAATGCATGTGTTTGTTCAACCTGCTTATGAGTATGTTTAAGAGTTTGTCAGGGGTTGTGTAACAATTATGTTTTAGCATATGTAGGGTACTTTGGTGCTGCAACTAGACATAGACGGACAGGCGAGTAGATACAAAACTACTTTATTAAGCACGCCAAACATGTGGTACAAGTGTTGTGAAAAAAAACCTTGTGCCATAAATTACGGTTCCATCGCTTACAGCGAACTCTTCCAAGCAACCATTCATAGCGAAACCAAGAGTAAATTTACGAGGAACATTTTCTATCAAAGACATTTGGATACACTTTGGTCAGTGTGCGACTGATCTGTTGTATCAAATACTACTTTGCTTTTTTTTCTATCGGACTGTATGTAGCTCGAAAAAGCGACCTCTAGGTTTGACTCTACTTTTGTGATCAGAACGTCTAGGCTGTGAAATATGTTGCCTGAGTGGGTTTTTCCCGAGGTTTACAATCGAATGTCTTAAAATCGAGAATGAATTGGTGTCTTCTAGGTGAGCACGTTTCATCGTAGATCGCGCATCAACGTTTAACATCAAGCGTGTTGGCGGTCGAGTGCAAGCCTATTATAATTAAAAAAAGGCACTGCCACAAGCGTAACGCACAACAGTTACAAAATTTGTTTGGGTGCGTATTCTACAGAAATAGCCTCTATGATATATCCCATCATTCAATGGTGAAGAACTTTTATGAATACTAAAACTATCTGAAGATCTATCTCAAAATGTCCCTTTTCACATTTAGTTCTCATATTGAGCACACGACGCGTTTGGTGGCGCTGACTGTCGCCCGGCTACCCTCGGGTCACCAGTTCCGAGGGGCATGTACTGCGGGGTTTTATCGAAATGGTTCCGAAAAGGGTTATCGTTGAATTCGTTGAGTGAATATTTTTCTTGGAGTTTGCAGTTTTATCGCGGGGCGTGACCGTTTGCTGGCTGTTTATTGTTTGGCTGCGACGGACCAAGTTTGCAGACCTTCGGACGGATTCAATGGCTTTATAGCCGCCTCGTTACAAACATTTACGCTCCGGCGGAAAACGCAAAACAGTCTACGAAGTTATTCAATACTAAAAATACAAATGAGATCTTGTATTGTGGTCGGATTGTGTTTTTACAGTTTGTTTGCGATGTACTCGTACCACAACATTACCATAATTTACCATGGTATATGACGTCATAACATTTTTACTGTTATTAAAACCAAAGCTTCATACTTCGAGGTGACCAAAATTGTGCATACCGACAGTCACTAGTACAACTAATACTTTAGTAAGTATTTAATAGCATTATTCTAATAATTGTCAATTAGAAAGGCAGTTGGAAAATCTTTTAATCAAGCTAAATCGCCCCATATGATTGGTGATTTATGGTGTGACGTAGGGTCCTCCCCACTACTTTTACGTAATTTCCTCTGATTTTAGGGCTCGTGTGTAGAGTGTTTAAGCGACGATTTTAATGCCAGCTGTATCGCGTTTTATAGATAAATTTCGATGCAGTACTCGTAAAATTTCACTGTCAGCTCTCTGCTGTTCGGTGGAATTATTTAATTCCCTTCGCTATTTTCATTTTTGATTTAGATGTGTTTGATGGAACGCTACGTATTCTTTCTTCAGACGACAACTAGCCAGTGGTGAGGTACTCCCATTTTGGCTGTGGCTTGGCTTCTGCTGTCGTTCAGCGGCGGTGGTTGTAGAGGCGAGTCGCGGCATGGTTTTGGCTCAAAAGTCTGATAAACAAGTTTTGTTGCACTACTTCAAACGTGTACAAAAAAGTAGATGCGTCTGTATCATAGACCTTGCAGGCAATACGTATAGGTTCCAACCGTTCAAAAGTATTAGGTTAAATTTGATGAAGGTATTTCGCAATCCAATGCTTTAATTGAATATTTATGTTTATAATTTATTATCATATAAAATAGTTATGGCATTGCAACACCATATCTGCCGATTTTGTTACCATTCGTTTTTTTAATTTGCTTGTTTAAGGAAACAAGCAATTTTTACCCACCAGGGCGCCAGGGCTTATCAGAGCTCCCACAAAATTCAGTGTATTTGTTAGTTGGAGAAACAATTAGGTAGTTGTTACGAGTGTCGCACGTTCGCGTGCTCAGGACTAGCAGCCGCAGCTCATACATAACATATATGCTATTAATACATCGTAATGAATGCCTTATGCCCACAAATAACGTAAAGCTGAGACTGTCAAATATCCATAATGAGTTAATTAGTGAGTCTGCGCGCGCGGTAATTAAGTTGGAGCGGCACCGAGCTTCCGGTCGCGCGGTAATTCCGGCGCGCTGCCAACTGCGCGGCCGCTGCGGCCGGCTGCAGGCGCCGGCTGCAATGTTGCAAGCAAAACACTTCACTTCGAGATGATTACTAAGTAGCAATGTTCCATTGGAGTCCGTTGTGTTACATACGACCACGGAGATACGACTTATTTTTCAATTCTTATAATATTTTTATACTTATTAACAAAGCTATAATGTTATTTCAGTATAAAGAGCAGTATTTTCAATGAAATTATAGGGCAAAAAAATAAAACATCTTATTTTTCTGTGTGACGATATAGTCAAAGTCAAAGTCAAAGTTCTTTATTGATAAATGTACAATTTACACGTCAATTTTATAAACAAGAACAAAATTAAAAATTTTGATTAACCCCCGACTACCTTAGATTTGTTATCTGTACAACATTCTACTAGTCAAGCCCTTTCATTTGATACCCATATTAAGGGAATTGTGAAAAAGGAAATGTAATTCGCCATTTTGTGGTAGCGGCCATCTTGGATTTGAAATTTGTCATAGTGCAAAGTATTCTACTAATCAAGCCCTTTCATTTGATACCCATATTGAGGTAGTAGTGAAAAATATTATATAATTCGCCATATTGTGGTGGCGGCCATCTTGAATTTGAAATTTGTTATAGCGTTTAGTACTCTGCTATTCAAGCCCTTTCATTTGATACCCATATTGAGGTAGGTTGTGAAGAAATATTTTGTCCGCCATTTTGTGGAGGCGGCCATTTTGAATCGATATTAACCAAACATAGCTAAGAACACTCGCACGGATATTAACTTTCAAATAAAAAAAACCGCATCGAAATCGGCCCATCCGTTTGAGCTCTACGGTGCCACAGACAGACACACACACAGACAGACAGACAGACAGACAGACAGACATCGACGTCAAACTTATAACACCCCTTTTTTTTGTCGGGGGTTAAAAAAAAAACAAAATAAGAGCATACAAAGAGTATACATTTTTAAAGTTTAAATTGAACTTTATATTGTACGATAATAGGTATCGTACAAATAAGTGTCAAAAATTAAAATATATGTACTTATTACAATTGTAATGAACAATGTCAATTTTTTACAACTTCATTGTGAGTTTGCCATCACTATATAAAAACTCGCTGTAACTATAAAAAGTTTGATCGATAAGCCAGCTTTTTAATCGGTTTTTGAAGCTACCTGAACTCGGTGCTGATTTAAATATTTTAGGAAGAGTGTTATAAACTTCCGGTCCCATAATGTGAGTAAGTTTTTCCGATCTCGCGAGTGAGTGAGGTATACTATCCAGCTTGTCAGCGTTACGTATATTGCGCGAATGTCTCTCTCCTCGCGTGTCGTATGATTCTAAGTTGTTTCTGACATACACAGCTATAATGTGATAGGTAGGTTATAGCGGTAGGTAGGATAGGTAGGTAGGTTATGATTTGGTCTAAGTATTCTTATTTCAATAGCTACGTGTCACTGTGCTATTATGGGCAAGCAAGTTGCTTACCATCAAGCACATGTCCTGCTTATTTTGACACTATGAAAAAACAATACATGATTGAATATTGATTTAACAATGAATTACCCAAAGTATCTCAGTAAAAGTGCACCCGTATCCTGGCCAGTATAAAAAATCCCGACAAAAATTCGCAAACCATACTTTATCACATTCAAAATACTATCACATACTTAATTTTTGATTTTAGAATGTTATAAATTTGGTAGGAAATACCACGGATTTCTAAAATACAATGAGTTTTTGAAAAATTTAGATAAACCTCGGAATACTCCATGGAATATTATCAGATCTCAATATAGACACAAAATTATAGAACCTAAATCCCGGTTAGAAATACGTTGGCCCACACTCAATGTCTGTAAAATATATAATAAGTTGTCAAATTACCTAAAGAACTTTGAACTTACATTTTTATTAAATGTCTATTAAATGTCTTTAGAAAAAATGTTACTCTAAATTACACGATTTTTAACGATAAATCTGACGCCTTGGAAATATAACTTTCCATTGTCACTTGTGCCATGCCGCGCCGTTACTAGGCCATATACGAATATAATAACCACAAATACTTTATCCAGACGTGCATGTATTGTACATAATATGACGCAATAAACATTTGAGTATTGAGTATTTCTATGCTTATAGAGAAGAAGTTGAAGCAGTTTACTCTATTCTAAACACTTGCTTAAGACTTGGTCAAGCAAAAGCTGCAAATTCTAAGTAAACGCCAATTTTACTCTTTAGTGGGATTCTTTGCAGCATTGGCCTGGGAAAAAACTGCGCTATTCTGGGCAGGCATTTTGCTTACCATTTGGCGCATATCATTGTCCCATCACTGTTTTAATCAAACTGCTTTACTCAATCAAACTGCTTTGGTGAATTGGATTGTTGCATCGTGTTTTTATTGTGTAAATAAACGGCATTGAAGATGAGGTTGTGGGAAAAACTCTCTCTGGCAACTTAATTATCTCTTAAGCGGCACCTTTTCATGAATAAATACTTTAGATTCTACCCAACTTTCAAGCCTTAGAATTGTAGTTTAAAACTAGCTGACCTACTACACTTCCTATCATCATTTTTATTTAATATTATTTAACTCGTTCAATAGTTTTTAAATTTTGTTTTCGCGCAGCTCCTATCTAAAAAATCTTAATTCTTCTCTTCTCTTCTCCATCGGCCAGCGAAAGTTTCGTTAAACTCAGGAAGGACATTTCAAAGATTAGTCGGCACAAACAGATAAACGGACAAAAGACAGGAGCATCATGTGTACTTTTAAATGCATTTAGTGAAAGCTGTTAATTTGGAGTTACATACAGATATTTAAATTGTATTTATGTGTAAATTAAATGGACATTAAAAATCAACTAATAAAGATAAAATGGCTCATAAATATCCGAAATCCGTCCAACGTTGCATAATATCGCATCCGTTGCGCTTTTTGCTCCGCGAGACCGCGTGAATTTCATTACATCCATCCAACTAGTTATCTAAAATTTGAAAACAACGCGCAACAATCTGTTGCAAGCGGTTTCGGCTTGTTTGCTAAATGTTTGCAACACTGGCTGCTATCGTAATTTGATGAAAATTGCGGATTTGAAATGGAAATTATGGAGGCGGGACGATTTGTGAATCCGAAAGAACGCATGCGTGTTTATTTGCAAATGCTATTAAATATTATTGGTTGTTTGTTGTTTAAATTGTTTGCTTTTGTAACTAATCATTCGATTTCTGGGTCGGTGTCTTTGGTTTATGTTTTTGTTTTTGTGGTGTGGTGGTTTAAGCAGCACAAATAAATTGCTTCATTAATTTATTGATGGATATTTTTAACCCAACACGGTCTAGCTCCAAAAAACTGCACGAATCTAGCCCTATGATAACCAGTTGATTGATTTACACTTACATAACCGTAAATACATACTTACCATAAGTACCATAGTTACGCAAAAAAGTAATATTACAGTGAAACGCATATGAACTAGCTCCAAGCACAGTAGTTTTATTATTGAGAGCAGCATTTTTTTTCAGCCAAACAAGATAATTAAAAGGAATTGATGCAGGATTTATTAACAAAAACTAGATGTCCACCCCGGCTTTGCCCGTGGTACATTATATAGCACTCATCGAGATCCCGTACATATCCAACGGTGAAAGAATGACTGAAATCAGTTCAGACATTCAAGAGAATATCGCTTTCAAGTAAAAAACCTCTTTAGCTACCTGTTACGCCACCTGTCGGAAATTGGTCGTACCAATTCAGATTTAGAAACAAAGATTAGCAAAGGTTGAAGTTGTCTTCAACTTCAACTTTTTGGTTTCCATTCAGTGATGTCACCGTTGACATGACGACGATGAAATGACGTTTAGCTGTCGTTCACGTTTTATGTCACGTCACACGGGAACGCGGTCGATCGGGATATTCGTCGTTTGTCGCTTTTTGACGTCACACAGGAACGCGATAAAAATTATCCTATGTCCTTTTCCTGGTTCTGAGCTACTTCCTCACAATTTTTCAGCCACATCGATTCAGCCGTTCTTGAGTTATAAATGGTGTAACTAACACGACTTTCTTTTATATTTATAGATTTAAATATCCAAAGCTACATATTTATTAACGTGCCGAACCCATTTATTGGGGATTAGTCAATAAATAAATAAACACAGCAAAATATTTTGATTATAATTGAATGTTTGCAAATTCCGGCCCGTACCGGTTGGCAAATATTGTTTTTAAACTGTCGCGATCAGTCTTCTCGTGACCAAATTCAATTTTTTTTTTTGTGTGTTCAAATCGCGAAAGCTTAAAAACAATCATTGAATGTTATTATTGATACAGTCAAATTTAAATGTAACAGTAACATTTTATAGCATTTTATTCTAAAAGCGACAGCTCGTGAATGTTCGATTAAAGCCAAATTGTCTGGGGTCCGAAGAGATTCCAATTCATGTTGGAATACCTCAATTTGTAGCACTTGCAAACAGCAATCAACTTTCAGAAATGATCAACTGGATAAGTCACATTAGAGTAGGGTCTGGATCGTCAGGATCACTAAAGTCAAAGTCAAAGTACTTTATTCATAAATGTACAATTTACACGTCAATTAATAAAACATAAAAACAAAAGAAAGAGCATACAAATTGTATACATTTGTTTGTTGTTAGTTTGAAATTACTACTTTGCTGTATTACAATAATTATTGAACAGAAAACTGTCAAGCATTATACGAGTATAATGTCTTTATTGCAATTGTACTAACCTATGTCAAATTTATTTATTTACATTTTTATGGGAACTTTGCCATCACTCTCTAAAAATTCGCTGTAACTATAAAAAGTTTGATCGATAAGCCAGCACTTTAAACTGTTTTTGAAGCTGCCGAAACTTGAATAGAAAAGTATATAATAGAAAGCTAAGAATAGAATAGTTAGGTACTAAGTTCTTAAGAACTTGAGACTGAACAAAGCTGGATCGAGAAATCGAGATGTAATCTGTAGATTACAGAAAACAAAAAAGAAACCAATTAGCTGGAAAATAGGTTTTTTTATCAATTACCGGCAATAATTCAGAGGAATTACAAGGGTAAGTGATAAATCATATTGTTTGTCTCTTATTTTGTCTGGAATGCAATGTAGAACTAGAGTACTATGCTGTTATGTGCATGACATGTTGCTTATCATCAGGTGCATATTTTGTTCGTCTCGTCTAAATTATTAAAAACCTTCCTTAACACTTCACTTTTAATCACGATTATCCTATTTTTCTCGAAATACGAGTAACCCCGTTGAAAATCCTTTGGGGGTGATGTTCAAGACTTTTAAGGCTTTTGTCAAACGAAGGAGCTGTTGCTCATGAGTCTGTTAGCAAAAAAGAGAAAACCGTGTTTCGTAATACAAAATGCTTTCTAAATCATTAAGAGAAAATCAACCGTTGTAGTGTAACTGTCAACCAAATAGCCAGAAATTAATAGAAGATGAAGAATCAGATTACATAAATAAAAACCAGGAGTTAAAAGAAGATAAGGAAGAAGAAGATTTTAATCAACTGACTATTATTTAATTTTTTTCATTGCATAACTTAAGACTACAACAAATTGTCTCGCCAGGCATATTGCATGCCTCTTGCCGAGGCCAGTTTGTATGGGTCAACTTTTAAAATGTTTTTTATTAATTTATCTTACCTACGAACAGCAATAAAGATTTTTGTATATATTTGTATTTGTGAAGAGTCATAAAATATGTTGTACATGACACTTATAGTTGGTCGTAAGGTCGAACGAATCGTAAACTAAAACCATAAATCAGACATTAAACTATAAAATGGAGTAACACTTCGTTATCTGCAGCGCAATGAAATTAAAGTCTCCGCCGGAAGGAGACTAGTTTCGTATTGTCTATAAGAGGTGTACCGGAACTTCCCGGAACAAAGATCCGACATAAAAACACCTCGAGACACGATGAAGCTTTGAACGAATGTTTCTGCTAAATGTTGTATCAACAAATACAACTTTTAAACGGACTCCGTTCGAACTGGAACACAATTAAAATGATACATAGTACAGAACATTCGATGTATTTGTTTTACTGAAATATAATCTAACTGTATTGCAACGACACTCTTGTACACTATAAAGTCTTGATTGTCGCTGAAAAATTGTCAGCCTTTGTGTTTTTTATCGGATACACTTTGGAGAGTGTGCGACTGATTTTTATGATCTGATACCACCTTGCCCTCTTTTCTAACGGAATGCTCGTAGCTCGAAAAAGCGACATCGTTTCATGGTTGATTTTCCAAAGATACGAACTAAGAGATTTGACTTTACTTTTGTGATAAGAACGTCTAGGCTGTGGAATACGTTGCCTGAGTGGGTTTACCCCGATGGTTATAATCGTTGTGTCTTCAAATCGAGAGTGAATCGGTTTCTCCTAGGTAAACACGCTTCATCGTAGACCACATTGTCGCTTAACATCAGGCGATATGGCGGTAAAGTGTACACCTATAAAAGTTTAAAAAAAAACACCCCAATCAGTTCATACGACGTAATCGAGCAACGAACATCCAAATGTCGAAGCATTGATATTTATAATACCTATCTGTTAGTAGGATTCAATGTTTGTACGGTTACATAACTATTGAATAGTGGTAGGATTCTTTGCAGTCTGCCTGGGGAAGTACCACATCTTTGCCAGTTATTCTACCGCCACGCAGTAATGCGCAAACATTACTGTGTTCCAACGTGAAGAGCTGTGTATCCAATGAAATGACAGGGCGATTGTATTTGTATTTGTCACTGTGCTGTTATGGGTAGGCGTATTGCTTACCATCAGGCACATGATATGCTCGTCTAGTCACTCTATACTATAAAAATGAAAGCAGGCCTTAAAGGACTTGATTTTAAGTCTGCCCACGGAGCTGGAGGTCGCAGATTCGATATTCATCCATGACTAAGCCATGCACGATGATGCACACAGCATCAGCGTATGTGTGAGGAATATACAATTTATTTGAGTTTTTTTCTCTGTTTGATTTTTTTGTTTATTTAGTGTCATTACTGTTGGTAAATAATTATATATCCTTAATGATATTTATCTTAGAGCATACCGGTTCATTCCCGTTATTTTCCGTCGCCATTAACTCCAGTGTGTTATCACGTACGAATATCTGCAAAGGCTCTTGTTGTACATTCGAACCTCCGACACCGCGCTTGGAAGTCAGGCGTTGTCACCACTGTGCTATCACGGTCTCGCGATACCGAGGATTAGTTGACTAGTTGATAGGCGCGGCGCGGGAATGTTCCCCGGGAGTCTACCGCACACCTAAAACTGTCTTATCTTTGAAATTGTTCTCTCTTTTTCTTTTCTCTTGGAATGATAGAGACAGCAATAGCAGATTTAGTTGGGCGGTAGACCCGCCGGTGTACTACGCGGGCAATGGGTCGGTATTTGTCTGACGTCACATTTGCCGTGGCGTCACGGGCACACTTCCACCGAACCGCGAGAAAAACAACTCGACATTTTCAGAATGTTTTAGAGCTACTTACAAAAATGGAACGCTATTTCTACGACGCAGGCCGCTGCCTGTCCGATTTAATTGAGTGTACCTTTTGGTCTACCAGAAGTTATGTAGTGGTTTCTCTTACCTACTTGTGTTTAGTAGCATTGAATGTAATTGCAGCTAATTCACAGTTTATCGTTGACTAACAATAGCTGAATTGGTAATCAAACGAGGATTTATTCACATTTCACAATATTCTTTTGGGAAGTGTATTACCGTAACTTAGCTTAGCATTGTATATTTTCACTTAATCAAGACTTACACGACCTAATTATTTACCTGGCAACGTATTAACTCAGGAATTTGAAAACATTTTGTAGTGGCAGCACTCTAAGTAGAGTCCAATTGGGGGAAGTAATATTATTTTGCCATTTATTTTACATAACACAGAACAGTAATGTGAAAACATTACTATGTTCCTTTTTACATAAATACACGGAAAAACTCTCCTTGAAAAAGATCCCCGGACGCGATCGAAACTTGAGTCGGACTGGACTGACTATATTAAACGTGAGTTACCCGTGTATTTATGTAAAATGTGTAATAACCACGTTAGTTTTCATACTAAAATTACTATGTTCCGTTTACCAAAAACGTAACAGGTTGCCCTGTTACTTTTTTGACCAGTTTTTTTGATGCGAATAAAACGAGACAATGAGAACAAAAGGTTATTAATAAAAGGACAATCAGTTTATTAACCTGTCTATTTTGTCTCGAATTAGTGTTGAGACTGGATGATCATTGCTGTTGAGTCCCTCGTCCGAAAATTGATCGTTCTATTTATTGCATAACTTGGAAACCAAGATGGATCTATAAAGATATATTCTTACAACAAACTATTGCTTTACGGAAATCTCTCTGTAGCCTAGATAAGCCTGGAAGATCTAAAATATCGAGTTACGCCTTCGGCTTCCGTGCCTCGGTCAGAGTTCGCAGCCCTTGGGCAGGAGAGACCCTACCCCGCTTGGGGCAGTTTGCCACCCCCTCACGGGGCTTCTATTCAACAGATTCAACAGTTGTATTAGATTCTTTTGTTCGTTCCATCTTGGACGTATTTCCAAGTAAAGCGTCTGATGCATGAATTTCAAATGGATATTCAAGATCTTTAAAATGCTTATCTGGTCTTTGATCTCTTTTAGTTTTATTTCAGAAAACGTTTCATATCACTTATGTTTGTTTAACATTAACAAATTTTAAGAAACTCCGTTATTCGCTTGTACTTGTATTATCATTTATTTCCACAAACGTACATGGGTACAACATGATTTGACAAAGCCATCAATTATTGCTGCCGACCATCTTTCGGCCCTGATGAGAAGAAGAGAATTGAATCTTGTATGCCAACTACCAGACTATTTATATGAATGTTATTAAACTTCGTAGGTTGGTACACTGTAAAATAGCTGCTTGCAGGATGGTAGTTAAGAAACGAATAGTTGGTAGGTTGGCACTACCGGAATTCAACACAAGTGTTGCCATGTTTAATAATGTGAAATAATAAAATTCGACTAAATTACGAATCAAGACTAAAAATCATGACATTCGGTTATCCGACCACGTGTTGCCTCCCGGCATACACTAAATAATCTCATATTATAATTGTTTGTGAACTAGTGAATAATAAATACAATTTCAAATGTGCTAACTTACAAAAGTACTAAACATAACATAGGTACCTACATAATATATCAATGACAAGTACCTAAATAACAATGAATTATTGCTCAACTGTTCTTATCCCAAACTAATTTTTTATGTCTTATCAACACCATAAGTAATATATGTAATGTATAACAAATGATTCGACTATTATCCAAATATGTATCTTGAACATTTTATTAAACAATTGTATGGAAAACAAATGTAAGTTTTATTTTACATGAGGGAATTGCACATATATGTACCTATAAATAAACTAAAAATCATACATACGTACAGATTTATTACATTAGACTAGAAAACTTAGCATTCCAATAAGTACACATAATGTATTGTGCAACAAGTAATTTGCTAAATAGTGTCCAAAGAGACATTACAAAAAATATATTAAGTAGGTACAATAATTCAGCGAATTTAACAATATTTCAAGTAAGGCATAAATAATAACTAAGTTTCAAGCCGTTTAACGTCAAAATAAATTATAAACTTCTTTATTTGCGAAATGGATAATTACAAGATCTGAGTTTTCACATTAAGAACTCCATAATCAACAAAGAAGTTGGAAATCAACCTTAAGGCATGAAGACAAACGTCACTACTATAAAGCTGCCCATTCAAGGGCTATCAATTTTACATTATTATTATCTACATTCACATAATTATAAATTGTTAATTTATTTGTAACAAAACAATGATAATGAACGCATTGCAGCAATAACTTTAGCAATGACAGTAAGGATACAAATGTTCACGAATAAGTAAAAGCTTACAAATCTGAATCCAAGTTATTAATGTAACCAATGCCTATACTCCAGCAATAAAGATGATTTGATTAGAACTCTTATTGGAACAACCATCAGAACTATGATTAGTTGTAATTATCATTTACTACTACTACTCTAATCTCAGGGACAGACACATTTTAAATAAATTGCCAAACAAAAGTTTGATTTGATCGTTTTGGATACCTATCAAGGCTTATTTGGTATTTAGTTTGCTGTAAATCTGAATTTGTTGCATTTGTTGACATATTACATTTCTTAAATAGCCGGGCATTTTAAACCCAAACAGTTTCTGTCGCCATTGTTTCAATGCGCTCTATCACGTTATTATTTACACTCACTGAATCTTGCTCAAGCACTTGCTCCAACCGCGCTCATGACTACCACTATTTTATCCAGTTAAATAGTTTAGTCTGATAGAGCCTTTCTGCTTGACAGTTTTGTTTTATCATCAAAATCTGGCTAGAGTAATAAGATTTTGGTTCCTAAATCTTCTAACCTGTTCCCGTTCAGCGTGAAAAAGACTGTAGGAGGGGCAATAAGCTACGGATTTGTTATGTGTTAATCTTATCTTTATAGTCTGGTCTACGTCACCCTCTATTTCTCCTAAATTAGAGGATAAACAGTCACAATAATTCTGCAATAACTGATACAAATTTTTGAACTACTTAGCATTAAATCCAGGGCCTGTCTTTGTCCTTCCTGTTGAGAGGCTCTAGTTGATCTGGGTGTTTAATATGCTATTTACGTCACACTTTGTTCGGTAAACATAGCTAGTAAGCGTGATGACTCATTTTTGATTTAATGTCAAAAAAAAGGCTACTCAATAAGTGAAATATAGGTGAAAGAATTACTTTGTTACCTATTTTAAAATGAAAACTTCCCATGATATCACGTTTTTTTTTTTTAAATCACAATTTTGGTATTTCCCAAAAACACTACTAAAACGTGACGTCACAGACCGGTACTTTCCATGCACCGCGCGCAAAGTTTCCATGTCAGCTATATCAAATGTTGCGTTTAGGAAACTGGTTTCATAACAAAAGTCACTCTAAATTGAATGGTTTATCCAATGGTAAATACATTTTCTAATAATTTCCTACTTTTAAAACAGACCTCCCATTGCAACTTTGAATGATCATAAAATAAGTTAAACAAAAAGACATCAAAATTAAAGTTGATACGTATCTTATTCTATTTACAGACGGTCATTACATCAAATAGTTCAACATAATTTCAGGATCAGTCATGTCTATTGTCAAGAGTGTTGTGTTAGTGTGCATCATGCGGAGATAAGTATTTTATCACGGCTGCTCTCTAGCCACCATGAACACTGAATCCGCCTAAAAACAGACTACTCGTATTCCTTTCCAGGTTCAAAGTGTTCACCGGGGTGCACTGGAAAACTGCTCAGGTTTACCATACTATTAACGTGTGTACTATCAATATGAAGTTTTAAAGAGCTTGAGCATTGTCCGATAGAATATCCTTGTTCGGACATTTGTAAAACAAGAGCTTAGTCCAATTTTTCAAATCAGTAACGCAAAGCAATGCCATAAAATGTTGGTCCATTAGCAAAAGTGTTTGGAGAACCATCAAAACCTCAATTGATTATTTAATTGATCTGAACATTTATGTACGTCCCACCCGGTTGCAACGATTGCACTTAATTATTGGTCTAGAACATTTGAAGTATGAATGCCTTTGGAACAGCAACTATAGCATGCTATTATGTTAAATCTAGAGTTAATTATACTAAGACCAGGATCTGTTTATTTTCTTAATAATGGTTGTAGTGTTATATTATTTGAATAAGTTTGTAGTTTTGAAATTAAAGAAAACAGAACACGTGTTTCGGCTTAAAATAACGAAGTACTTGTGCTCCGTTACTAATTGATCGATTGTATACTCCCTAAATTACATAATTATTAATGTACCGCTTTTTTTTTTGCCAGTAATCTCATCTGTGTACTAGACTTCAGTTTGCCATAAAAATACCTATTCGTGAAGATTCTTATCATTGCGTGAAGTTAGATATAGTAATTTTGTTTTCTTTCAAAAGTTAACCACAATGTTCTTCACTTGGGAAGTTTTCAGCAGTTTATTCTGCCATTCCTCGCAAGTGAAAACAACTGTCGTCCAGGACTCGAACCATTTCTTTGCTAATTCATCTAATTTTAATACCATGTTTTACGAGAAATGTATTTTATTTTGATTGTCATTTCAACCGTATACACTTGTTGACTTGACTTGTTCTTATCCAGAAATCAATGGTTTGAGCTCTGTTTTTTGGCTCCAAGTGTGATGAAACACGATCACTTACAAGTTTTTCTTGATTCAGACTTAACATATTAACATTTACAGCTTACTTGTTTTCTTCCGGATCTTTAGAGGTGGCGAGAGTTCATTACTAGAACAGGTCTGAAGAATATCATCAAAAAATGGCATCAGAATCCTTCTCCTCTTCTTAGTCCACCGCCACCCATGTCGTGTACCCGGGAGTGTAACCACATCGTCTTCAGGCATCCTTGTACTCACTGAAATTGAAACGTAATTTCCGACGTAATCTGTTTTCGGACTAACAGTAACACAGTCTGAGATATCTAATTATGCGATTCATTTGTTTTTTTTTTTTATACGAACATTAAGATTTGGGCTAGTCTTAAAATTGTGTTTTTCACGAGTTAAACCTTGGGATGCATATAATTGAAAATTACAGTTTACATGACAATAATGATTCTGGTTTGTTTTTTTTTTTTTTTTACATGAATATTAAACCGTTAACAACATAACATAAATGATTATTAAACCGTTCATAAACTAAAATAGAACTAGCTGCCTAATCAGTCGGCTCAGCTAGCTATCAAGCACTAGCGGTACCTACGCTTTCGCTTTTCACAGGTAAACATAATAGGTACATATAGTCAAGCTCAGACTTTTATGTAACCCTGTAGTACAACATTATTTATGTAGTGTCCGTTATTCGGAAAATGAAATATTAAAGAATTCGATGCAACAAACAATCAAATCTTTCTCCTTATATTATTTGTAACCAGTATAGAAAATAATTTATTTTAATAAATTACCTGTATAACCAATCAGTAGATCTGTAAAAAAGAAGTTCTAATTTTGGACTAATTACATTTGTTAATCTGTAATAAAATTTTAGGCACATTAAGCATATATTTTACTCTGTTACATCATGGGGTAATATCGATTAGTCTTCTAGCGAGAAACATACAGCTCACAAAACTATCCAGCAAGGCACATATTCGCTCATAGTCAGTTACCCAGCGAGAAACATACTCGCTCAGCGAGAAGTCAATTATCCAGCGAGAAAAAATACTAGTTAATAGTCAATTATCCAGCGAGAAACATACTCGCTCATAGTCAATTATCCAGCGAGAAACATACTCGCTCATAGTCAATTATCCAGCGAGAAACATACTCGCTCAACTAACTATCCAGCGAGAAACATACTCGCTCAACTAACTATCCAGCGAGAAACATACTCGCTCAACTAACTATCCAGCGAGAAACATACTCGCTCAACTAACTATCCAGCGAGAAACATACTCGCTCAAATAACTATCCAGCGAGAAACATACTCGCTCAACTAACTATCCAGCGAGAAAAACATACTATGAAACATACTCGCTCAACTAACTATCCAGCGAGAAACATACTCGCTCAACTAACTATCCAGCGAGAAACATACTCGCTCAACTAACTATCCAGCGAGAAACATACTGCTCAACTAACTATCCAGCGAGAACCATACTCGCTCAATAACTATCCAGCGAGAAACATACTGCTCAACTAACTATCCAGCAAGAAACATACTCGCTAACTCACTATCCAGCGAGAAACATACTCGCTCAACTAACTATCCAGCGAGAAACATACTCGCTCAACTAACTATCCAGCGAGAAACATACTGCTCAACTAACTATCCAGCGAGAAACATACTCGCTCAACTATCCCGCAATAGAAAAACAAACTCAAATTCAATTAACACAAATTAAAATAATAAAACAATTTATCAGGTTTTTATATAATCAGGAGTCACGGGTAACATTCCAAAACATTACGAAGTAATTGACCACTTCGTAAAAAATGTAGGTATTTTCTCTTTAAATAAAGTGTGAAATAATACTAGGTCCAATACAATTTTTAACGAGGGTAGTCATAAAATGTTGACGTGCCGATAAAAAACAAACTTTGGTAAAAGATAGGTGAGGTAGTAGAAAAATTAACAATCGCGATTTTCAATTGTGACGGGCAAATAACAGTAAATATCAAACATTCCAAGCCATCAGAGAGTAGCCCTGATCACGCAGTGAAATGCCCAATTTAATACGCATGCAAGTGTACGGCGAACACTGCCAAAGAGTAGCCTTGGCCGAGGATCAACGCACATCAAACACACAGTAATCTTACACATTATTACGCGTATCTCTTATCAAATCTCGATTTAAAAATTGACAATTAACCATACAAAATTGCAAAGAAAACGACTAGCATAACACAGAACGTTTCAAACATTTTAGTGCTATCAGAGAGTAGCCCCGAACAAGCAATGAAATGTTCAATTCAAAACGCATGCGAGTGCACGATGAATACTGCCAAAGAGTAGCCTTGGCCGAGGATCACCGCACATCAAACACACATTCATTTTGCACGCTATGTTACGCGTATCATTATCCAATGCAATATTAAAAAGAAAATCAAATATCATCGTGGGCGTTGTATCAGCAATTCAACAAAGGAAAAATATGTTCACAAAGAATAACATTTTTCAACATACCTTCGTTTCTGGTTTTGTTCCTCTTCTGAGTTTTTAAGAAACTCCGTTATTCGCTTGTACTTGTATTATCATTTATTTCCACAAACGTACATGGGTACAACATGATTTGACAAAGCCATCAATTATTGCTGCCGACCATCTTTCGGCCCTGATGAGAAGAAGAGAATTGAATCTTGTATGCCAACTACCAGACTATTTATATGAATGTTATTAAACTTCGTAGGTTGGTACACTGTAAAATAGCTGCTTGCAGGATGGTAGTTAAGAAACGAATAGTTGGTAGGTTGGCACTACCGGAATTCAACACAAGTGTTGCCATGTTTAATAATGTGAAATAATAAAATTCGACTAAATTACGAATCAAGACTAAAAATCATGACACAAACATTGAAATAAACTCCCTTGTTTTATTACAAACAATACAACACATGGTTTCCATAGCACTGCATTTACTTTAATAAACAATAGTCGCTGATTGATTTTAATAGGGATCCATTGTTCAGTTAATATTATCTGTCATAATTTCACTGGAACCAAAACATTATTTGCTATTACCCAAAACATAAAGCCAGCTGCATCCATTTATGCTAATGGTACGTTAAAGCCTGAGCTCTTCGCTTTAACACACGAATGTTTTAGACTCTAGAATATCCTGTATATTTAACGGCACAGAATAGTTTCCGGGCAAAGCAGACCTACCTAAAAGCCTGAAGTTTCATCTACCTGCACCACTATTCTACTTAACAAAATACAACACCCATTTATCACACATCGCTTCCTCTATCCTCGTGTTTTATGAAACCCCCGCTTTCTAGCCGGTAATGCAAACTGCATGTAGTAATGACGTACACTGCAGATTCTTTCCACTCAGGCGTTCATAAAGACAACTGGGTACTCGGAGCTCGTTTATTGTAGTGTATTGTTTGAAACAAACCACATTGCTCGTGGAGTGGGCCCCTTCTCTGGCGTCGGCGGCGGTTAAGCGACAATGTATGTTGACGACAGACGAGTGATGTGTAGCGTCGGGTGGTGCTTTGACACGGGTAATGTGAAGTAATGGGAGTGATACTCGTGAGGGTGTAATTAAAGGTCTATTGTAGGGGTGGTTCCTGGAAGAAATCGAACGCCTCGTTAGTGACGTCCTCAGTGACACTCTGACCATGGAGTGTTTTGACTGATTCTTACAGCACTATAGTTCGAATTAGTGTTGGGACTCACGGCCTTCTCTTACAAGGAGATAATCCTGGCCATAATAATCCACCACACTAGCCAAAAGTGGCAGGTGACGCATGACATCGAAAAATTCTTGAACCAGTTTCCTCACGATGTTTTAGTATTGTCAAAGTTGTATGCCTGCACTGTGACGTATTTGCAAAAATTTTGAACATTGTATTTGATATTATAAATATAAAATCTATAAATGGCATTTGCAGTTATTATGGACAAGTTCAAGTTTGTCAGTAAATCTTAGTCAAATATGCTAAGCAAGAGACAAGCATAACACTCGTCGAATAATCCTACGCAAATAGGGGAATAAAGGAATAAAAAATCAACGGAATAAAGCTTAAATTTGTTTGAGCTAATTTACTAAAAACAGACCATGAGGCAAATAAATCATAAAGGTCATTGGCGGTCATTAGCAAGTGGCATCGTTTGAGACAATTAGCCGCCGCTCGCCGTAATCGGCGACTCGACACGACACCCGGCAATCAACCGGTTAGTATTACCTGTTTACTAAATAAATTTGGATAGTCTATGGGCAGCCAATGTCAAGGTGTAATTGGAGTTTCAATTGACACTTTGAGTAAACTGATTAGACTACAGGATAATGATTGCAAGATATCTGTGTCTAACAAAATATTCTAATATTTAGCAGCACAGGTCTTCAGCCTGGTACGGCTGCTAATGGACTATTACCTTAGATTAAGTATTTGTTCCAATTAGGTAATTCAGAAATTTGATGTTTTAAGCCAAGTCAATGATTGAATCGATAAATTTAATTTAAATTAATTTAGTTCTGAATTCAAAACTAAAGATTATGTTCCAAATTAAAAGGCACAGTTCCCAATAACACACACTACATAACAGAGAAATACTTTTAATATCTCTGGCTGACAAGCGCATTGCATTACTAATTTAAATTCTTCGTGTTTTCAAATAGCTACGTATCACTATTATTGGGACGCGCCCAACGGCTCAGCACACACACCTGTGCAGAATACCATCAGGCACATGTTGCTTGCTCTTCACTTTGTATTATAAAAATAAACATGAACAAGATGAATCAAAACGAAGACCATTAAATATTTGTGCGTCACCAGACGAGGTGGCGGTGAAAACCAAACCTACTCCGGTAAAAATGAATACAGCTAATAAAACCGATATTTGCAGGTCCGCGTCACAATGGCACGTGTCGTGTCCGCAGCTCGCATTGTTTTCCATCACAAAGCCTCCCCCGGGTTATGTAATCAATCGCGAGAACTATGGCTCAATTGTCCGACCGGCGTCAGGCGCCGCGCCGGGAGTTTCATGAGGTTTGCTTAGGATTCGGCTGTTTTTTGTTCGGATCGCCGTTTCACTGCCCGGATTTTATTCTGTTGAACTATGAGTTAGGGTACAATATTTATGGAGAGCTAACTTTTTTTTGACGGGTTGACGGGTGAGGGACGGGGCAAGCTGGATATTTCCCTGATGGTTAGCAACACGCCTGCCCATTACCTAGAACTAGTATATTACGTTCGTCACTCACTGACATAAGATAAAAAGTATATATGCCCTGTAATTTGTCTGGAAACGTTGCCCTTCAAACCGGAACACAGTGATTGTCTGCCCATTATTACTTGGCAATAGAATAACTCGATAAAGAAGACGCCGAGGCCCAACAATGGGCATTTAGTGGGCTGCTTATGTTTGTGTTCCGTAAGCCTTGTCTAAATGTTTGGCAGGCGATGGTCGTAATCATTGCTGTGATTGAAATCGAAAATGTTCGCGCAATACTCGGCTCTATAATTAATTTATATCGCTGTATTGTCCGCGTGTAAACCTCATTAAAGTAGTTCCGAAGTATGGTCTGCGGCTGGCAGTTGTCTTATGAGTTGCGGACGCGGTTGTGCCACATTGTCGTGATTCGGAACGGAATCAGCTGTGACAACTTTTAAACGGTTTGCTAACTTCTTTAAGAAGTGTTTTTAAGCTGAAACAAAGGAAGATTAACTATTATTAAATACATAAAATTTTCTTATCGATTAGTACCTACTGTTGTAGATATTTCATTCATTCATTCATAATTTAAGAGCAACGCTCTTGTCGGTGGAGTTCTTTCCATGTACTTCTACACTCCGCCTTCTCCTTGACTTCCTGATGCGACACTACATTTATCTTCTCCTTCACTTGGTTCATGTAACTTCTCCTAGGTCTACCTCTCTTCCTCTTCCCTTCTAATTTACCTTCCATTATTGTTCTAATAAAATTGTCGTGTCGTATCAGATGTCCCAACATCTTCCCTCTTCTGTTTTCTATTGTTTCCATTTTTTTTCTCCTCTACCATCTTCAAAACTTCTTCATTGCTCTTCATTTCCTTCCAGCTGATTCTCTTCACTCTCCTCCAACACCACATTTCGAATGCCTCTAATCTTTCCCTATATCATTGTAGATATTTATGGACATAATTATACTGATGGCCATTGGAGTTAAAGTAGTCTGAACATGAGAAAAAAATATATAATACGAGTCCATGTTTTTTTATTTAGTAGATTTATTCTAGACTGCCATAGGTGCTAAGCGACGATCCGGTCTACGATGGAGCGTGCTTATCTAGAAGAAACCGAATCACTCTCAATTTGAAGACACTAAGATTATGACCATCGGGAAAAACTCTCTCAGGCAGCGCATTCCATAATTATTATCCATAAACATGAATAGTTTTCTTAAGATGTAAAGTCAATTTGATAAAACAAAATCGAAATCAATACTATAAATTTAAGGAGAAAACTATTAGATTAAATAAGTAGCTACTTAAAGATACTAAAGAAATCGAAATGTAATGTCAAATGATAAAAAAAAAAATAAGATTCACACTTTTTACACTTGCTTCACACTATTAGACCGTGATTAGACCAAATGTCACGTCGTGCCATAAATATAAAGCCAATGTCATCGCATCAGGTCCAAACATTCATGTCATTATTTAAAAATATTCGATTATCTCAATAACGTCTTTCCACAGGGCAATAATGAGCATTCCTTCATAATGACTCTCCACTGACCGGCTAATATATCCACGTGTAATGCCGCAGCGAGCAGATAGTCAATGCGGCGAGGGACCGCGCTACCGGGGAGGACACATACCTATATTGTGGAATCTTTTTATAGCATAACACTTTCGAACTAGCCCCACTAGTATCGGGTTTATTATTCAGACAAATCTTCTTCAGACAAACAACGTAAAGGTAATCTTCATAGGTATATGCGACATAAGTCAATTGCTTTTATAAATGGTAACTACTTTAGTAGTAGACCCTTTAGAGTTATACTAGGAGGGTTCCTAACGTTAATAAATAACAGTGTCCACTCTTAGCTTCTCGTACTATTGAAATAAAATTTAAATCTAACTTTAGTTCACTTATGTTTAGCCCAAATAAACTTATCTACGTTCGTATGGAGTGGAATGCGCGGATTAACTACCGTTGTCTGCTACAGAACTACAAAACGTAACATCGGCTAAAATTCACTAAAAATACTCGTATGTACTCGTACTAAAGAAATAAACACAGTATTTCGTAGTGGTAGGACTCTGTGAAGAGCCCGCCTGGGGGTCCACCTTTGCCAGTTGTTCTACCGTCAAGCAGTAATGTGAAAACATCACTATTCCGGTTTGAAGAGCGATTTTTTCAGTAAATTACAAGGCATACAAATAAAACATCTATATGGCTCTGAGGGATGAGCGCAGTGTAGTAGTTTAATGATTTGGATTCTTCATGTTCCAATAGCAGCGTGTTATTGTGCTGGTATGGCTAGAGATGATGCTTATCATCAGCCACATGTTCTGCTCGTCTCATCACTCTCTGCCATATAAAAAACGACACTTTTATTAAAAATAAATACAATCCAATACATACATATAAAAAAAAAAAAAGAACTACGTAAACGTTGATCGACACAACGATACAGCTTTTAAAGTCATAATGAAAACGCGTCTTGGTAATTATAAGTTTTCGATATTAAGGCAACGAGCTATTGAATGTAGCCATTAGATATACGAGTGAGTTGATATTTTGTGTGTAGAAATAATGTTTATTTTTTAATGTCTTTCAAACTGATTCCACTGGTTTTATCATTTGAAATCAACAAAGTATCTCGGATTTCTATGTTGAATTTTCTCTTCGTAACAAACATTTTAGCTTTAGTTAAATTGATTGAATATCTCAGGGAACAATTAAGCGTTTAGAAATATAATATTTTCCTTAGGCAAGTGTTTTTTCAGAATAGTAAAATATGTGCTAATCTAGGCTCTATATACAAAGATCTCAATACACAGATGTGCCCTCCCAAACTTCAGGGCGCACGGAATCATGTCATTGTTGGGAAGAGTAAGCTCACTCATTCCGTTCCAGTCGGCTGCAGGAAGCGGTGAACGCCGGACGTTTTTACTTATCACTATTCGTTGTCAACAACCAGAATAAGTAGAACCACAGCATATCGCGCCGCTAGCGATTCTCGGGGTCAAGTTGATTGGTTATGTGTAAACTACTTACGACACATATAGAGATGCAGTTTACTACCAATTTCAAGTTAGTTAGGGCACATCCATTGGTTTATATCGATGTCTATATACATATCAATTCTTTGCTGGATCTATTTAGTTCTTACAACATGATTCAGCAATTGGCATTCATAATATTTGTAATATTAGTACAAAATAGTATATAGTAATAGTAATGCTGGTAGCGTTGCCCCTTTGGACAGCTAAACTCAACTGTTGAACAACATAAGTGCCAGGCTCTGGAATCCCTTGCGGCGAGGACCAAACGCTTTGAAAGATCTTTAACATTTTTTTTAGTATGGTATGACCACGAACCCGTAGTCTCCACATTCTTAATTAAATACGTCCTTTGAGTTTTATCCGTACAAAAGATGCGTTGAGTTTTTACCTAGGTGTTACACACGTTAAATATACCATTTTTACTGGTCGTGGCTCCGAGACATTGTACTATTCAATTTATTGATTAAAGTTCCGTAATCATTAATCTATTAATACAACTAGTATTAGCATTATACTAGTTCCGATAATGATGTGTGGTTATCATTTCTGCCTCTAATTTATAAAATTACCCTTAATGTTACTTCAGCCGCTGCTGAAATTATGTCTATTATTTTGAAACTGTAATTACGAGCTCTGACGCCATAGTTTCGATCGAAGACCACCTATGCTCGTATTTTAAGATTATTAGTGGTCAGAGTCCGCCGGAGGAAGCACCACAGGTTTTCCAGTTGTTTTGCTGCCAAGCAGTACTGCGCAAACATTACTGTTCTGGTTTGAAGCGAAAAAATTCCAGAGAAATTACTAGACTCAGAGATATAGAGACACCTCATATCTCAGGGTGACGAGCGCAGTGCGGTGCACAGTAATTATTTGGACTCTTCATGTTCCAATAGCTACGTGTCACTGTGCTGTTATGGGCAGGCATGTTGCTAACTATCAGGCACATGTCCTGATTGTCTTGTTGCTCTATTCTATACAAAAAACACGTAACACACCAGAAGTTGGTTCATCTTCTAATCAATTATTAAATATTTTATTCCGTGAAACCCTCAACAATGTTGGGCTATTATTTCTGTCAAGTGGATCGCTATATTTTTAAATACACAGTATTGTATTATATGCCTTTTAATGTAAGGTCTGTAGAAAGCCGTAATGAGATCAATCCGTTATTTTACAAAATTTCAAATCATTAGGCGGTATGCACTTTTCGGAAATACACCTCAAGGCAGCCTGTAATGTCAACAGCATCCCGTTTTCTGCTCCGTTCCAGGAACCCCGGGGGTCTACCGCCTAACTATATATCTATCCTAGCTTTGAATATTGCTCTCTTTTTTCCTTTTAACCCCCGACCAAAAAAAGGGGTGATACAAGTTTGACGTCGATGTCTGTCTGTCTGTGGCACCGTAGAGCTCAAACGGATGAGCTGATTGTAATGCGTTTTTTTTTAATTTTAAGGTTAATATCCGTGCGGATGTTCTTAGCTATGTTTGGTAAATATCGATTCAAGATGGCCGCCTCCACAAAATGGCGGACAAAATATTTCTTCACAACCTATCTCAATATGGGTTTCAAATGAAAGGACTTGATTAGTAGAATACTATAACATTATAACAAATTTCAAATTGAAGATGGCCACCACCACAAAATGGCGAATTATATTTTTTTTCACTACTACCTCAATATGGATATCAAACGAAGGGGCTTGACTAGTAGAATACTTTGCACTATAACAAATTTCAAACCCAAAATGGCCGCTACCACAAAATGTCGAAATACAGTTATTTTCACAACTCCCTTAATATATCAAATGAAAGGGCTTGACTAGTAGAACGTTGTACAGATAACAAACCCGAGGTAGTCGGGGTTAAAAAAAAAGAATTTTGTATTTGCCCTTGAAATGTTAGAGGCAGCAATAGCAAAGCCATAGCCGATTTAGTTAGCCGGTGGAGCGGTCCCAGGTCCCGGGCTGCGGTCAGGGACACGGGACACGCAATCACACTGAACGTATGTGCTAAGCGCGCGCGGCCCGCCCGCCGCGGGGTATGACGGACGGCGCTTTATTACCAGGAATTCTGTTTGCACAAGTATCGCGTGTTCCACCCGCTGTAACACAGCGACACCCGCGCGCCGGCGCTAGTCGCTACGTGTCGACGAAGTCAACACGCGATTACGTGATACAAATTAAATATTTGTGTAATCCTATTTGTCAAATTTAAATGTTGACGATTGAAATTATGTTCATTTTACGGTGGGAAGTGACGATGTCGTTTTCCGTTTGTGACTCTGAATGATAAGGTCTAAAGTGGATAGTATAATTCGACATTGGGACGATGAGTCTCTTACTGACATTCTACTTAAAGTATTTTTAATTTTTCTCGCTAGAGCTAGCTCAGTTCTTTGTGTGGTACGCTGGTTTCTGACATAGATGCTTTAGTGGAAGAGGTTGAATGCAAGTTAAGACTCATTTACCTGATCTGTGCAATCTGCACTTGAAAATTTGATTTCAACTAATTGAACAGAATAGTAAAGTGTTAATTATAAATATAGTCTCAACCCCGTGCCCGCTTTCTCTTTCGTGGAGATAAGATAAGAGAGGACTCTTGTTACTCGGTCTTCCTCCGCAAGATGACGGAGTCAAAGAAAGAGACCACCGCCAATCATGACCTCTCCCTGTCAGGCATCTTAACGAAGGTGGCCGGCAGTAAGAGGAGGCAAAACAATCCCACGATTAGGGTTCAAACCGCCGATTACTAAAATTATTACATCTAGGTATTGGTGCTTCTTACTAAACTTATGCTAATTATCAGTTAAATGCAAATTATACTTTAAGTAAAAGTCCTCTACGTGATTCATTTTTATAACTGTACTAGATGTGCGCCCCGGCTTTGCCCGTGGTACATAGTATAGCACTCATCGGGATTCTGCACATATCCAACGGTGAAAGAATTTTTGAAATAGATTCAAGAATATCGCTTTCAAACAAAAAACCTCTTCAGCTACCTGCTACGCCACCTATCGAACACTGAACGTACCAACTCAGATTTAGAACCAAATTTGATTAGCAAAGATTTACATTCAATGACGCAATCTTAGACACATGTTGTCATGTCAAGGCACCGTCCGAAAACTCAAAAAGGAATATTATTTCTCGTTTTTGTTACATTCTTGATTCATGCTCTGCTTTTATTGATATTAGCGTTATGTTCTATAGCCTTTGTCGACAAATAGGTTATCTAATAAAAAAATAATCTTTCAATTCAGACCAGTACTTCCCCTGATCTTAACGTTCAAACAAACTCGTCAGCTTTATAATATTAAGTATAGATTTAACAGAAGACTAAGTTTCATAGAATGAACAACACAGTCCCGAGGGACATCATACAAAACAATTTATCTACTTTTTCGCGTCATTCAAAACAATTTCTAGAATAAAATCCCCAAACGGAAGATTAAAAGACGAAGCTCTGCGAGCTCTCGTCGGCATTCAACTTGTCGGTGATTTTGTTCGTCGCGGTTAAAAGTTATCCATTTTCCATTGTATCTGTTCAGAGCAAATTGGCACTTATTTCGTTTCATTGCGGTTGCTCATTGCGCTCGTTCTGCTCATTTCGCTCGTTCCGCTCATTTCGCTTCGGGACGGAATCGATGTTTGAACTGTCGCGGAAACCGATCACTGAGCGTTTAATTGTTCCCGTAATACGTAGTACTCCATAACAAGCTGTTTTTATTTTGTTGTTAAAGTTATAATTGTAAGCGTTATATTTCATTTTGTTATGGGAAAGAGTAATTGCAAAGAGTGACATTTAGTAACTAACGCCAAGATCATTTAACTCAATTAAAGTTTCAACGAAATAGAATACGATGTAGAGACTTACGTTATCTTTAGATACACTCTATAAGTAATGACCATTTTACGTAATAAAAATAATTTACTGAAGTGGGAGCGAGAGGCATACCAGGAAATTCTCTCTATAACTAGCTGAAAGACCTTGGCTTGTCCAGAAGTGCAGTAAGGTCTATATTAGAACGAGTATCTAAAGCTGCACTAGTAGGCTCATATCAGATTTGGCTGGGCAGGGAGAGAAAAACGAGTGGTGAAGGTGAGTGTTGATATACGTCAGAAAGGGGCCCCTTAAACCTACGCCCGAGTCACAAGTCTCGGGATCTACTCGGTATTTCTCTCTCTGCCACACGATGGACCGCACGGTGAACCCATGGAATGCTAACAAGATCGTCTTTATGTAATCAGATTGAAACTTTCTACATGTTAGATTAAATGCCATTTTAGTGGGTCATTTTTTTATTTTGGTGTGTTCTGTAGATAAGGTATCTACATGATATTCTTCATAATTCTATTCTATTAAGGTATCTATATGATCTAGTGATATTTATGTAACATGGTACTTCTCTCGTAGATATACTACGGCGTAGCATCACTTTTTCGTCGCAGGTCTACAACAATCAAAATTATTACCATGACTATGTCGGCGACACCTTTCTGCTGTGGGCGTAGCGGCGATGAAAACTCGCTAACACAATCGAATTTATGAAGCACAGGTAACAACGTTGGTTTTATAGCAAAGTACGTATCGTATAACGCGCGATGGTTCAGTGCCAACCGCACGCGTCGAAAGCCAAGAGAGAACTGACTCAAACATTCCATCCATTCGACAGCGCGCGCGCCACTAACTCCATCGAGCGCCACCAGGTGGCACTTGCGTCCCGGACACTACTAGATTGCAACTCTATTGAGATTCGATTGCGACTCGATTACGATTCCATTACGACAAGTATATATTTTCGTAAGGAACTTGATGTGATGGTAAGTAAAAGCCAAAAATGAAAAATAAATGTAGTCGTTTTGGCGTAGATAATACAGGTGCTTTGCGTTCACAATCAAAATAACAAGCAACATTATATTCTCATTAGATGGCGCTAATGCCAGTTTAAATCTAAAAGCACCATAGAATAATAAAATATATTATGCTTCTTAACTATTGTTAGAAGTCAGAGGCTATCTATGAGGCTGAAACTTGCACAAGTACGGTCCCCCCATACTGGGAAAGAATCCAAAAGGCTTCACAACAATAATACTTGATACTTTATTTGAACGCCGGCTCCACATCGGTGCTACGTACTCGTGGTTTAGTTGCTAATGTCCGAGTAACCCGATGTCTAGGATTCAATTCCCGACCAGGGCGGGAACATTTGTGTGATTGATGCAATACTTTATTTTGCTGTTTGTAACTCCAAATTTATTTTAACGAGACTTTCTTTGCAGATCAGGAGTAACTTAGATAGGTATATTTTATTTTAGAAAACTAATGACATTCGATAGTTTAAGTAAGCGGAGCGTAGCTAACAGTGTTTAATAAATATTCCTCACACAATATATCTTCACACAATATATCCTCACACAATATATCCTCACACAATATATCCTCAAACAATATATCCTCACACAATATATCCTCGCACAATAAATCCTCACACAATATATCCTCACACAATATATCCTCACACAATATATCCTCACTTTGTTTAGTCCCTCTCGTTAACGTATCTACTAGACGCTTACCACAGAGTAACTTGCCATACAGTAACATGGTTTTATCCTGTTTTCATAACCTAGCGAAACCATCCACGGAATACAAAGTTTAGAAATGAAACCAAACAACAACCTTAATATAATATAATACTACTCGTACCTCCGCACTCGCGTGGTAATGGCCGCCGTAACAACTGCTTCTTGCCCTAAACACAGGTCCGCCCGCGGCGTCGCCCGCCTCATAATCATACTTGGCAAAACTTGCTCCCGCCGCTAATACTGCGGCGGCTCGATTTAATTCCATTTGCGAGCTTTTAATTCTGTTTCACACGCTCTGCTGACTGTTGGAACTTAGTGTGGTACCATTTCATTTGTGTTATCTGTAAAAAGTTTTGTAATATGACAATAATTATGGTAAGGAACATACGTAACTTTTTTTTGTCTTTAGCTCGAGTAAAAACCCTAAGCGACAAAAAATTGACCCAGGGACTGCTGATAGAACTTATAACTCAGATTTTGATAGCTCACTTTGTTTCCAAAGCGGAAATAACCCTTAAAACAAGGTCGCCTAGATTAGTTTTATGCTTATAAAGACTAAAAGACTAATTTAGTCTTCTGAGCATAGCCATCTAGAGATGAATGTTAGATCCCGAATTTACCCGAACATTTATTTCATTTACGAGCGTGCCGATCCGCAGCCCACGAAAAATCTAAGTATAAAAATGTAATGTGCTAAAAGAAATTTCCACTTCACCAACCCCAATATCAAAAAACGTTTGACATGTAAATGTAATCATCTTTTCTCAAAAAAATTCTTATTTTTGTGATTTATTCAAAGTTTTTTATTTTTGTGATTTATTCAAAGTTTTTTATTTTTGTGATTTATTCAAAGTTTTTTAAAGTCTGAGTATGAGCTAACATTCGATGGGTACAAACAACATGGAAATGTTGAGACAAATGAACGCAGGCAGCCGGACTCCACACCTCACTCCGGCACCGGGCTAGCATCCACCGATAGCTTAACAGCATTTAGGTCATACCGACCACAGACTAGGTACAGAATATAATTCCGAGTACTGGCTTTGATAGTCGTGTGTACGTTGGAAAATGCACTATATTTACCAACCAAATAAATGTTCAAATCGTTTCAGCAATTTGGATCCATTCCCCGTAAGTCCGCTGTAGATTTTCGGCTGAGCTTATAAAACATTAACGCTGCACCTCACCCGCGAGCCGACACGCGAACTCACCCTCTGCAGCTTTACAAATGTCGAACACGACCGAATTAAAAAGCCAACCTCTCGCACGAGCGTACCCACTCGAGCGGGACACGCCACGCGGCCGGGTTACCGCCGATTCAGCTAAATTATAGTGAAATCTTTCCTACCACTCCGGTGCCCAGAATTCTCCACTAAACGTATGAAAAATGCTAATTTTTCCGGCGCTCAGTAATTTTATGCCGTAAACGGTTTCTTCGTTTAACGTACATTTTGCAAATAATACGGTGCGGAAATGTAAAATAATGGTTTTCGTGAAATTGGGGATAATAGTGTTATAGTGGTAGCTACAAATATAAAAATATGCATAGCTACGGATGTGAGCACGTGTCTATATAATCGAGTCACTAATGATGTGTGGGTGAGTTAGTGGTTGAGAGACGGCCTCCCGCTCGGTGGACCGACGATCTGAAGAGAGTGGCGGGAAGAGGATGGATGCGTAGGGCCGAGGACCGGATTTAGTGGCAAAGAATTATGTCCAGCAGTGGACGAGCGTGGGCTGACGATGATGATGATGATAATGAGTTAGTCGTGCAAATATTATACATGTCAGTTTGTCAATCATGTTTGTTGCTCAACCACACCTGAACAGATGAACGGATCGGGTTTAAATTTGGAAAACACTAACATTATTGTCTAAAGTAGCACATGGGCTACTAATTATTGTGAGAAAATAGTAGCCCGAGGCTAGCCTGGTGGCTTAGTTGCTAGTTTGCCTACGAAGCTGTGGCTTGTGGGTTCGATCCCCACTCAATACAACTATTTGTGTGATGAATACAAATTATTGTACTGTGCCTGAGTGTTTTCTATATATAATAAGTACGTATTTTAAAATATATATTAGTACTATATCACCTAAGTATCTGGCTCCTATAGTACAAGCTTTGCTTAGTTAGGTGTGATGTTGTTGTGTGCGAAATGTCCACCAATATTAATTTATTTATTTAATAACAGGAACGGGAACAAAAAGGCGCTTTTAGTAATCCATAATGTGCGATTACCCTATGATATATTAATTTATATAAACATGATACGAACCCCTGCGAATCATCACACGAAAGGCGTGAGCTTGTAAAACTGCCAGAATAAAGAGACACGAGAGGACATCCTCTCCTCACTCCTCTCCCGAGCCATGTCTTCACTCGTCAGCTTTGTCCCGCCCCCGCTCAAATATTCTACACAGAATGTGACAAATAAATCTCTTGGATATGACACATCCGTTATTTTTATTACATATCAAGTGGCTCGGCGTGGTTCACTGCGAACGTGGGAAAGCTATAAAGCTATTTTTAACCCCCGACCAAAAAAAGGGGTGTTATAAGTTTGACGTCGATATCTGTCTGTCTGTCTGTCTGTCTGTCTGTCTGTCTGTCTGTCTGTCTGTCTGTATGTCTGTCTGTCTGTCTGTCTGTCTGCGTGTGTGTCTGTCTGTGGCACCGTAGAGCTCAAACGGATGGGCCGATTTCGATGCGGTTTTTTATTTGAAAGTTAATATCCGTGCGGGTGTTCTTAGCTATATTTGGTTAATATCGATTCAAAATGGCCACCTCCACAAAATGGCGGACAAAATGTTTCTTCACAACTTACCTCAATATGGGTATCAAATGAAAGGGCTTGACTAGCAGAATACTATACGCTATAACAAATTTCAAATCCAAGATGGCTGCCACCACAAAATGGCGAATTATATATTTTTTTTCACTACTACCGCAATATGGGTATCAAACGAAAGGGCTTGACTAGTAGAATACTTTGCACTATGACAAATTTCAAATCCAAGATGGCCGCTACCACAAAATGGCGAATTACATTTCTTTTTTCACAACTTCCTTAATATGGGTATCAAATGAAAGGGCTTGACTAGTAGAATGTTGTACAGATAACAAATCTAAGGTAGTCGGGGGTTAATCTAAATTTTTAATTTTGTTCTTGTTATTGTGTTTTACTAGTATAACAATGGTTGGTTTACACCAGGTCGCCTGACGTGAAGCGACGATGCAGCCTACAATGGAGGGTGCTTGACTAAAAGGAAACAATTATCTCTCGATTTGACGACACCAAGATTATAGATGGAGTGAAATCTTTGTGTCGTGTTTGACGAACAATGATACGAAAACGTTTTTTCGAGTTACGAGAAGAAACAAAAGCTGTAGAAGAAAGCCGGTAGAAGAATAAGCCAGTGGTGGTATTTGATTACACAGATTCAGGATCAACTAACATTATTTTTTTGGAAAAAATCTTCTCTTTGTGTTCAAAGTTATTTATTAGTAAACACAAAATTTACCCGTCAATTAATAATATAAAAAATAATAAATATAAAAGAAATTCATAAGTAAAAAACCACAAAACAAAATGTCAGTACACATTATGTAGCGTCGTACACGTCGTAGCAATGTCTGAACCAACTTTTTATCGCAAATATCATTATCAGGACTCTCGGCAGAGTCCGTCTGGGAAAGTACCACACCTTTGCCAGTTATTTTACCGCTAAGCACTAATGTGCAAACATTACTGTGTTCCGGTTTTGAAGGACAATGTTTTCGGAGAAATTACAGGGCTTAGAGATATAACATCTTAAATCTCTGGGTGACGAGCGCAGTGCAGTGCTAGGTAATGATTTGGACTCTTCATGTTCCAATAGCTGCGTGTAACTGCGCTGATATGTGGCACGTATGTAGTTTACCATCACTCTTTATTTAAAAAAAAAACATTAAAGAGAGTCACAAAACTCTACACGGTCAAGAAATTTGTAGGATATTTGGTTGGTGGATGTTTATATTTGGATGTTTGGGAACGAGAAGGCGGTCAAGTGCTAGCGTAAACTAGGTTCAACCTATGTTCTAAATTAATTAAACATTTTGGAAGCCTCTCACGAGTAAAACATAATTGACATAGTACATACATACGTACCAGCAGCACCACGCGGTTTGTGATACTTCAGACTATAATCCAACTGTGGTTTTCAACCCAATCCGTGCAGCTGTTCCGACGTGATTGAGCAACAAACATGCCAAAAAAAATTTTGTGTTGTGTGGTGGATACAGTGCCTAGTTTTTTTTAAAATAAAAAGTGACTAGTCGAGCAGGACATGTGCCTGATGGTAAGTAAGATGCCTGCTACATAACAGCACAATTACACGCAGCTATTGGAACACGAATAGTCCAAATCATTACCTAGCATTGCACTGCGCTCGTCACCCAAAGATCTAAGACGCTATATATATCTCTAAGTATTGCATTATTTTCCAAACATAGATTTCCTAGCTTATATTTCCCCGCTCCTTGCGAGGTCCCAGCTCGGTGTGATCTCCCGCTGCTGAGATTGAGACACGTCTCCGAGTGATACGTCCGCCGTAAACCTTTATTAAATGCGTACAGCATACCTAATTAATTTAATTACCGGCGCTCGGTCGCGGGAACATGTCTTCGAATAATTCCTCATCCGAAACTCGCATTAATCCCTATTCTAAGAGTTTAATTAGAATTCACAACAAAGCCGTGAGTTTAAGCCGAGATTGAGGCGAGCGAGCGAGCTCGGTCCGCGCTCACCTCGCTTACCTACTGCGTACATGTTTATAGTTATGCTTAACCTGACAAACGAATATATCAACAATTTGAGACTTTAGATCCAAGGGCCGGGAGTTTATCTCATTTTCAAAAACTTGTCCATGTGTTTGGTCAACTAGACGCAAAACTAAAATTATAGTATTTATGGCTCTCAATGTATAGACATTGATATTCAGCGTTGTAATTCCAGGATACACTTCTAAACAGTAGTAGGTTTAAACACTACTCAATATGTGCATAAATCTTCGATGATAATTATCAACTTAGATTTAGTTGTTCTTTAATTCTATTCTCACTTGTAATTTTATCTGTAACTTCCTCAAAGTTACTCTGTTTAGAGGAGAGCCTGAAACCCACGACACAGGATAACCTAGTGTGGGTTTCAGTGAACACCTTGAAGCTGAAACTGTATTTTTCTTTTGTCTTTAGTTATGACGTCCTGGTGTAATTAGGTAGGAATGTAAGTTTACTATTATAAACTATTAAACTATTAATTTGTGTAGACGAGTCCTAGAGTGGACACCGCAATTCGGCAAACATGGCTTAAGAGACTTGAAGTGGCGATATTGCTTATATGTTATAGTATGTATTTATTACATTCTGTTTTATAACGATAAGGCTGAGTGTAGTATCATGGTATTCTGAGCTGTTCTGATTTGTTTACGTTCTACCGTTCATGTGATGTGATCGACACAACTGACCAGTTGGTCTGCCCACAGGACACTATGCACTATAGGTCTTGCCCTTAATCTATTAATTCCAGTTGCCGCCGCCAGCCAGCACGTCTGCCGCGTGTCCCGCGCAGCGCCGCTTGATTGAGTCGCTACAGTTCCTGGAATTCGTGAATGTTTGTCTTTCAGCGAATTTCCGTTTAATGTTCTGAACACCTGTTTATAATATGCAACATGTAAAAAAACGTTTTTGATAAATTCTCGAAAAATAAAGCTTAAGAATGGCCAACAACTCTCAGAATTCGGGCTTATTAAAGTTGTGAAACTGTTAGCAATGACAATAAATCAAAACGTAGTCCAGCGTGCCGTCCGTCACAGGACGAGGATCTCAGCCGGCGGTAATTATGCAGGTAATTAGCAACACGACTGGGAATCTGTTCAGTTGGCGACCTTAAGGCGGGGGACACACCGTGGCTTCGTCTAATTTAGATAGATAGATAAGTCTTTATTGTGACACAAAAACAGAATTATTATATAAAAAAACTCATGAACTAGCATCACAAATAAGAGACCGTTTTATTTCTTAGAGTAATCTTACATCTTTTTAGATCTTACAGGCAATCAGCTTAAAGAAAAATACCTACAAACATAGTTAGGCGAAGCGAAGTTAAATTTTTCCTAATACTACTAATTAAATACTGTAACATAAAACAGCTTAGCTAAATTTGTTTATCATTTAATATTCTATCTATATAAATTTACATTTTTTTGTGTTGTATATATGACAATCAGAAACCAAACAAGTGAAATAGATAGCGTTTTGTCTTTTATTGTCATCTCATTAAATTACTTACAGTTTAAAGGACAAATGCATAGATAGATAGATAAATAAACTCTTTATTGCACTTAAATAACAAAGAGAAATAATAAATAAAAAACCTTAGAATAAAGTAACAATTGGCAAATACATATATAGGAACGCTTACAATTTTAGTGTCATCCAAGAGTCAAGTGACGTGAGATTTTCAATTTCAACAAACAGCAACAATACGATGTAATATGTACATAATTTAAAATCACATGATTACTTTTCTTAAGATTTATATTTTAATATTGCAATAACGTAGCTATTTAAAGATGCAGGTGAAAGCTTGTCAACTAAATCTAAAAACGTAATACAAGGTGACAAACCAAAAAAAACTTTATGTCATTTTATAGAGCTTATCCTATAGTGTGAAGTTTTGAAATTCGCAATGGGGTGAACTTAGCCCATGGCTAGAGATTTACTACGATAACATGGCCCGCCCCTCCAAATTACTGTTTTAATGTGTGTAGTCACATCCTTACGAAAGAGTTTGTATGTAGTTGTAATTATTCGTCTGCAGTAACAGTACGCACACATGCGTGGTGGTGCGTTGTATATTCTTTTACAAATACTTTCAAACGTTTTGAATTCTGGAGGGGCGTGGGTTTCTGGAGGGGCGTGGGTTGACAGTTGTTGTGGTGGGCTGACAGTTTTTACAATTTTTCGGTGACACCCATGTGTCACCGAAAAATTGTAAAACTGTCAGGTTATAATCAAACAACGTCAAATTACAAACAAATCTAATCTAATGTAACATTATAATCTCACGCGTTAGATTATAATAGTGGTTGATAATATTACCATGTGCATGGTTAGAATGGTTGGCTTAGTTAAGTTAGCTGCCAGTGTGTCCGGCGCCTTACGGCCGCGGGGGGGGGGCGGGAGCGACTCGTTCATTAACTATTCATTGAACAGAATGACGCGGCCACTTTGATGTAATAATTAGTTATCAGAATTACGACTTCAAATGAATATTATGATGTGATTTGTGATAATAACATCTCCTATTGAGATTACCTCTCAGTCCTGCTAATTAGTGAAGACCCCAATTTAAGGGACCATTCATTATTCGATATTTCGTCCGAAAATGTTTAGTTGCCAAAATATAAGTACTTGGGAATTACAGTTTAATAATATTAGTGTATGCCCGCGACTTCGTCTGTGTAGAATATAGAATATACCCAAACAAACAAGGATAAAAAGTAGCCTATTAGTTATTCTTGACTATCATCTATCTGTGTCAAAAATTACAAACTCATTCGTTCAGTGGTAACAACGGAATTGAGCTACATCCAAGTAGATGCAAACTTTCAGCGATAAGGCCACCTTTTTGCGGCGGCAGCGGTTTTTCTTCGTCTGTAAATCTGTTTTTCTTTTGGTGTGTACAGTAAAGAGTACCTATCTATCTAACTTTTATATTGATAATGTTAGTAAGATTTACACCCGTATGACTTGAATCAGTGAGGATGCTCATTGTGAGCATCTTACGACGGAAGTACGTCACTGTGTTATTTTTAATTTTCGTCCGCAAACGATGACGTCATCGAGAATTGTTCTTAAATTTTCCTTAGTGACATAGGGACATAGCAAGGTATTAGCAGAGGGCCGTTACCCCTCCTCTCTTTTGGCATCAAATGCTCGAAAAAGGCCTCTTGCTTTTCTTCAATCTTCTCTATCCAGTTTGCGCCACCTAGTTTTATTATTTCATTCATTCACAAAGGTGCACCTTTGTTTTGGCCTGCCTCTGGGTCGTTTGGTTTGTGATCCTATCCAAGTTACTATTTTTTTAATTTTTGCATTTTCCAAAAATTAAAAACCCTATTTCACTTTAGCTTCCTACAATGTTCCAGAGAATCTAGGACAATTGTTGTTTGTCTAATACTATGTACTAATATAATAATAAATAATATGTAATATGATACTGACTGACTTACTAATTTCGTGTTTGTTTGTCCTATGTTGAGTGTTTGTTCTGAATCCAATATCGCAAAAAATGTTATGTGCTTGAGTGTTCCATGTCTATTACATCAACCAAACATAGCCCTCTGAACCACGTTCGCCATGTTGTTTTGTTTGCTAATAGTGACGACATATCCGCATGAATCAGTTTGTTGCACCACAAAACAATTAAAAACTACTTACATTTTAGTGTTATTTGTAGTTTAATTATTCTAGACATGGACAAATAATGTTTAACTAACCATTTAAAACTGAACAGCAGAATTGGAGCAGACTCAGCCGTAATTTGAGCAGTCATTTATTAGAATACTTGATTTCGCCATGAACTTGCCGCAAGGTGTTGTTTTTAACGCTTTTGAATGTCATTTTAGTATGAATGAAAGCCTATAAATGACCTATTTATCTTAAATTATTTTTAATAAATGTTATCTATCATCATCATTAGCCTGTATTAGTCCTCAGCTGGATATAAGCCTCTCCCATATTACGCCATTTAGCCCAACCTCAGGTTTTACAATTGCTACAGGCTGCCTTTCGTATATCGTCGCTCCATCTTATTAAGGAACGAGCTATACCTATTACTAACAGTAATACAGGTTGTATTACGATACAATTGTAATACATGCTTGTTGTACTAATCTATATCTATACTAATATTATAAAACTGAAGAGTTTGTTTGTTTGAACGCTAGGATCTCGGGAAGTACTGATCCGAATTAAAATATTATTTTTCTATTGGATAGTCCATTTATCGAGGAAGGCTATAGGCTATAGAACATAACGCTACTATCAATAGAAGCGGAGCATGAATCAAGAATGTAACAAAACGGGGAAAAATATTATTTTTGAGAGTTTTCGTAGCGTGCTTTGTCATCATGTGTCTAAGATTGCGTCATTGAATATAAACTTTGCTAATCAAATATGTTTTAAATCTGAGTTGGTACGACTAATTTCCGACAGGTGGCGTAGCAGGTAGCTGAAGAGGTTTTTGTTTGAAAGCGGTATTATCAGGAATGACTCAACCGATTTCAGTCATTCTTTCACCGTTGGATATGTACGGGATCTCTATGAGTGCTTTATTATAATGAACCACGGCTGAAGCCGGGGCGGAAATCTAGTATGACATAAAGAGCATCATTACCATCATCAACCTTTATTAGTCGATAGACCTGGATGTTTGTTGTATGTGTCACTGTTTCACTCACTTGCGAGGGTGAGAGTGAAAGTGCTTATGAGAGAGCAATGGTGCAAGAAAATACATACCTATAAGTATTTACAAAGTTTCATAATTAAATTCTAAAATAATACAAAACTGTTACAGAAAACTGCGTCAAAATCAGATCAAAAAAGGCTATTCAGTTTAATTTCAGTTATGTTTGGTAATTTTGAGTAAACCTTTACATTCGTATTAAGTATTAGTTATCTTTGACTGCCCCCTTGAACAAAATTCTGGCTCCGTCCACTATGAGCACGTTTTTAATGTCATTTTCAAACTCTACTTTTATAATTGTCTATGATTATTCTGGTAGGTACGTCAAACATGTCTTCTGTGTGTCATAACAAACACAAAAATACTTATTTTAAATTTGATATTTACTGGATGGTGAAGTGATTATAACGATAATGTAAAAACACAACTGATTTTAAAATTCACATCTTAATGATATTTAAAGATTTCAGGTATAGTTGATTATGTGATAAATTTAAATTTCAGTGGAAAAACTAACGGTAACCATGAAGAGAAATTGAAGCTGAAACTTTCCACGGCCTAAATTTTGAAAATAATGTGTTAATAACAGTTTACTTGTGAAGATAATCACAACCAGTATCTATTGGAGATAACAACATCATGATGAACGAGTTTTATAAGCTACGAGTATCCATTTCTATAAAAAAAACTAGCAGCGTCGTACTCTTATTCACGAAATAAACGCCAATAGCTCTCCTGAGATGCTTTGGCGACATGCTGGTGCCTGGTGAGGAGCTTTCAAAATTTCTGAACTACTTAAAACTCTCAAATAGGCTCATTGCTCATCAGATACCAATCTAGACAAAGATACTATGGATTATATGGAAGAGAAATCATAAACTACACTTGGATTGCTGGCGCCTTCGGTTACTGTAACACATTTTCATGTTATAGGTGTTTAAAAAAATAAAAAATCTTAAATAATTGACAATAAAATAACGATAAGACCATAAGATAATAAATTCTTTTATTTCTTGCTGTGTGATATCTATATTCATAAAAAATCTTTGGATTAAATTATAGTTTACAAATCTAGAAAAAACAACGTTTTTATTGATAGTAGTCTTTCTTTTTCGAATAGAATGAAGATTTGATATTATTTTCCTCTTTTTCTTTTATAAATCATAATATGATGGTGATTGTTATAGTGTTTTTCTTGCATAAATATAACCACTCCACTAAATTTTTCCACTTCGTGGTCTCTACACGCTGGCTCAGTGCGGCTTGGTGGATGACACATGATCTATTATTACAAATTTTATTCTAGTTTCATGTCGGTTTCATGATTTTTTCATTCATATTTTTTAAGTCCATTACGCACTCGATTTGGGAAATACGAAGTAAAATCGGCAATGGCCGACTAGACCAGCCGGAACTTTTAGCAATTTCACCATCGATATAATTAAAGAAACGTTTTTAAGAGTTAGATGAATTTCACCAATTTTTAAGTTTGATATTTGTGTTTTCAATCTAACTTGGCAAGTGGGTGACGGGTCGTAATATAGAGTTCCGTAGTTGCTTGTCATATTTTTTTTTTTGTTACGAAAGTAATAAATAAACTGAGGACACTTTCGTGCCCCCGCCAAGTTTAGAATAATAAACCTAAATAATAATAATCTATGATTACATTAGTTTCTCTGAACATAAAATAGGACCCAAAGTTTTAGTCGTCTATTAGATGGCTAACGGCCGAAATGGGATAAGCGTCAATTTTTGAGGTATGGACTTATATAGATTAGACTTATATAGGTTAGAATTGCCGTTTTTTTCTGCGTCGTTTGGTCTGGGTTACATGCTTCTAAGTGTTACTTTTGTCGTTTAGGTAGTAGTAAAACAGGAGACGAAGCCATTTTTTGTTATAAGCGACATTTTTTTTGTGAATTTTAATTTTGGTTTTGATCGACAAATATTTTAAAATATTGGACTTAGGCTTTTTTTTTGCTGTGGTTTAGGCCGTCACAGATCTAGCTATCATACATATTTTCATAATTCATAGCTGGACATATTTCCGTATATTTTCTATACAAATGCTCGAGTGTTCAAACACGCAGCTATAATATGTATTTTTGTGACGTCACCAAAATATACCGTAATATATAATATATTCTGCATATTAATATACTTTATGGCTTAGCAAGATTTTGAATGTACAGCGAGTTTCAAGATTGTCCGAGCACACATCACTAGTTGTTTTACAAGCTTTTACTTTACATATTGCTTTCACCTATCCCGACATTAGCCAAGTTCTGATGATGGATCTAGATTTCGAGACGGTGGTCATAGGAACTCTGTAATGAAACGACGAATTCCCGTCAAATCGAGAATTGTTTTATTTGTCTTGATGAGTACTTTGGTTATCATATATCATTATTTGATTTTGTTTGAAGAGCGTACAACTTTTACAATTACATATATAGAAATGAACGAGAATTGCAACCCCTTATCTTCGCCTGCACTGAGTGGGACAGCTTTCAAGTGACGGCATAGTGCTAAATCTTATTATTTTATACCTTACTACTTACCTACATTTGACCCATAAATTTTGTACCCGTAGTAGCCTGTAGTCTATTATTTCCAGTGCAATATGCACTGAAAATAATTATATTGATTCATAATAATGATACAATGTTTAATAATTCAATAACCTTCGAAATTTTGTACATGTATCGGCGTACCTACATCACGGTAATATTACTATATTACCGTGCCTACATCTTCTCAAATTTGCATACCGAAAGGTTGAATATGGAGCGTTTTCATACTTATTATAAGATCCTTTTGTACCCATTTTCGCAAATAAAGATATTATGATTACGATTACAATTATTGTTTTAATAATTATTATAGAGCACGAATTCTATTCATGTTGGTACTTTTTTTTTTTTTTCAAGATAGACAATGGAACCCTAATTTGACTTAAAATGCTGCCATATTTAATCCAAAATTACGTCAAGTTTTGTAAAAGTGCAATCCGATATGTCGTACAAAGAGGTTGTTAGTTTTAATCGACTATACTCCATGAGCAACAACATTTATGTTAACCTAGCGGTATATAAGTAATTTCCAAAAAATGTCTTTTAAATCACATCATCGAAAGAAACGTTTCAGGATTGTTGTAATTTTATATTATTGAATTATCGAATCAAAAACTTCTTTTGGCTCACCACTCACATAATTTTTTGTAGGCTGTGAATGTAGCTCATCTTCACGCTCATAAATGCAAGAAATGTTCAGATGAGCTACTGAGAGAGAATATGATTGGGCATTTGAACTTGGCCCTTGAGGCAGTCTCTAAATGGGGTGATGTCATAAAAAAGACGCAGGCGTGTTTGTTCTCCGTTAAAAGGAGTCCGTTTCAACTGACTCCTACTTTTCGAGGCTTATCTGTGTCGGTTATTGACCATCTAGAAGTTTTGGGCGTTTTTTTGTCATCGACTCAACTTTGGCACGTATATTGAATCTAAGGTTAAATTTGCCGCCAAAAAACTAGGAGTCCTCTCAAAGGTGCAAAGACACTCCCATTCTGAACAGTTGCTTATCATCATCAGCCTGTATTCGTCCACTGCTGGACATAGGCCTCCCCTATGATACGCCACTCAGCCCGGTCCTCGGTCTTACTTCTCCAACCGCCACCAGCTGCCTTTCGAATATCGTCACTCCATCTAGTCTCAGGACGTCCTACACTACGTTTGCCGATTCGCGGTCTCCACTCCAGAACCCGTCTGCCCCAGCGGCTAGCGGGTCTGCGACAGATGTGACCGGCCCACTGCCACTTCAGTTTGCTAATACGCTGAGCTATGTCGGTGACTCTAGTTCTCTGACGAATTACTTCGTTCCGGATGCAATCCTCAGAGAAACCCCAAGCATAGCCCTTTCCATAGCTCGCTGAGCGACTTTGAGCTTACGGACCATTTTCACTGTCAGTGTCCACGTTTCAGCACCGTAGGTCATAACGGGTAAGACGCACTGGTTATACTTTTTTGTCTTGAAACTTTGTGGGATGGGTGACGAGAAGACTCCACGTTTGTGATAAGAACGTCTAGGTTGTAGAATGCGTTGCCTGAGTGGGGTTTCCCCGATAGTTACAATCTTGCTGTCTTCATGTCGAGAGTGAATCGGTTTCTTCAAGGTAAGCACGCTCCATCGTAGATCGCATCATCGCTTAACATCAGGCGAGATGGTGGTCCAGTGCGAAGCTATTGTAGTTAAAAAAAAAGATGAACCGCCGACTATGCCAGAGTGAGAGAGATCAGATGCCGCTGTCTGTCAGCTGTCACGTGTCGCTGTGTTTACTATGTTCAATTTATATGCCATCATTTTATTTATAACAACGATTCAATAGTTTTAAAAGTTATTTCTTATTTTAGTTTTCACTTCTGCCGTGCGGTCTTTAGCACACACTTTTTATTAATGTATTCTGTGAATCGCATTAAGATTTTTATACAAAAATATTTTAAAAACCATAAATTTTTGGGGTGCCCTATACTTAGAGCTGACATTCGATTGTTTTTTCATCAAACCCAATTGGGTTTGATACATAAAACATATATTAACATGCAAACTTCCTCCAAAATTGGTTTGAACTCGATTTAGTAAGTAGTTCTTTTATAGAACGCCATAAATACACTATTATTTAAATATCGATCAAAGTTACAACGAACTACAAGAACTCATGTATTATGTTGCTTGCGGAACCCTTCATGGGCGAGTTGGATCTGCACTTGGCCGCTTTAATCTTTTGTGCTAAGGTCTATCATCATCAGCCTGGATTCGTTCACTGCTGGATATAGGCATCTCCAATAATACGCCACTCAGCCCGATCCTCGGTGCTACGTTTATTTATTTATTTAGAACACACAGTCAAGTCTTAATGATTAGTTTCCAGCCGTCTTTTGTATATCGTCACTCCATCTAATCACAAGGCGTCCTACACTACGTGTGCCGATTGCCGGTCTCCACTCCAGAACCCGTCTACCCCAATGGTTATTGGGTCTGCGACAGATGTGACTGGCCCATTGCCACTTCAGTTTGCTAATACTGAGTTATGTCGGTGACTTTAGTTCTCTGCCGAATTGCTTCATTGCGGATGCAATCCCTCAGAAACCCCAAGCATAGCTCCATAGCTCCGTCGCTGAGCAACTTTGGGCTTTTGGCCTCTGACTTGTAATAATAAGTAAAAAAATGATGATTATGATAATGACGATTATTTTGGGGATTGTGCTGTAATTGAATTTGACGATAAAAGATGTCACTGAGTCGGTTATCTGACAATTATATTTATGTAACATCCAAGTGTCAGCTGGCTGATCGGGGAAAACTGTTGTCGTTTGATTGATGTTAGATATAGAACTAATCTCATCTAGCTTATTTTGTGAAGAGATTTAGAGAGGAGGCAGATTAGTTTTTGATTAGGCTAGTTATTTGGTTATTTTTGAATCAAGTACCTAAGTTTGAATAACTTTGCTTTCGTATTTCCTGTTCATTCTTCACTATTTTGGGATTCTCCCTGATGAACAGAAAATCACCTTAACATGGCAACATATAAGCAGATATACTTACGTCAATGACAAGGTCATTTTAATTTGATGCATAGATTACAGTTTGATGCACAGATTACATACATTTGATGTTTTCTCACATTTTTTTTTGTTTTGGCATAAAAAATTTAAATATTATTCTGATCAAATACAGTATTTAACAGTTTGTAAACGTACATATTAATTTTATACCACTTCAAAAAAAAAATATTTCTTATATCAAACAAAACAAAATAAATATATAAACAAATAAATGTTGATGAGCATTTCACACACACAACCCAAACCAATCAAAGCTTGTACTATGGGAGCCAAAATGCTAATCTAGACACGCGACAGTGAGTCATGCCAAGTTACTACTAGTATAGTTCCGAGCACTTGGTCGACGCGACGCGTGACCAAACTGCTAGCGTTTATTTGGCCCAACGCATAAGCATTGCCATTCAGCTTGGTAATGCCGCCAGCATGCTGGGTACGCTTCCGATTGGTAGTGGACTTGAACATCTTGATTATCTGTAGACCTACAGTGGTCTATGGTTAATTCAGGTGTGCTTAATGTAAGTTAGTTAGTTAGGTAGGTTTGTAGTGTAGTGTAGTTCTCATTGTATTTTAGTTTTGTTATTAAAGGCCCGTATAGTTGTAAATACATACTTATCACACATAGTAACACCCAGACACAAATATGTGTACTCATCTGCACTGGGTGGGAATCGAACCCACGACCTTTGGCTTTTAAAACCTACACTTGGTCTTCATTTATCTTTGTATCCGTATTTTTTGTGACGTGGGTTATAACAATTAATTATTCAATTAAAGGCTTTATATTTCCAGGTGACAGACGCAATGAAAATACTAATTAGGCGCTAACACTGTTTTATTTCACAATTTCATTTTGTTTTGACTACATTAGGAACCAAAATAGCTAGTCTCGTCGCTATAATGTGTTAATAAATAAGTACGTATTATACGATTGTATTTTCGTAACAAATTCTTAAACGCTGAATGAATTGAAAGTGTGGAGAGCTGAAAATTTCATCAATATTTTGTCAGTTTTTCCTTAAGCATATATTTGTTTTGTCCACAGTCTTATCCGTTTTCCCGTGGCGTTACTGTCTTATACTCGCCAACATTTATTTGTAAAGACGTAGTTCAAGAGTTTCTTCAAATGACTTGAGGAATTAATCTCTGTATGACGCCATTGGGGGGCGGATTCGATGAACTTATTAGACATAATCAATAATGACGTCAGTCATGACGTTTTTTAATGTCGCAAATTTTGGCACACAGTTTTTTGGAACCGTCTCCAAAACTATGAAACAGACTCAATAAGAAATTCAACCAATAAGAATTCTTGTTATGTTGTATCTGTGACAACCTATGATTAAACACTTTTCTGGATGAAGCACAGGCCAGGTTTCAAACACTTGTATGCGTAATCACGCATGTAGTCAAGTTTCGCCACTAAGCTGACAAGGTGAACTTATCAGCCAATTATTGGCTGATATGTTTTTTGGTGTTTTTACACTCAAACAGTCTATCTAGACAAATGTGCAATCAATGGTCCCAACTAATAAAATGCAATATTTGTTTATTTTCTTCCGATAATTTTACTTTATTTAATCATGTATCTATATTTAAAAGATAGCAATTCTGTTTATCAGTTCAATACACGATTAAGGGTGCCGTAAAATCACATAATCGAACGCCATAATAAAATTGTGATGATATGAATTAACAGGAAAATTCTTGGGAAATTGGTTTCACAACAAAGTAAGTACTTGAATTCTTTTAGCATATAATGTAAGGAATAATAGCATTGAATTACAGTTAAATGGTCTGCTTATGAGGCCCGTGACTTTCAATTACCATTTCTGTATCAAAACTATCCGGGTCTCACAAATGTGAATATAAAAAAAATTCTCAACCTCATGACTGTGTGATGGTGATACGTATTCGATTGTTCGTTTTCATTTCTAAAGAGCGCGATCTTGTCGTTTTATGATATAGCTAGGCGCCTTGTCGTGATTGTATCTGATGTAATTAATTATTAAGTAAACCAGGCTGTAATTATTTATTTACAAATCTGGCACATCTCAATCGAAAAAAATCGAAAGCTGTAATTTTGATACTACTATGCGAATAAATGTAGCAAGTAGTAGTTTTTATTTCATTATATAATTTCGTCTCCCTATTTCAGATTGTGTGTGCTGATCTCCACAAAATTTCACAGCGTGCGCAACAAGATAGGTGGCCGTCTATCTAAAACAATAAGCATTGAATCACGCTACGTTTGCAAAATTTCCTACAGAAAAAAATATTGTTTCGCATTGCTATTTCGCATGCATAGGTGCATAGATTGTACAAACATACAAATTATTAATTCCGATGGACGAAATCAAACAGCTCGCGGAGCTTTTAAACAGTATCCTTTCAGGAGAAAAAGATTTGAAAATATCGAAAGAGAATACCAGGATTTCGAAACTACAACCACCAGAGCAATACATTGCCATACGTATAAATGTAAACATTTCACTATAAGATAAGCCTTCAGTAAACTGCAGTTAGTTTATTCTAATGCGTTATGCCCTTTTTGATTAGTTTTACTGTAGTACTTTCTGTAATTTTGTATTGTAAGTAATAAAAGTGATTCAATTACAATCAATAAATTGTTTTATTTTACATGAATAAGAGTAAAGATAACTGTTTTGATAACCTTATCAATTTTTTGAAAGCTTTGAAAGTATCCTTAATTTTTAGTCGTATCTTACTTCTTATTTGTATAATTTATTAAAGCTCTAAAAATATCTCAGAATCTAAGGAGTACTACTACAGAACCAGAAAAATATCTATACTAGTTCGTAAATATGGACACAATTAACTAACTAGCAGTTGCTTGTAAGCAAATTTATTTAACGTAGTCATCTATGAAACAGGTTATACCATGTTTTTGATAAATTGGGTTGTTTCAGCGTTATCAGTGCATTGTTAATTAAATACGTATGTATCGACTAAACAAAGATACGTAGCAGGGTCATGATAGAGAAAGTAGGAGTGTACGTATTGTAGGTATATCTATATCGGCATATCTGTGGGCTTGTCGATACAGAAACGCGAGAATCATTAGCAAAGGTTGCAACGTGCTCTGCCGACTTGCGTTCATCAGACGTTGTCGCCCTTTTTAGGTGCCGTATGCCAATTTCTCTTTGAATGGATAAATAATAATTGCCTACAGGTATTTTTCAATTTGTCCTCTTTGGTGCATGTTTTGAAACCTAATTTTATTTTATGTCATAGACAATTTAGAAAGACCCAGTAAATATTACTGAAAAGAAACCGTTTAAAAACGTCCTTGACGCAGTATTACAGGTAAAATACGTAGTTAGGTTTGATAAAAATCTCTTCAGGCACAAAACTGATGACGTCACTTTTGGGCGTGGTTTAGAAAATGACGCTATAAAAGTAGTGAAACGTCACGAAACTAAATGGTTCTCAAAAAAAAAGGCTAATGAGCATGCTAGATGTGCATACGGAATGCGGGGGTAAGAATATATCTAAATATAATCATCTAAATGAATGACAGAACTATGTCCGCTCTATGTACAATCCGAAGCTAAGGGTTCCGACGATTGCATCGGTTTGAACTCCACGAGATACTCCGAGCTTTTTCCTTTTAACAAAGTAAATTTGGTTCCACTAAGATTATTTCGGTTATGAGATTGTATATATTTTGTTTAGAAATGTACTTTCCAAGCGCACAGTTGTTAGAGATTATTTTCCCCCGAAATTTTTCGATTAATTCAATTCGTACAAAGAGTTAAAACGTCCCGCGACGCGGCCTTGTTTCTCTCCGTTATAAACGCACGTAAAATGAAAAAATCCTTGACGTCAGCGAGAGAACATGAACGAAATTAAGTGTCAGGCGCAGTGTATAAATCTTATCGGACGCAGTGGGGCGCGCCGCGCGATTTTAAATAATCATGTCGGTACACCCGTCACAATAGCTGCTGTCGGAGCAAACATGAGTTATGGTCGGAGGAGGATCAAAGCTGTGTGGAAAGGATACTCGTGTTCTTTTGAGTTGTACAAACTGGCGCTTGTTGCTAGCGATGCTTCATTTAGAACGAAACATATAAGTAACGGATGGGCCTTATTAAAAAACCCCTTTCCAAGTTATTCTACAGCCGAATGAATACGCATTATTGAGTCTAGTTTGATGAGCAAAGTTTCCAGATACATTACTAGGAAAATAGATAAGTAATCTAATATCTCTGAGTAACTAGGACTCGTTACGTTCATGTTGTAATGGAGCGAAGTATTGTTTACCATATTTATGTGACACTTACTATGCTCGTTCTGTTTTTCATTGTTTTAAATAAAGTTTTGGATCAAGTGTATTGAGAAATATGCCAGTTCTGACACTGATGACTGGTTTTATTTACCGTTTTATTGACTTTACATTTTTTTGTTTCAACCCACACAAATACTTTTATTACTACAAAATTTATTATTCACAGCATAATTCAATAATAAAAATAACTGGCTTTAGTAGTTTCTACAACTGATAAAAGTGAAAACTTAAAACTAAATTTTTACTATAAAATGACACTGATGTTGCACATGATGCTCCTACATTATGCTTGTCACCTGTAGTACACTGAACAGATATACTGCCGTTACGCATGTCTGCGACGGGAACCCATAAATATTTCCTCTATCAAAAAAGTCATCATCATCAACAGCAGCCATTATTCATCCACTGCTGGACATAGGCCTCTCCTATGATACGCCACTCAGCCCGATCCTCGGACATACTTCTCTAACCGCCACCAGCTGTCTCAGGGCGGACGCTTTGACTACACTACACTATAAAAAAACTCAAAAAAGTGCTCAACACTAAAGACGTTTACATTTAATACACAAATAGGTTTTATAACTCAGCGTTCAAAAACATAACTTCAAACTTCAACCAACTGTTGTGTAAATACATGTTTGACCTCGAAACAAAAGTGTTCACTCTTTGTCAAACACAAAAATTGTTTCTATTTCGAGATTCCCTTTCAGTCGCGCGCTGTGAGCTCCGCCCTCGATCCGACGCTTGTTTCACAAATTCCAGCCCTCGATATCGTTGAGCAAATACTAAAAATAATGTGAGAAGATTTCATTTCCTCCCATAACCGTATCTATACGAATGTTCTCGCTTCAGCTACTGAAGTATAATAATATGAAAACTCAGATATTACGAGTCGGAGTGATTTTATTGAATCATTTCGCTTGGCAGTAATATTTCCGGGCGATTCGTAACCAAATCACAAATCACCAACGATCGGATTCACTGGTCTAGACTAAGGCTATTTCAGATTTACTGCTAGACGTTATGTTGTTTATTGGATTTTTTACTGAGACGGTAAATTAAGTAAGGGTTGTAAAAAATTCGGTGACTTTTTGGATTGCTACAGATTAAGATCCAAATTTCGTTTATGGCCGGCGTTAAACTAGTCTGACGGACGCGAGGCTGTGCCTACAGTTACTGTAGGTACCTACAATCCGGCTTTGGTAGGTCTGACTTTCTAGGAATTACTACTGTAGTGTTGTGAACTTACTTTTACTGCATTTTTGAAGTAAGAACTTTTTTTGGCGCTCCACACACAAATTTTTCGTGGAATATGAATTGAACTCAAGCGTCACGCTCGTAAATAAAAGAATTTCTCGTGTAAACTCGGGACCATGGCCTAAGAAATGCTAATGTATTTAGAAGGTAAGACGACTTATTTAGACGACAATAGTTTGAAAATTTATCCCACACTAGCTGCGCCCTCCGGTTTTTCTCGCGTAGGTTCCAAAGTGAGCTATCAAATTCTGAGTTACAAGTTTTCACCTCTATCGGCAGTTCCTAGGACTGCAATTTTTTTTATTACAGAATTAATCGTAATGTAAGTCGACTGTTATTCGAAGAAACATATTCTTTAGCCGCTTTTACCACTTTTCGGTAGAGGAAAATCAGATTTCAGATACAAATACAAAAATCTTTATTGCTGTTTGTAGGTAAGATAAGATGATACAAAACATTTTAAAAGTTGCCCCATACAAACTGGCCTCTGCGAGAGGCATGCAAAATGTCTGGCAAGACAATTTGTTAGTCTTAATTTATTAATAAAAAAAATTAAATAATAGTCAGCTGATTAAAGTCTTCTTCTTCCTCATCTTCTATTAATTTCTGGTTTTTATTTATGTCATCTGATTCTTCATCTTAGATTCATTTCTGGCTTCTATTTGGTTGTGATATATATTTGTGTGAGATAAATGTTTGGTGAGCACAATTTCGCCAACGTCTTGTGTTTCATCAGAGACAAAAAATGATTTCGCGTCACCGCCATGCTAATGTAACGTTGTAGCGGCGCCGACGTGTCGAAGTAGAGGATCGAGACGTGTGCGTCAGACGGTTTTTGGATGCGTGCGAATCCTGTGAGTTACCCGTCACCAGAAACCGAGTAAAGCGGGAGGGCCTCGCTAATAACAAGAACGTCCACAATCGTAAGGTTATAAGTTCGGATTCCGTCCTCTCTTGGACTATGAAAGAAAAAGTTTGTAACAAACAAACCGCGATTTTAGGGTTCCGTAGCTAAATGGCAAAATACGGGACCCTTATAGATTCGTCATGTCTGTCTGTCTGTCCGTCCGTATGTCACAGCCACTTTTCTCAGAAACTATAAAAGATATACTATTGAAACTTGGTAGGTAGATGTAATGTGTGAACCGCACTAAGATTTTGATACAAAAAATAGAAAAATACAAAAATTTTTAGGGGTGGTCCCATACATAGAAGTGAATCTCAAATTTTTTTGTGATGAATACCATACGTGTGGGGTATCCATGGATAGGTCATCAAAAATGATATTGAGGTTTCTAACATTTTTTTTTCTAAACTGAAAAGTTTGTGCGAGGGACTCTTCCAAAGCGGTAAAAGTTTGTGTGTCCCCCTCTAACTTCTAAAATAAGAGAATGACAAAAATAAAAAAAGTGTATGATGTAGTGTGTTACCAAGTAAACTATCGACGAAAATTGGTTTGAATGATATCTAGTAAGTAGTTTTATTTTAATACGTCATAAATTGACTATTGTTAAAACACCGATTAAAGTAACAACGAACTACAAGAATTTTTGTATTATGTTACTTGCTGCTACGGAAGCCTTCATGGGCGAGCCCGACTCGTACTTGACCACTTTTATTTCAATAAAGGCATCTTTCATGGGTATTATGTCATTCACCAACCGACACTTGGCCAGTGTAGTGCACCAAGCTGACCTAGTTATGGTCTTAACCACGTCTTAACTAATTTCTTGCAAGAAGGTTATAGTAGTGTGCATACAAATAGCTACCTATGTTGTGAGAGTGCGTCCGCGTAGTAATCAGACGCCACTAATCGCCGGAGTAATCCCACCACGCCTGATTACTGCTCGTTACCGCTCGCCGAATGTTTGCGCGCGAACAAACACGCAAACACTCACCACCACACGGACAAACAATCCGCTAATTAGCGCGCAGCAAACAACCGATCGGATTGTAATCAAATAGACCGCTGTTTGAATTATTATACTACAGACAAATATCGGGCGGCTCGACAAACACGGCCGACAACTGGTGCCCAAACAACACAGGACAGACGAACGAACTGGCAAGTGACTCCCGGTCGTAAACATGACGTCACTGATCGAACAATTAGCGACCGACAACGTACAGCCCGGTAATTACATTAACTACGACATGAATGCCTGATAACGAGCTCCAACTTTGTGTAATCGGATCAATTATCTATTGAACTATAGTATTCTTACATGCTTCGTATCTTATTTATTACTAACGCGCCGTTCCGGCTTCGCTTGGATATTGTTTTGTAATTGAAATAAAAACTATTCTATATTTCTATATTTATTATTTATGGATTATACTGCAAATGGTGTGCAAATTTCATTGTAATCGGTTATGTAGTTTTGGAGTCCGACGCGGACAAGAAACGTGACGCGTGATGTTATACCTATTTGTATATTAAGATTAAAAACTCTTATATTTTGATTATATAATTATCTTCTGTTAATTTTGTCTCATTTACCAAGTCTCTCAAGTTTTATGAGTTGGTTGGGTGACGTTAACGTAGCAACAATGTTTTGTCATTATTGCTTTATATGACAAAGGGAATAGGTATCATGGGCCTGACGGTAACAGGTTGTTAGACTTACAGGGTAAGTAAAAGTTTAGAATACGGTCTTAGTAAACCAGCCACCCAGCCATTACTATAATTTCCAATCAAAAGATTGTTTCATGCGAATACTTTTGACCACTAACATGCCTATCGTTAGCCGACATTAAAAAAAGTCTTGTTGCATTTATATGGAATGCTGCGAAGTGCAACAACTTGCAAATGTTGCGGAGAGCAGGAGAGCGCGGACCTCGGCGCGGTGTCGGCCAAGGATTCATTGAATTATTGCCGCGACCGCGACACGGGCGGCGCGCGCGTGCGGGCGGGCAGCGGGAGCGGGCAACGTATGGCTGACAGCGGGCGACGCGGCGGACACTAGAGCAAGAGCGACCTTTATGCTACTAACTACTACTACTACTACTTAATATTGTATTCAATGAAGAGACGTGCTAAAAGGTTCATACGATCTTTTCCTTCACACCGTGCCAGTTTCTTCGACGAAAATTAAATGATTCGTCAATCGGTTAGCGAAGAAAGAAAGAAGAGAAGTGAGCGCCGCCCGCCGCTGGCAGTGTGGCCGCTCCCCGCCACATGTTACACACGAGCTCGTGTTACAAATAAATTGTGTTCCCGACGAATTGGCGGCTCCTACCGCGGCGGCGGGGCGGGAGCGGCGCGGGGGCGGCGCGGTGGCAGCGTGGCGGTAGCGGTGCTCATAACGTACGGCAGTAATATGTCGAGGACTTCATTGAGAGTTATATTTTTTCCCATTTACTGCAAATGGGACATTTCTGACAAAGAGATTTAATCATCAGCCCGCATTCGTCCGCTGCTGGACACAGGCTTCTCCCATAATACCCCACTCAGCGCGATCCTCGGTCTTACGTTTCCAACCGCCACCATCATCTTACGTATTTCGTTACTCCATCAAGTCTCAGGGCGTTCGACGTTTACTGCGCGGACTCCAGCACGTCTACTCTCTTTCTACGAAAAACGTAATTTCGGAAAAAACTCGCGATTTTCCTAATCCGGTTCCGTTTAAATACAAAAAAAAATATGGTTTATAAAAATATTAAAAGTCATACAATTTTCGGTCGCACGAAACTAAGTAGAACCGAAAGTCGCAAGTTTATTAGGAAATTACGTTTTTCGTAGAAAGGTAGTAGACGTTCAGAATCATTCTACCACAACGGTTATCAGGTCTGCGACAGAGAAACCCGGCCCACGGCCACTTCAGTTTGCTTATGCGCTGAGCTCAAAAACTGCGCTGAGAAAGAAAAGTATCATCTCATATTGTTGAGTGACGAGCGCAGTGCAATAGATAGTAATTTGGCATTTCATGTTCAAATAGCTGAATTGCACTGTGTTGCGATGGGAAGGAGAGTTGTTTAACATCAGTTGAGTGTCGTGATTGTCCTCTCACTACACAGTATACAGCGTGTGGCGGAAAGGCCCAACAATATTTATCGTAGTTCATCTATACCACGTATCGAATCATATGTGAATATTAGACACGAATGCCAAATTTTTTTTTCCATTCAAAGTTAAAAATTCGTTGTTTGATATTTTATTTGACAACCCTAACCTAACTAAAGTTTTTGACAGGCAAGGTCGTTTGTCAGCTGTACATGCATTAGGGTTGAAGCTGGTCAATTTTAGATCAAACTTTGATTCGTATTATCTCGTAATCCAGAGTGCTGAGGAGAAATATACCTTCAGAGATGAAGTCCACATCAGTGTTGGAATAACCTGGTCAAATATTGTTGGACCTTTCTGTCACACGTTGTATAATGTAAACCTTATTAACTTCTGCTCAATTGTGTTTCATTACAAATATGATCAAGATAAAATACCCATCTTATTGTTACCATAGGAAGGAACTAGCCATCAAGATACGGGTTTTTTAACACTCAGTTTGGTGGATAGACTAACATGACAACATAAATGTATTATTTTAGGATGAATAAATGATTTGATTTGAAAAATACTGTTAAAGATCAGGGCATTCGTGAAACATCAAGTTTATGCCGTGTGGTGCAGATATTATCAAAAACAAAACGAATAGAATAATATATCATCCAGTGTACACTTCAAACCCCTTCTAATAACAACAAAGGGAATTTCAATTTGAGCAAAACATAAAACAAAGTGAGCGATTGAGTGATCGTCGCACACGGGGCTACGCAGAACTGTGCCGAGAGCCTATACGTAAATGAGACCAAATCTGAAAATGAAAAATTTTTATATTTTATATTTCCATTAGAGTAGTAGCAGGACTCTTTGCAGAGTCCACTTGGTGATATTATGTTATTCTATGTTTTCCCTTTACGTTATTATATGTCCAAGCAGTAAAATGCAAACACCATTGTGTTCCCGTTCAAAGGATAATGTTTCCAGATAAATTATTTAATGCTTGTAAAGGGCGTGTACAGTACTAGGTAGGGATGTGAATTCTTCATGGAATTAAAATTATAACCTCGCAGTACACTGAGCTGATCACACCGAGATAGAAAACCATTTATCTCTATGCCCTGTAATTTTCATGGAAACATTACCCTTTAAACCAAAGCATGTTGATGTTTGCAAAAAAAAAACAATTTCAAAATAAAGTTAACCTCAAATGTTAGACTAAATTTCATAATATTCGTAAAATCGATGATGACGTCGTCTAGATAAAGGTAGCAAATTGTAGTTTTTTGTTGATAATTCAAAAACCACTGCACTGATTTCGATACTATTTATATGAGCACTGATTTCGATACGATTTTATATAAGATAACAAGAACACTTAACCCCCGACTACCTCGGAGTATTATCTACCAAACAGAAAATAATCTTCAATTTATTTATACAATTTACAATTGCGTATTATTCGAAAAAAAAAAAACGAATTGAGAACTTCGAATAAAAAAACCGCATTTTTTTGCCACAGACAGACACACACAGACAGACAGACAGACAGACAGACAGACAGACAGACAGACAGACAGATGACAGACAGACACACAGACATCGACAAACTTAAGTTGATAAAAAGCAATACACACAGTGTGTGCAACCCTACTGTTGTTTTTAAGAGGTGGAACAGCTGATTATAGAAGAGTGACACGTGACTGGAGCTCCGTTATATCGGCATCGTCTGGAGGTCGGGAGCTGGAGTGCAGGGCTGTCCTCAGAGAATTCTATTATTGACTCACACCGACCTCACCGCTCTTCAGACACATATAATGTTAAAAAACTGGAAATACCTTTGAGACCCTTTTTCATTTTGTAGAATAAGCAAATAACATTAAGTCAAGAGTTACCATTTTTGAACTATAGGTACTTAACCGCTACCTGCGATGATTCTGTCAACAATGGAATGTGTTTATCTAGAAGAAACTGATTCGCTCTTGACGTGAAATCACAAATGCCATCGGGAAAACTCACTCACATAACGCATTTCACAGCATAGACGATCTTATCATAAAAAATATCTCCGAGTCTTTTAAATTTAATGTAGATCATGAAACAAGTTCACTTTTTTGTTCCAGACAGTCCAATAAACACAAGAATAAGACAGATAGACAGAAACGCTTTATTATGCACACCAGTAATACATAAAAATATACAAAACATGAAATACTTATAACTAGTGTCATAAATGGCGGCCTAAGGTAAGCGCTGGTATGGTGGTATTAGATCGTGCAAATCCGTTGCACACTTTCCGAAATGTTACGATATACATAAAACCATTGAAATAGTGCGTGGCGATGTTCGAGAGATACGCTCCGTGCCAAAAATGTGTCGTACACATGTCAATTTATAATGGTTCATGGAAAGAAAAAAAGAACACGAACGCGCTCTGCAGAACTATGCAGTTACTAAATACTATGGATAAAGATATTATGTTATCTGAGGGAACGCATTCGCAATTAAGTAATTCGTCAAAGATCTAAAGTCACCGGCATAGCTCAGTCCATTAGCAAACTGAGGTGAGATAGATGGTGTTGTGTGTAAATTGTCCACCAATATTTATGTTTAATTTATTTAATTTATATTTATATTTAATATTTATAGACGAGTTCTGGAGTGGAGATGAATCGGCAAACATGTTGTAAGACGTCTTTGACTATATGCGACATCGTTCCATGGTCCACGTTCACAAGACTTGAACAAAGAGGTTTGACTCTACATTTGTGATAAGAACATATAGTCTGTGGAATGCGTTGCCTGAGTGGGGTTTTCCCGACGGTTAAAATCTTAGTATCTTCAAATTGATGATCAATCGATTTTTGCTAGGTAACCATGCTCCATCGTAGACCGCAGCGTCACTTAACATCACGCGAGATTGAGTTCAAGTGGAAGCCTGTAATAGTAAAAAAAAGAAAATGCAGTGACAAAATACCGAAGGAGACTGGTGGATCAGGCTTTTTTTTTTGTAAATAAAGAGTGACAAGACGATCAGGACATGTGCCTGATGGTAAGCAACATACCTGACACATAAGAGCACAGTGGCACGCAGCTATTGGAACATGAAGAGTCCGAATCATTACCTAGCACTGCACTGCGCACTACACTCGTCACCCAGAGATCTAAGATCTTATATCTCTAAGCCCTTAATTTCTCTGGAAACATTGCCCTTCAAACCGGAACACAGTAATGTTTGTACATTTCTGCTTGGCGGTAGAAAAACTGGCAAAGGTGTGGTGCTTCCCCAGGCGGACTCTGCCAAGAGTCCTACCACTACTAAAAGGCTGGGTGGTGTATTGTAGGAGAGGCCTATGTCCAACAATATACTAGTACAGGTTGATATTGATCGAATATGTTGTGTTGTTATGCGTCTTTTAGCGAGTAAACAATAATGTTGTTTTACATTTTGCTGATAAAGTGTTTTCTGTTTTAAAGTACCCGCTATCAACACAAAGCACCTTCATTATACTCGGGTGGGACTTACCTATCAAATAAACAGTATTACGTCGAAACAAAGTCACGACAAAGGCATCCAAAGGACACTACGTCATTGTTTCACCTTTGAAGTCAATTGATTTACAATTCCCTGTTTGCAGGCCTCCCAGAACAGCCAGAACACCTAACAGCTGGTAGCTTTACTACGTCACTATGTGTACAACCGGATTTATAAAACATACTACTTTCTATTCACACTACTTTATATTGCTAATCCAAAATGTTTGGTGTTTCGTAAATATGCTAGTTTTTGTTACGGGTAAAACCGTGGAGTGCTGCTAGTGAGTTATTTGCGTAATATGAAGCCGTGGTGAAATTGCGACTCACAAGCGTGAAGTCACATCTTGAATCCCACCTGCATTGCTGAGTTTTTCCAAGTGTAGTTCTAGAAGTTTATCATAACTGCTGGATTTAACGATGAAAGAAATCTTCGTGAAGTAACTAACACGTTCACGCAATGTGTCATCCGCAAACCCGTACTGGGCCAGCGTGGTGGATTATGATCCTGCCTCTCGTTGCGAGAGAAAGTCCCGAGTCTCAGCTGTAGGAACACTACATAATTACATACTCGTATGTAATCCTTAGTAGGATTAAAGTTTGCCAACCGCTTCGCAGTGTTGCCTGGAAGAGATTATTTTTTTTCTTTTGGAAGGGCTATAACTTTCAATAAATTAATTTATTCTTTATGTATATTATGTTTTTTATCTTACTACACACAGGTACCTTTTCAATTCTTTAAAAAATAAATAAAAAGTAACAAAACTCCATATTCCAAAACTTTGCAAGCAGAATGTTTTGCTTGGTTGAGTTTATTTGACACATTTCTGCTTCAGCTCGCGGAAACATCGAATACTCCATAATCAAAGCTTCGAATAAATATTTTGTGAATGGCGGTTAGATTTTCATTACAGAATGACACATTCAATAATAATAATTGATTGCTTCCATCTGTCATAATAATGAAATGTCATGTGTATAAAAATGGCCACCTAATGGATGCGTCCATTACGTAGCTATTTTATACACATTGTAGGGCTTGAAAATTATACAATTGTGTGGCAAATAGTTTATCATCAGATAAATAAGACCTGGTATTATAGATCTAATATAATTTTAGTGTAAATTAAAAAATGTAAAAAAACTTGGACTATAAAAAGAAGGCATACAATCTATTTTCAATTTAGTCGTAGTAACTTGGATTAAGTTTATTCAATTTTTCCTACTATAGATTGACTTTCACCAAATTATATTTCCAAACACTTATCCACACAAAAACACGCGTTTATACTGGACATATAATATCCAGACACAGACACACGAGCATGTGCCTTCACGGTGTGTGTTCATTAGTCACAAGGACATCTTAACTGTGTGTTTCTTCTCTCCGCCGCAACCGCCGCTCTAGGTATATTATCATGTCGGTGACACGAGCCCATAAGCTCTTTCCTTAATTTCTGAAACTGTGTGTAAAGCGCCTAAAGAGATTTACACTTCAAAATCCCTGACATTTGACGTTCCAAGAAACCGAAGCCAAACAAATTTATTACCTTCATTTATGTCTTGTATAGACAAAAATGTTGATTGTTGGTCTTACAATTAAAAAACTGAGCCTTATTTTTCAGCGTTCCGATTCGTCCCTCAAACGTAGTCTTCGCGCTATTTTCGGAACATTAAACTACAATATTAATCGTTATTTCCCGAAAGAACCAACAATTTCAATATCCCTGCCCACACATCCAATTTTTTCTCCCGTCACGCGTGTCGCCATCACTCCGCCTTATCAGCTGACCACTGCCGCGTCAGTATGATTAACGATGTCGGGCGCGAGACAAAGCCCGCCTTGGACTGCGTGTGGGAAATAGCTTCGCCTCGTATATCATGCGAGTACGTCTTGGGTACTTTGTCTGGCTTTCGTGTTTCGCTGGACTCAGGGGTACCTTTTTTGCGCAGTGTTGATGTTTTAGCAAAATGGGGAAGTTTATAGCTGAGAATTTTACTAGACCCTTGGGGAAATGAACGTACTTAATAGTTTGAGTGGCTTAGTTCAGTGTTTCGACGAACCGAAGTCTGAAAATGAAGACTTGTGTCAAACACTTTGACACATTCTCACAAAAAGAGAAAACAAATAAATGGTCCCATAAACGAATTATTGAATAGTTTATTTTACAAAGTATTCAAGATTGTACAATTCAATTTCGTTAGCTCAATGATTTTAATAAGTTCTTTTTTGTTTCAGGTACCACGAATAATCTTACTCTGGGAATAAATCGGAACTAAACGTATGTATTCTCGTCAGGACGCTGCTGAACCGAAAGCGATAAAATCGCTTATTTCGCAATAAATTCGGTCCGCAAACACGCACGCATCAAAACCAGATTAATTTTAATAGAGCGACTGGACAAAAGCCAAGTTAAAATATAGCCAACTATAAATCCGCGTCAGGCACAAAGGCCGGCCGGCGGGCCCGCCGCGACAATCGGATCCGAAAGGAGCTTATTCTAAATTAATGACCGGCGTAATCCTCGGTTGTACAAACTCTCAAATTCCTCGTTCGAGTCTTCCGGAGATAAGTTCCCGAGTTCCGGATATATCCTGAGCTTCATAATCCGAGATCGGAACTAATTTATAGGCGAGCGCGGCCGGCGCGGGGCCGGCGCGACCCGGGCCGGGGTCGACAGTCCGCGGGGTCCGCGGGACCGAGCGACCCCACGACTCACACACACTCCTATCGTTATCAGAACAACGTTATCTCCAACGTTTGCAATCCAGTTCCTGGCTAAACGATCGACAAGGAAAGTTGGTATCTGTAAAAAAAGTTTTGATAAAAAGGTATTTTTGACTGCGAAAAGTTGAAAACGAATGAATTACTTCTGATGACAGGATCTTCTCAAAGTTAGGCATTATGATTCGTATTGAAAGAAGACCTGTATTCTATTCAAAGCTGAAGTGGTTTGGTGGGGACGCAGTGGTGGTCTGGTGGCGAAACCGTCTTATTCCATAACCGTGGAGTAGTGGGCTGAACTTTCACCTGCACCGCTGAATATTCTCTCAACTGGCATAATTGTAGAAGTTTCTCTCTCATCTCTGGCTTTAACTGTGAATAAAATCGTCGTAAGGAAAACAGCCTGTTCCAAAAAATACATATTTTGAAGACATAGTTATTACGTTCTCTGTCAACCCGCGTTTGGTGAACGTATGGAATTATGGGCTTCTAGAATATAGAGTGAGCTGTTTATACTATACTCCGTTACTGTTATTATATCTAACAGTTTTACCAGTCAAACACAAACAATGGAGGCTCGTAATTTTAGTTCTTATAAAATACATTCGTGTTTGATTTGCTTCTTGAGCCATTTGTGTTTCATCATACTACTCCTCCTATATCTACTTTTAAACCAATCATTATACGAAGGTATTCTTTAAGATCTAAAATGATTTGGTATCTATCGGAATGCTCGCATCTCGAAAAAGCGGCATCGTTGATGTTCCAAAGACACGAACGAAGAGATTTGACACTACTTTCGTGATAAGAATCTCTAGGCTGTGGAATACGTTGCCTGAGTGGGTTTTCCTCGCTGATTACAATTTTTGTGTCTGAAAATCGAAAGTGAATTGGTTTTTTCTACCACGCTCCGTCGTAGACCGCATTGTCGTTTAACATCAGGCTAGATGGCGGTCAAGTGTACACCTATAAAAGTAAAAAAGGTATGTCTGAAAATTGGTTGTACACTTTTTATACCTAAGTGACAAGTGCACATACCACATCTTTATTTACCACTAGCTATATATACCCTGTCACGCTTCACTGTGCCACATTGTGATGCAAAAATAAGATAAAAACAATCCTTGATGCGGAATAAATATAATTGTAAAATTTCAGCTCGATCGGTGCAGAACTTTTTGAGTTTTTGAAGCGTACACAAACCAACATAACATTTTATAAATAGAGATTTAATCATTTGGGATTAAAATAAATTTAACTTATAAACTTCCACCTTCTTTCTCCCTCCTCTATTTTAATAGCGGTATAAGAACTTCAATAATCTTAATAATTAATAAGACAAAACAGCGTTTGCGGAGGTAGATACATACTTTAATTAGATATTTTCAAGTTTATTTCGACATTTAAGAAATATATTTTCGTAAGTTAAGTCAGTAATTTTCAAACTTATAAATACTCAGCATACAGTCCATAATTCGTTATCGATATTCCGAGGCACGGTCCGCCGCCGGCGACGCTTAATTTGGGGATTCAACAATGTGACTGTTAGGCGGCTGGTTGAACAAGCACGACATCCTGTCCACGGCCGATTGTCGAATGATCGTTGTATCAATTTATAGATGGAACAATTTATGAAATACAAAATTCTTTAGACGCGTTTTCGATTCTTTTTTCGATTCGATTTTGCGTCATCGTATCAACTAACGAAATTCTATATGACCATGCATAGAAGACTTAATTATCTAGATGACCGTGCTTTGAAGATCTATTCCAGTCTAGTGGCATCCTGCGGTTTCACCTGCGTAGTTTCCAAAGTGAGCTATCAAATTCTAAGTTTTCTTCTATTGGCAGTCACAATGGTCAATTTTTTTAATCATCTTGAAAAAAGGTCGACTGGTCCAATTTGGTTGTATGTTTTTTTTTTAAATATAGAGTGACGAAACGGTCAGGACATGTGCCTGATGCTAAGCAATATGCCTAACACATAACAGCACAGCGACACGCAGCTATTGGAACATGAAGAGTCCAAATCATTACCTAGCACTGCACTGCGCTCATCACCCAGAGATCTAAGATGTTATATCTCTAAGCCCTGTAATTTCTCTGGAAACATTGCCCTTCAAACCGGAACACAGTAATGTTTTCCCATTACTGCTTGGCGGTAGAATAACTGGCAGAGGTGTCGTACTTCCCCAGGCGGACTTTGCCAAGAGTCCTACCACTACAAGCTTGAAAAGGCTTTTATTTAACTTTCCAATGTTTCCAGAGAAATTACAGGGCTTAGAGCTATAGCATCTTAGATCTCTGGGTGACGAGCGCAGTGCAGTGCTAGGTAATGATTTGGACTTTTCATGTTTCAATAGCTGCGTGTCACTGTGCTGTCATGTGGCAAGCGTGATGCTTACCATCAGGCACATGTCCTGCTCGTCTCGTCACTCTTCATTAAAAAAAATGCAATTTATACGTATGTCACGCGATAGTTCTGTCAATTGGAAATCGATTTTAACAGTTTTTTTGTTTAGTAGATCATAGTTGAGAGGTTGTTCCATGTATGTTGTAGAAATCGTCATAGCGGTTCTTCAAATATCAACAAATAACAAAAATTGCTACGCTGTATCTGAACGACTTGAAGGCAGATTCAACAAAAAATATGAAATGTACTAGTGTGTCTGAATTTCAGTTTAAATTTAGATTAGTTTCTAGTTTTTCGGAGAAAATTTAATAATCGTTCCAATTTAAATATAACTATCAGCGCCCGCAGCTGTGCCCGTGCAGTTCTCATTCGTATTCATTTCTCTGTGATAAGTAGCCCGTATACTTATTCCCTACTATAATCTGTCTTCCGAATATCAACCGGCAATCCTATCGCCTACATTTTAATCTTTCTGCTATGCTTTGGTTTATGACGTCATCGGCCAATTTGGCAGCCCATGAAAGCCAGCGAACAAGCGCGGAAGATCGAGTTGCTCGATGATGAAAGCAGACAACTATGTACATCTGCTTTCCCTATGCAGCGGAACTGGAAGCAGATGTAGTTGCCTGCTTTCATCTTCTGTATCATAAAAAAATTACAAAAAAATTTTTTTTGAAGCGTCAGCAGAGAAATTTAACAGTCTTGTTTTGTCACTAAATAAATAATCGAGCTATTCCTAATATTGTTTCATCGTTATTCTTATAATAATAACTTAGTTAAAAACTGGTGAACGGCGCGGCCCGTCAGCTGTTAGCGTTCATGACTGACGTCCCGTCTCTCGGCTTAAACGTTATTAACGGTATTTGGAAATTGATACTTAATATCTCGGCTTTATTCTGTAAGAGCTTCGGGAAACACGGCTCACTTAGCGTCGGCGGAGAGATGGATGGAGCAGCCATTAGATGATGGGCTTAAAGGCTGCGCGGATAAACAATATTACCAACTTTTAGACCTGTGTTACTGAAATTATGGGTTTAATGTTTCTTGTTTTAAGCTGAAGCCGACTGGTGCTGTTTTTTAGGAAAACTTTAGGTACCTAATTCACTAAATTCAAATATTCAACAGATTGTTTGCTTAGCTATTTTTTTATAACAAAGAGTGACGGAGTGGTGGAGCTATGTTCATCAAGCTTTAAATTTTTTTAAAGCGAAGCGTTGACAAGATCTAGACGCCAAACGTCTCATAAAAAAATCTGCCCGGAGCCCTCCTACATCTACACATAGGCAGAGATCGTAGAACTCAAGATTAGCCCTCCCAAACTTAAGGGCGCACGGAATCATGTAAACTTTGGGAAGAGTGAGCTCACTCTTTCCGTTCTAGTCGGTTGTAGGAAGCGGGAAACGCCTGTCGTTTTTACCTATCACTGATTTTGATCATTTTGAACATAAATATAAAAGAGGATGTCTTTCTGTGCGTTCAAAAAGTGTTCTAATAATCCTAGAAACTCAAATAAATGTAATGACATTACATTTCATGCGTAAGTACTGCATTTAAAATTATTTTAAATATTTTCTAATAATAAATTAAAATTTTAAAATGGCTACCATCACCGTCACCGGTCACACATCACCGTGTGACAGAGAGAGAATAATACTTAGTTTTAACTAGCGCGAGCGAGATAGATGTTTTAGACAGAGACAGAGATGTCTTAGAAAGAGACAGATGTCAGTGATGTCACATACGCAGTTTATTATCAATGTCAAGATGTTCAGGCCTAATCTTGAGTTCAACCATCTTTGCACATAGGTACACTTCGAACAGCCTGTTCCATTGTGCGTCATGTGATAGGATATTTAAAACAAAAACTTTATCTTGCGAGCCATGGTCCCGCGCATAATCGTTCCTAGCCGGGCTCATCGTTGACGAATACGTCAAGGAGGAATATCTATATATTTATCATTGAATTCTGATCTGGATGGAAATGATATCGCGGCTCCGCTACTCACTTCAACAGCCACCTCCCGGTGGTCATCTAAAGATTGGTCGTCTCGCGGCGGTCCGCGACCGTCCAGAGACCTGTTATTGTCAGACGACCTCGGCCATAATATGGTCGCGACCATAACTCCGGCCGCGACCATAAACCCGGCCGCCATCGAGCGCGCGCCGGGGTTTATAGGCGACATTCTGTTTAGCGCGAGTCTCCGCGGAGGTTTAACGCTTCTCGTAAACTGAACAATGAATGAGAGTGCTTCGACAGTCTCCGATGTGTTGATTTAATTAAAGGGACAGCACATTACTGTCTGGAGCGGACGTCGGGGAACGGCTCGGGGTATTGTGTCGGCGGAAATAAAGCGTTGAGACTGTTTCCACATACTTGACTGACCGAGTGGCTGAGTTTGAAGTAAAGTTGCATGCGAAGTCGTTGATTATAAAATCAATTACACAAATATTTGTTCTGTGTCAGCCTAAGAATATTATAAAGGGAATGTTTCGACCTTTCGATGGTTGTTGCTCAATTCTTTTGATGTTGATTTGAATAGAACACCATCAGATTATAGTCTGGAATATCACACAAGATACTTTTTATCACGAGGAAATAACAACTACGCGGGTAAAACCGCAAGGCGCTCCTAGTGTGTAATGATTAATAATTTTGTATAATTACATAAGTAGGTATTACAACAGCTATCTCGCTCTCCTAGCTTTGGTTTTTGGATTTGACAGCGTGGTTTGAACAATGCCCACCGATATTTATTGATGTCTTTAGTTACCCACGTAAACGATAGCACAGTTCGACACTGGCCTTGTTTCTGGTCTTGATAGCAAGCTGTGGGTCGTCGGGTCGATTACCATCACAAACGTAATAAATGCTATGAGTATGAGTATTTGTTCTTCATCTGCCGTTTCTGTGTATCACAGCTATAATTTTAAATGTTACAAGTATTGTATCAGCTATTTAGGTATCTTCCATTTCACAGGCATAGTTGGAAACTAAATTCTGATAGTGAAATTTTCATTCATCTGAAATACTAGAAGTAATTTTACCCGATTACTACTATATATATATACTGATATTTACTATAGATACACTGTTCCCATAATTTATCCATGATCAAAAAATTGCGTGTGTGATTTATCAGTCTATAATCCATATTACGAATTTCAACCTAATTCGTTCAACAACTATCCAAACATTCACATTTATTTTACTCGTATAGGATTAAGTTACGGTGTCCCGGACATAGTCTGCAAACATGTATGTAAAACAGATTTCATTGATTCAAAGTAAAGTCGAAACTACCAGTTAAACATGAAACCCGACTTAAGGTAAGCGTTCCATTAAGAATGCTACTCCGGTAACCCATCCGGAGACTGACCGCACCGTTCGTTGCGTAACCTTGGGCTCAGAAACGGGTAGTTATCCGAACTACGAACACTCCATCATCCATAATAGGTGAGGCGCTCGCGGCCCAGTGCGGCCCAATGCGGCCCAGTGCGGCCCAGTGTCGGGTCCATGGCGTGTCGGCACACAATAACCGAGACCATAACCGTAAACCAAAGGAGTGGGGGTGAGGAAGGGGTGGTTATAGTTATGAACAACGTTCTGCTGCAGTTCGGAACTCGCTAGGAACGGTTTGATGGACGCGCGCCGCCGCGCCGCCGGCGTGCCGACGTATGCCTCATAAATATACAGTTAGCTACTACAACGCACGGTACCACTGCTGGAATTTCTTGATAGAAAAAAATATTCTATTGTCCTATCCCACTATTCTACTTCCTACTAATATTATAAATGTCAATGTTTGAATGTTTGTTGCTCAATCACATCGTAACGCATGAACGGCTCGGATTGAAATATAAAACATAGTTAGTTTATAGTCTGGAAGAACATGTAGGCTCTTTTTTATCCCGGGGAATCACCAGGAACGGGAACTACGAGCGCTGCTACTCGTTATATATAAATATGTGAACGTTCAAATGTTACAAACACACAAACTTTTGCATTAAATTTATGATATTATTGAAATTGATCTTGAACTAACCGCCCAACTTACAATAAACTATTAATATATAATTATAAATGCAAAAATCTAAAAAAAAACAAAGTGAAAGACTACTTATTTGGACAATCTATAGATTAAATTACCCGTTTATCATACCACTGAAGATTCCGACACTCGACACCGGACCCATCATAATATATAAATAATAAAGTCACATCTTCTTAACATTGTATCTCATTTTATGTTCAAATATAATATATAAGATAAGGTGACCCAATAACTTCGCAACGGCTAAACGCACCGGTTTGATTACAAACACAGATACTTTATGATCTGGAATACCACAATATAGACTATCCGTCCGAAATTTGTATGTTTAACAATTGTAGTCTTTAGCATTTGTATTTAAAGCTGAATCACAAAGACAATCTGACACGCAATCTACCATATTCAAAATTTACAACAAAGGTCGGGTCCAAATTCAATAACAGTTAAAATAATAAGCAATGATATTTTGACGAAAATATTGTCAAAACCTTAAAAAAATGTTAGTCACAACAGACAATAGACGAACAATCAATCATGGAATGAGTCGATCCCCTCCGCATGACATGACATAAATTATATTGCTTTGCCCAATCAGGGTAATTATGAAAAAGTATAGCATGTATGTGTATAAATAAGATCACATAATGAATCAAAATATTAGCAGTAAAATTATTGAGTATTGAATTTGTATTCCAAGATGCTAATAGTCGTCACAGTCGCGACTCCAACCGTTCCCCTCGTCACGAGACAATCCCAAATCTGTTAAGAATTAACTCGATAAAAAGCCGGCGGTAACGAACAAACAAAAACGCCAACTTAATTACCAGTTCGTAGCAAACTTGTAATCTTTTTAATTCTTTTATCATGATGTAACGCTCTAACGACGTTAGCAACTTCGTTACAACAATCACGCAGCGTTATTTCCGAAATTAAAACGTTCTTCTGTAAATTGAAACCTTATTTCGTAAATTGAACCTCCCGGGGATTAGAGATTTAAAAACTGAGGCGTAATTGGAGGATATTACACGTTTTTGTTGCGCAGTATCATATTTTGTTGCCAAATTGAATTTTTAATGGATTGCGGTACATCTGGCTGCTACATGTTTTTGTTTGCGCATTCGTTAAATACTTTTATGATAACAAGTAATGGCCCAAGATTTATCTTAGTAGAGTACTGAGTTGTTTACAAACAGGCGCATTGGTATAATGAGGGCGCTGCTGACACATAAAAAATGGCATCCCGCGGTTCTGCTCGCGTAGTTTCCGTTCGTATAATTATCCCGAGATAAAAAGCAGCGTGTGTTCTATTCCAGACTATATAATTATAATCATGCTGTAACAACATACATTAATCTGTGTTCCGAATTTCAACAACCGTTCAGCTATTTCAACGTAATTGAACAATAAATACCCAACATTTCATATTTACAACATTTCTAGGATCAGTAGGATAATTCTACCAACAAATTCCATCACAGTAAAATGCGTAGTAATAGATTTGTTGAGTGCATTTATAATACGAGTATTAGTAGGAAATATAACATTTACTAAACGAATATAAAATACGAGTATTCGGGATATACCTGAAAGTACTTCCTAAGCTTATCATACTCACTTACCGCACTCCACCGCAAAGAACGTTTTAAACCACTATTTAACTAAAGTGATATCACTTGACACTCCTCTCAGGAAGTGCATGTAAATACCATCTAATAATAAATCTCACGTGTCATAAAATGCGGCCGGGACGAACAGACAGCCGGCGGGGCCCGGGGCGGGGGCGGGGGCATGCCTGTTATGGGGCACATTAATAACACATTGTATGGGGAGTTTATTCTTATAATAGTCACATTCGGGCACTTATTTGCCATCAACGTGTATGCAGTTATTTACAGCTGTTGGTGTTTCACTTGTTGTTCTTTTACATAGACTGGCCTGGTGGCTTAGTGGGTAGTAACTCTGCCTGCGAAGCCGAGGGTCGTGGGTTCGATTCCCACCCAGTGCAAATATTTGTGTGATGAATTCAAATGTTTGTACTGTGTCTGGGTGTTTCTATGTATAATAAGTATGTATTTAAAACTATGTAAGTATTATATCAGCTATCTGGCCGCCATAGTACAAGCTTTGCTTAGTTTGGGGTCAGATGGTGTTGTGTGTGAATTGTCCACCAATATTTATTTTTATTTATTTATAGACAAGCGATGTGAAACGTTGGGTTTGCTTAGCATTATATGCAGTCCAATTTATGTTCCCGGTGATGGGACTCAGAACCTTCTCTCACAAGGAGAAAGTCAAGGCCATAATACACCACGCTGGCTAAGTGCAAGTGGTGTATGATGGATGGCCTCAAAATATGCATTTCAAGGAATGTTAATGAAAAAAAAAATGTTTTTGGTGGTACGACGTTTGCATGCGTATCTGGATGAATCCGATTCACTCTCAATAACTAGAACGCATCAAGACTGTAACCGTCGATACAACCCCACTCAAACGACACATTCGATTTATGAGAGGATTTTTTCATCTTTAGAGCTTTAACCATGAAACGATGTCGCTTTTGATACTCTGAATATTGACAAATCCAAAACACATGCCCCGAAGTAATTTGCACTCATATCGACTCCGATAAGGAAAAGAAAATAAAACAGATGCTTAGTACGTCCAGAAGACACGTATTACGGCCATATTTGGATCTTTTCCTTATTGATCGAACGGAGAGATATTATAGAGGAATATCACTTTTATTGGAACACATTTGTTTCTTTTGTGTAATGAATACTAAGGAAGGATGTAATTGTGGGACTTCCGCTCGGATATCCGGAGTAGAAATGTTATCTGTAAACAACAAAGCATCATTATCGTGTTGTGGATGACGTCACCAGCGATGTTACCTATAAATAAATAATAATAATAAATATTTTTGGAAATGTAACACCAACTGACCCCAAACTTAGCTAAGCTTGTACTATGGAAGCCAGATAGCTGTCGTTATACTTATATATTTTATATAGCCTTATATACATACTTATAATACATAAAACACCCAGACACAGAACTAGTATTTGTATTCATCACACAGATATTTGGACTGGGTAGGAATGGAACCTATGACCTTCGGCTTTGAAGTCAGGCTTACTACTAACTAAGCCATTATGCAAGTCAATATATTTAAAACGAGTATCCTTTAATATTTGAAATGTTACAGTTTGGATGTTTAGATTTTGTTGCTCACAGATATTCTGCTATTATTACGCATGCATAGCGCCAACTCACAATATCACCATCCATCCAAAAAACGTCCAACGTAAACTTCCCGGTAACGGCAACACGTTAGATTACCAGAATCAGAATCATTTATTGCAAAACTGTGTCCAAGGTGATGTTATAAATAAGACATATAGAAACAACAGTTCTACCCTTTGCGGGCGTACAAAAATAAGGCCTCATTGGCATGAGGTTACAAAAATATCACAACGATTTACACAAATAATAATACATTATATCAAAATTTGGAACTAATTAGTACTTTTTAAAACATATTAAATTGTTAACTTATCCTACACTCTATAAAAAAACGACGAAACTAATTTTGATTAAGTAAATAAGTGCAGAATTAACTTATAATAAAAACAAAAACAAACGTAGATGAAAGAAAACCCCCAACAAAAAGAATTCAACGCAGTTAAAACACTTTTTACTTCAATAATCTAGATGATCCGTTCTTAAAACAGATTTTTCTAGTAAAACTATCAAGAACATGTCACTGGACCAACCACTAAGAAGCGCGATCGATCGCGGAGATATTGCTACAAAGTTGGATGAAAAAACTTGTTGAAACTACAAAGTGGTGGCGGCAGTTTGTTGCAGCTTGATCTATATGCTGGTCGCCTCCCGGGGGTAACTACGCGCGAGGTGCGGGGGGCGGGGATTACTGGGGAATTGGAGCACGAAGATCCATTTAGAAAAAGAGAGCATCGTAAAAATTGCAATCAAAAAGCTCAACATTTAGTTATTGACATTTCCTTGCCAAAATCGGATGATAAATGTTATCGAATTATATATTTGTTCTAACTAGAGGACTCGAGGGTCCTTCCGCGAACGAATTGTGATCATCTCAGAGTTATTTAAAGATACTGTACTATGGAACCTCGATGGAAAAATGGAAGGAATTATTGGCAGAGACCACGGATATCGGGTAAAGACCTTTCCCTTTATTGAAACGACTAAAGTTGCGTAAAAACATGCGCACATGACTTTCTATTTACTCTATGACTATTTAGTCCATGTATGTTAAGATTTGATATTACTGTAAAGTTCCATTAAAATGTGTACCTTGTATTATTTGTAATTTTTTTTATAATTTAGAGTGACGAGACGAGCTGGACATGTGCCTGATGGTAAGCAAAATGCCAACCACATAACAGCACAGTGACATGCAGCTATTGGAACATGAAGAGTCCAAATAATTACCTAGCACTGCACTGCGCTCGTCACCCAGAGATCTAAGGTATTATATCTCTAAGCCCTGTAATTTCTCTGGTAACATTGCCCTTCAAACCGGAACACAGTAATGTTTAACGCATACAATCAGTACTTAATTTCCTCCTGACGTTTCGGTTGATTTAATTTGCTATTAAGACTAGAAAGTTACAACTATAAACTAATTTAAGCGTTTATTTGATCCAACAAACATTTTGCGGTGACGCACAAACAAAATGTTACATTAAAATTTAAATATGAATCCACTGATGATTTATTGATGTAACGACTGTATTTCTCATTGCTGAGCCCTCCACTGAGTAGCACCCTAGGGGTACCAGATACGATGCTTGTTCATTTCATGAACCAAAATATTTGTATCAAAGAAGCGAAACAAGAAAAGCAAAAACGCGACATTTGATGACTGACTAGTAGGCAATGAACGATAGTTCAATGTTCTGGGATACCAGTTAGTATCTGTTTGGGATACCTGTGGTTTCACGCGCTCTGTCGCTCTTTCCAAAACGACCTGCAATATAACAAAAATAGCAGTCCGTTTTGCGCGTGCGCATCTTTAAATAAAAGTGGTCAAGTGCGAGTTGGACTCGCCCATGAAGGCTTCCGTAGCAGCAAGTAACATAATACAAAACTTCTTGTAGTACTACTTTAGTTCTTTTCTTTACATACGTTGTTACTTTAATCAGTGTTTTAACAATAGTGCATTTATAACGTATTTAAATAAAACTACTAACTAGATCTCATTCAAACCAATTTTAAAAAAATTATCACATCATAATATATTTTTTTTAGTTTTTCATTCTCTTATTTTAGAAGTTAGACTCTTCCAAGAAGAGTCTCTCGTGCAAACTATTCAGTTTAGAAAAAGTTTGTTAGAAACCGTACAATAAAAGTAAACAATATCATTTTTGAAGACCTATTCATAGATAACCGACACGTACTCGTATAGTTTGGATTGAAAAAAAATGAGTTTTAGTTCTAAGTATAGGACACTCCTAAATTTTATTTTTTTTTCTTTTTTGGAATGAAAATCTTAATGCGATTCACAGAATATAGTTACTTACCAAGTTTCAATAGTATAGTTTCGGAGAAAAATGGCTGTGACATACGGATGGACAGACAGACAGACAGATAGATAGATATGACGAACCTATAAGGGTCACGTATTTTGCCATTTGGCTACGGAACCCTAAAAATAATTCTCTTCATTTTCCAAGCGCGCCATAAGAAGTAAAACTTGAAAAAGCAACTTCTATACAGCCATACATTCAATTTTTCTCTTATAATTTTGACATGAAGATAATATAATATCAGGTTCCTATCGTTGTCGTCGCCATGGATGACCACGTCACAACGAACCACAACAACTCGGGAATTCTCGGAGAATGATCCGTGCGTCGCTAGTTCAGCTACATTAGTAGATTGTATCATCAAATTAGAGTAATAACCGCGGCTGTGGGGTTGGTGTAATGGAGCCGGGGTTGGTTTAACTCTGATTAGAAACGACGAACGGCGGGTTAATGTCCCGCGCAGCTCGCCGTCCGTCAGGACAGATTTCAAAGTCTTGAACATCGCCCAAACTTGCTAGCTTTACAGTTTTGTCGGATTCATTTCGATACCGTGCAGCTGGTATGCATGAGCTAAGTAATGCCACATTAGTCTTTATTGCATCGAACTGGACATAGCTAAAAAAATGTGACGCCATTTCATGGTTGGTGTTTCAAAGACTCGAATGAGGTTCCATCCCACTTTGTGGACTGCGCGGCCTATTCCATTATTGTGAAAACATCGTGAGAAAACTGGAATGTTCTAAAAAAACACATTTTAAGCCAAAATCGAATGTTCAGAGTTTAAGCCAAAAATTTTTAGACATAAAGACATATTCCCATGGAAAGTTCTAGATTGTATATTTCACGGGAAATTGTAGCAGACCTATATTTTACCTCTTTTTTATCAAGCCCATTTCTAGGAATTCTAGGAACCAATATAACACAAAATTATAATTATAAACCAGTCCGAGATTGCCAAAAGGATAAAAAGACAAAATATGTACGTAATTAAGCACTGTCGCGAGTTTAATTGTTTTTTAAACAAAAAGCCTCCGACGTATTTTTGAAAGTATTCAGTTTTCACTTCAAAAATCAGTGTTTCTAATTTATTATTTTAGTATTAAAATTAACGTGGTTGTTACACATATTTAATTGGATAACGGGACACTCACGTATATACGGTCGGTCAATCCGACTCGAGTTTCGGCCGCGTCCGGCGGCCTTTTTCAAGGAGAGTACACACGCGCGGTGGCTGCCCGTTTGGCACTGATACTAATTTATTATCATTTCAAAGCAAATAAAGGATATCATTTGATTTATTCTAGTAAACTTTTGCTAAGATCCTTCAAACCAATTATAACACAAGCCGGGTGGTGTACGTCTCGCTGCAGCGTTGATTACGCGCCGAGATCCCGCGGGCCGTGATATCCGCGGAGTTAAACTCCAGCCATTCAACTAATTAACTACTAGTATAAATCTCGCCGCAATACGTGGATATTGGCAAAGTTTATACGTAGATTGGGCAATAGTTTCTACGAAAATGGGCCAAATTTTCGACATAGATTGGAGTGTAGTTCGCGCCGGGCCGCGCGTGAGGATCATCTGCATACCCGATAGTTGGAGCCTTTCACGGGAGCGGCTAACTTTTGGGTCCGAAACTTTCGCACCTTTAACGTTTGTTCTTATGTCAGGTGTTACATGTGCTCTGACAAGTGGCGAGCTTTACTTCACTATTTGAAGGATTATCGCAGTTATCCTTTTGTATATCAGAAACTGGGGTATTCCGAATATTGTTATGGGCGTTGATAACAGGCTTACGGTTGAGCACCATTTTGTCTGTTATTAAGCAACTATATGGTCTACGACAGAGTACGTTTACCCAATAAAAACTAAGCCAATCTCACTTGTAGACTTAACTTTACATATACAATCCATACTAACTGAATGTTTAATTTAATAGAAATTGTTAACATCACTGTCTGAACTCGCAAAATGTACTCGTATGTTGACTAAATCTTGTTCAAAAAGCAAAGAAAAAAATGGTTTAAAGCCAGACACGAAAAATGGAAGTACGAGTACATTAAATATCTGCTGCTGTACTTGAGTTTGTCAGCCTTTAGTATTCATTTAACCTTAATTCCGTAATAAAATCTGTAACATCTCCGGAACTCGGAAAACGCTGAAGAATTCTAATGATGAGGCCGTCCGCTTAGTGACGGCAGTCACATCAAGATGGCCGCCGCGTCAAGAGGCAAAGCGCTCATTTTACAACTCGCACTACTCAGTAAATACCACTCGAAATATAATAATTAGTGATGTTTCGTAGCCTACACTAAATTTAATTTTCACAGCTTTATTCATTCTGTTAATTACTCGTAGTAGTATTATTATTTATCTTGCTTTAAGTGTTTTGTTGTCATCATCTTCCAAGACTTGGGATTTCAATTATGTGGTCAGATGTGTTTCATTATTATTATATTATATGTATGGTGGTTAGTTGGTAGTTAGTGTGCCAGCGAAGCCGTGGTCGTGGGTTCAATCCCCACCCAGTGCAAATATTTGTGTGAAAATTTTATATTATTAATATATAAATACAAATATATTATACTAAATAAAAGGAGGTAAATGCTACCATAGCTCCGGAGTATATTAAAATATAGGCTTTGACGAAATCCTATATGCTTTGTTCCGCTTTTTAACCTCACACTGGAAAACTGTTTCAGGGTCACCATCATTTACGTTTACTGGAAAAACATTATAACAAAACATAAGTATAATTCAAACAATCAAGCAACACAGAATTTAATTTAATTGAACCACTCGCTCAAAGTGGGGTAAACGTTGTGGTTTGTGCGAAAGTAATGAAACCGATCACAGCCGAGCGAGTTGAGAATGAGGCTCCAGTTGCGTTCAAAAGTAGCGGAGACTGAATTCGGGTAACGGCGTCGTCACAGTAAACTCGGAATGGGCAGTAACCCGCCGGTTAACGCGACACGTCTTCATCCTACTATGTAAGCAAAAAAGCCCTTCGTAAGCCGAGCGATCCGCGCTACTATGTCGCCTTAACGTCCGGCTTCGAATGATGCTGCCAACTTTGAATTTTAAGTAACGGCTTCAATTATTCCGGTTTTTCTTCGCTGGAATCAACGCTTGGATTCATGTTATATAGTCTATAGCTGTTGGGCTAAGAACTTAATGAAGTGCGAGCTATCCGATGATTACACCGATGTAATTGCGAAGTGGATAACTGGAAGTTAGAAACCGTAGAGAAATCTAAAGAAACTAGAAAGGGAAAAAAAGGGTGACGGAACAAGCACGACAGATGCCTGATGGTACGCACCGTGCCTGCGGGGTAACAGCACAGCGCCACGCTGTATTATGAACACAAAAAGTTAAATCCACTTTGTTTTCATGAATCAATCATCAATAACAATCTTGGTTACGATGCTCTCGTCACTCAAATATCTAAGTTAAGAAATATTCAATTTCTCCGAAAACTTTCCTCATCAAACCGGAGCACAGTAATATTTTGTCATATCTGTAGATATTATAACTACATCTATTTAATACATGTTATAGAGCCCAGACTATTTTTACAAAAAAAAGAGCTTTGTTTTCTTATAATTTTGTAATCTTACCTTGGTAAAAGTTATTTATAATAAGTAGGACAGATTACAGTGGTTCCATGTACCCTCGTATCACGCTATCGACGTAAGTTTGAATCGCAAAACCTTAAAAAATAATTACTTATGGTATTTTGGTGAAAATGAAGGTTTATTCAGATTAATGTTACATATTATATTTGCTTGCTTCGCTTTACGATTTCGTCCATTTGCCGTAAGATTGGCTCATTTGTGTTATTTTTTTTTGATGAAATATCTTTCTATTGGACTGTCCGTGGCTCGAAAAATATCGTTTCATGATTGTGATTCCAAAGAGTCGTACGGGGAGGTTTAGTTCTAGTTTAGTAATAAAAACTTTATAACTCTGGGATGCATTGCCTGAGTAGGTACGCTCTGATGGATATAATCTGGGCATCTTCAAAGCGAGAGCAAATTTATTTCTTCTAGACAAATCGCATAGTCGATATCAAACAATAAAAAACATCACTCTACACAGAGAATGGTGCTTACTAATTGTACAAAAAATGTCTGAATTGACTTAAATAACCACAAATAAAGATGTAGCTAATGCAGCAGAATTTCATTATCAGCTTGTATTCACCCACTGCTATAAAATTCTGGACAAAATCCTCTCCCATAACGCCACTCAACCCGATCTTCGGTCTTACGTTTCCAACCGTCACTAATTTTTTTCGTATATCCTCTAGCCTCAAACATTCACACAGACTTTCTAATGGCAAGTAAGTTGGTCTATGTTACGGTATAGAGGATGAAGCCGCAACTAATTGTCCATAACGTAAAGATCGTCGCAAGTAGCGTATGTACGTAATTACATCACTCGCGGCGGTCCGAGCGCGCCGAGACTCGTAAAGAGAGCTTACACTCTCACACTCGTCGGCGAGCGTCGGTGAGTGAGGGAAACTATGAATTACTTAGCGGTCACTTGAAGTGAAAACTTCTTTAGCCATGTTCAGTAATTGTGTGAGTATTCTTTGGTAGGGGACAATTTTATGGGTCGCGTCACCGACTTGCTAATGGTGGGTGGCGGCGACGGTGTAGCAGCGTAGCTGTGTAGCAGTAGTTCTCCGTAGCAGCGTAGCGACTGATTGGGCCGTAGCAGCGAAGGCGGGCAAGTGGAATCTTGTGAGTTCGTGTTACCTGGGTATCATTAGTGTGGACAGTATATCTGACGCTGTACAGGGAATCTTTGTGCAGCATCAGTGCTGTTTAATATTATAAAAGTTATAAAATACATAAAATTCAAATTTTCACTTCTATTCGCAGTCCCTATGACTGTCTGTTATTTGTTCACTAGCTCTGCCTCACGACTCTTCTATTTCAACAGTTTTCACTATAGATTGTTTGTTTCTGGCAGATATGTTTTACAAAAGTAAATAATTTTGTAAGCATCCCACAGGAACTACTAATTTGACACGATATAAAAAACCTACGAGCTGTTCAAATTATTCTAATGTATTGTATTTCATTTTTGTAAAAGGGGCATGTTTAAACAATTTTTTCTTCACGTATTTATAAAAAAATCGAAAAATGATCTCACTCAATATTTCACCAAATAACTTTACTGACTACATTACAGAAAGCTTTCAAAATAATACCGTGAAGTATTCCCTAAATGTTTCTATTTACATTAAACTTGTACCCAAAATATGACATTCAAATTATTGAAAACTTTAGGTCTGACAGTTTGGGGCTTGTTTACGTATAAGTAGGTCCTATTCAAATTCAGGCACTCAATTCCCAGTCTAATTCCAGTGTTAACTGCTAACTATTATACTCGGAGTTCGCTCGCGGAGAAAATGGCTGCACGAGTGGAATCCAAAGCGGTCATTTATGTTCGTGAAATATTACAAGTTTCGGTGGAAAAAAACTAGTAGGCACTTTAGTTTTATAGCTGCGTTTTTCATTTGGTTTATTAATTACGGTCGTTGTGAGACGAGAGGTTTTACAGAAACGCTTAGGATTGTATATCGTTATGGTTCTGCAGGCATAGCTCAGCCCAGGAGCTAAAAGAGATACTAATTTCACACAAAAAGGACTGAATAAATAAATATTGTTAAACATTCCTCACACAAAACTGAGTACATAATTAAGCAAAGCTTTTATTATGAGAGCCAGACAGCTGACATAATACTTACATGGTCGTAAATATATACTTATGATACTTAGAAACACCCAAATAGCGACTACTGAAGGGACAAGATACGTCTTAGCCCAAATTGCAAAGGCACATGTCCTGATCGTCTCGTCACTCCTTATTTAAAAAAAAAAAAAAAATTTGGGATGAAATAGCAGTAATAATAATAATTGGTACAGCTACCTAGTTTTTTTTATATAAAGTGACGAGACAATCAGGACATGTATCTGATCGTTAGCAGCATGCCTGCTTATAGTAGTACAGTGACACGCAGCTATTGGAACACGACGAGTCCAAATCATTATCTAACATTGCACTGCACTCGTCACCCAGAGTAATAATATATTTTATCTCTATGCCCTGTAACTTCACTGGAAAGATTGCCTTTCAAACCGGAACACCGTAAGTGTTTGCACGTTACTGCTTGGCGGTAGAGTAACTGGAAAACGTGTATGAACAAACAGTCTCATCCCAGAAGTGAAACAACTCAGGTCGATAGTAAGAAACTACAAGTGCTACGCTGTAGCGCTACACTTACGTTCTACAAAATACAAGAAAGTAAACGTAGAGGGATACGAAATGCTACAACTAACGGCGTTAGCGAGCTACGAGCACGGTAACAAAACTTTATTGTATTAAACCATTGTTAATACGTTAAGTATTCGTTCGATTATTTATATTTGATGGAAAGCTGTCACAATGACGACGACACGTACAAAGCTATTATTTTCCTGTATAGAAAGACGGGACAAGTAAGAGATGCATCTGATGGTAAACAATACTCGTAACAACGTGCCACGTTACTATATCTATATGAAGATTCTAAATCCAGTACTACATTGAATTGTGTGAAAGAAAATTTACGTGCGGAAGGATTGCGTGATGCGTTAACGAATGTTAATTTCATTAGAGGTAAGTTTTAAACAACACAGTGAATATAAATTTGCCTCTCAAAAATTCCCACAATACATAGTAGTGTGCTTCAATTTGTAATTATCACATCAAACAAATCTCTACGAGTGTAATTTTTTTTGGTACGTTCAGTTTTGCATCTCACAGAAAAGTGTCATATATATTGTACTGTTTTAGTCAACTTTTAACAGAATAGGATATCAAAAAACAAAACTAAAACCATCGAGCAACTCGATCTTCCGCGCAAGCACGGGAGGGAATAGCTTTAGCTAAAAAATATTGTTCAAATCTTTCTGTCATTTCTTGCGGGAAGGGAAAGCTGCACACTAGCGCAAAGCCCCACTATTACATACAAAACATACCTGTACCGATCCATTGCCGATCATACTCACACAGCCAAACCACTAACACATGAAAAATAAAGCGCCATTAACAAATCTAGCCCCGCGCTCAGCCACAGTATATTATCAAACTTCTTGGTCCACGCGGACTTGTATTTTGACAGATGGGAAACGCTGTGTATGCCTACTCCCTTCCGTGTTGCTCGCTGATTTAAGCGTACCATGTCACGGCATGTTTTAAACTCAAATTCAACAAACCAAAATAACGCAAAAAAAGTTTTTCCACGAAACCTTGTAATGAGCCAATCCCATGAATGTTGATAAACAAAGCACAACAGCATTGCGGGCACCGCAGCGGTAACGGCGTTACAGCGGCCGTAACGGCGTTACCTCCGCGGTAACGAAGGTAACGACGCACCGGATATCTTAACGGGCAGTTATCGCGGCCGCAGCCCGCGTGCAACGGGCCCCGGTGGCGGAGACGAGTTCCCCTCTCCCTCTCCCCCGTTCCTCACGAGGGGGTTTGATTCAATCATTTTTTATCAAAATAAACTCGTCCAAAGAGACTACGATCTTACGAGGTCCTACGATTTAACTCGCATAGTTTCCTTTCCTGTAATTTTCCTACGACAAAAAGTAGCTAATCTGCTATTTCAGACTATATGCTAATTATGTTTCAAATTTTAACCGGATCTGCTCAGCCGTTCCGAAGTAAGTGAGCAACAATCATCCAATCTTTCGCGTCTATAATATTACTAGGGTAGCTTCTTGTTGTGACTTAAGAAATCCAAACCAACGTTATTATAAGTTATCTCGGTTATGTTATTCTCTAGACTGTTGTAGGTATCATAATTCCATCTGTTTCCATTTCGGTTAGAGTTTCAAATTTCAGCAGGAGATGGGTTCACTTTAACAACTTAATCGAGCAACAAACATCAAACATTTGATATTTTCAAGATTAGTACTATATATAAAGTATTTAAAGTTGAATAACGAGTATTGCTAAGTGAAGTCAAACTCATAAATAACTCGGCAGCGGTTTCCTCGAAGCTTCACTTTTACTCTTCATATTTTATTAACTGAATTTATAGAAGGAGGCTTAAGAGGCTCGATACTTAATGCGACTTCCATGTCACGTTAGTGATATTGTACTGAATCAAATTTTAGATACTTTAGTACAGTTATTATGTGTTATACAATTAATGAATTTGCATTCGAAGATTTGTTTTTACGTTTTTTGTAATATAAAGCGCCAGTCTTTGAAAGAGCCTTGAGTCTAATTTTTTGAGGCTGTTATTCAATATTTTCATGTCAAGAATGAATAAATATTTTCTAGGATTACGTGTATTTCCCGCCAGGAGAGTAGGTGGCGCAACATAGACTAAGTACCTACTTTAATATTACATGTTTTCGTTGGTAAAACGTTGAGTTTGTTTGTTGTTCAAAGGGACTGAGTTGAGCCACAGTCTCACAACATTTGAACTGCCGATAAAAACGCCAGGCTCTAAAATTAACCAAAACGTAAAGTAACGTTTTGTCTAGCTATGTCTTGAGACAGTAACAAGAACCTAGTGAAACTACTTAGCACTAACTGTATCTCGTATCAATTGTAAACCCAATTCTCATTGATTTCAACTACACGACTGGGCACTTACACACCAAACCGCGCACTAGAGGCGTTAGAAGACCCCGACAATCTCAATAATCCCGAATGAAAACTGCACTTTGAAATCTGGAATATTCCCCAACTTCATTATAAGCACGAAACTTGCACGGATTTGCACGAATAAAGGAAAAATATCGGCGCTACAGCTCTGAGAGGTGAGGCTTCGCCAACTCCGCCGTCGAGGAAGTTTTTGTGAAACTCGAAGTGAGGAACGATGTAGAGCGGTGACGTCACAGCGCAGTTACTCGACATAGTTGCGTTCTTCGAACCGTCCCGCGTGAGTTGCGAGTGTTTTAACATGTAGTAAAGAGGCATTTTACATTTTAAATGAATTTAGTTGCTACTTGTGTACGGAACTGACACATTCGTGAAACATATTGAGCTAAGTTACGGCTTCAGCCGTCAAAAATTGTGTTACTCTCCATTTTCTTTTTTTGAGTTTTTTTTTTAAAGCTGTGATTGCCTATTAGCTACAATTTTAGATTTCACAATAAAATTTTGGGACCGTGGTTCGAATTCCGCGCCCATTTTGTCAAAAATACTCTCTTGTCATCTTTTCCAAGCACGTTAAAAGAAGTTTTACTTCAAAAATGATTGCTAGCATTGACGCGAACGCCATATTATATTTATTTTTGTTGTCAGCTTCATGCTACACACAGAGACTTAATCGTATAGGAGCCTTATGTACATACTTAATTGACATTATTTATATTGTTTATAATTCATTGTTATTAAATTGAATGTTATTAGATTTTCTATAATTTTGCAATAGTGACCATTTCTCTGACTTTTTGGAATTTGTGTAAACTTGCTTCTATTTGTATATTGACGTCAAGTTTTGAAGACAATGCTGCTACTTTTCCCCGAGCTTCCAAATGAACTGTATTAGCTCGTGACCGCCGCGATCGAACGCCGGCGCCGGCTGGACGCGCGGCGGGTCTGTTACGTTACGTTCACGTTAACTGGAGCCAGTTTTGCCGCATGTTGCATGAATACGTAGAAATTCCGTGAAGGCTCCATTCAGCGAAAGTTTTCCCGCGGTAACTCGGAGCTCGAAGTTTGGCAGGCTTGTCTCTTTCGACTACAGAATCAGACATGTATGATGTACTAGTGGCGTCCCGCGGTTGTACCCGCGTAGTCCCTGTTCCTGTCATTTTTAAGATAAAAATCTTGTTTTCTTCTTATTGAGGGTTGTGAGTATCAGCGAGGTCGTTGACCACCTTCCTGCAGGCACTCCTGTCTTGGGCCATCCGTAGACAAGTTTGGTTGTTTAACTTTGCTGTGCTTTCCCCCTACCTCTCTTTCCTTCGACACGGCTGCCCCTTTATTAGTGCTCGTGTTATTTCGGACTAATTCCTGTAAATTATAACGTACTTAGCATCACATATTATGTAACATATATAACTAGCAGCGCCCATGTACAAATAGCTGCGTATGACTGTGTTGTTATGGGCAGGCATGTTGCTTACCATCAGGCACGTGTCCCGCTCGTCTCGTCACTATACTGTAAAATAACGCTTTCGACAGTTTTCAAAGTGTTGTACGAATAAAACAGGCGTCCTGTTACAGTTTCCTATTTATGACACAAGATACATTTCGTATGAGTCAACTGCTAACTGTAATGACGAGGGTTTTTAAACCCGGCGAGATAAAACCGGCTTTCCGAGTGACGTCAATTTGTAACACTCCTTACGAGTATGTTATTAGTGAAGTGTGGCGGCGGCGGCGCGGAGACGCAGAGCTCACAAAGAATAGAGGCGGCAGGGGCGGCTCGCTTCGATAAATTATACATAATATGGAAATTGCACCTCAGTGTTTAGAATGACAGATAAGATTATTATTTGCTATGGTTTTCAAAAATTTACAAAATAAAACATTACCACTAGCAGTGGCAAATTAAATACAGTTATTTGATGAGAGCTGGCTTCGCAGCCTGCCTGTAAATCGGAAGCAAACCAGATTGAGTGAGTAACACCAATAAAATTGATTACTTGTAACTTTAAATGTGATAGTTTAGTTAATGGAGTTATTTGCTAAAATCGCAGATGGCGCTGTAATAATATAAAACATTGTGGAATACATTGCGTGAAGATGACGCGAATTCCATGAATTTGGTTCGTACTAACATAACTACTAACGTACTAACGTTATACGACGTTGATGTGAGTTCCAAGACCTTTTTTTCATCCAAATCGGAAAGAGTTAGGTGACGATGACGCGGAGTTTCATGATATTTATTTCGTCGAAAAGCTTAAGCTTGAAAAATTAGGACAACCTTCCAGTTTTCAACATCTCTGTTGCTTATTGTCCGCTCATGTAAGACAATCCATGTTGTTGCGTCTTTCCCCGCTCCGCTGTCGCGGGTATGTGAGCTGTTCCACAGGAGTATTCCAGTGCAAACAACTAAGCATTGGACTTTTGTTTGTTTGCTTTGTTGTATTTTAGCAGTGGTTCTTATATTGTCTATGTCTAATTAAGTCTAATAAGTAAGCCGTAGTCACGCCACTGCTGGGTTGTCCAATTCCCGACACTTCTTCTGATCTTCAGTTTCCATTGTTCAATCTTTCACTACTCTACTCACTAAACAAATTGCGTTTGACCTTGAGGAAGTTACCTGAAGGTAGATATTCATAAATATATGCAGCCCACTACTAGGACTCGGCGCATTATTTTACAACAAGTTAAAACAAGGCCATACACATACCACCCTGGCCCAGATAGAGAGGGCAGATAACGCATGACCTACAAACATATTACGATTTCAGGAACATACCGAATAACATATACATATGACGAATACTAATCTAGAATGCATCTGTAAATGGAGCAATTCTTTTGGTTTAAGTGTCAATCCCACAAAATCACAGGTTATTGTTATAGGCAGCTCCTACTGGATCTCAAGAATTGACTGGACCTTGATTCCTAACGTAACATTTAATGGAGAAATATTACCATTTAGTGATTCAGTCAAAAACTTGGGTATAGTATTTGATAAAACCTTATCATGGGATAGTCATATCAAAACAGTAAGTGGTAAGCTCTTTGCATCAGGTGGTTCTCTTAGACGCCTTCGCAACTTTTTACCGACTGCCACTAAAATTGCACTCGCACAGTCTCTGCTTCTTCCCATCCTGGACTACGCTGATGTATGTTTTCTTGATCTTAGAGAAGACCAGTTAGAAAAACTTGAGCGCCTTCAAAACTACTGTATTAGATTCATATTTGGATTGCGCAAATATGATCATGTATCCCAATTTCGCGCTAAACTCAAGTGGTTGCCCATTCGTCTGCGTCGTAATGCCCACATTCTTTTTCTGCTGTTCAATATTCTATTTAACCCTAAAACTCCACTCTACCTTAAAGAACGCTTTACTTTATGTCAAGACTGCCATTCTCGCCCATTAAGATCAAAAACAAATCTAACTCTGATGATCCCATTAGCACGTTCCGAATCATACTATGGGAAGTCTTTTGCCTTTCAAGCAGCCCAATTGTGGAATGAATTACCTATTTCCATAAGAAAATCTCCTCATTGGAGTCTTTTAAAGGTCACGTCAAAGAATATTATCTGTCGAAACTACAGTCATAATATCCCATTATTCCACTTAGTTTCCTGTTACATAATGTGTCATTATTTACCGTCTACTTTTATCTTAGATATCTGTCATAAATAAGTATCAATAATATTTTTATATATCTACCTATATGTATTAGTTTGTCATAGAAGTATGTAAGTATTAGCATGTAATTTTTATTAGCATGTATGTTTATTTTATTCTATTGTTAGCATATATATCTACGTAATTTGTATTTAACTGATGTAGTCTGGATTGGCACACCCCGCTATTAAAAATATCAAAAACCATTTCCACCCAAAGGTTGCCTGGAAGAAATCGCTTTCAGCGATAAGGCCGCCTGTTGTATCACTAGCTGTGATTATTTTCTTTGTATGTAAATCTGTTTTTTGTTTTGGTGTGAACAATAAAGAGTATCTATCTATCTATCTATACCGGTTTCCTCACAATGTTTTCCTTCGCCTTTAAAACGGTGGTGATTTAATGGTTAGAACATGGCTTTCAAAATCATGAGCTCATACGTTTGAAACTCGCCTGCGCCTCGTAAGTATTTTTCCAAAACCAATCTGTAACATGAATACTGTACTATTATAGAGATTTGAGTTAACTATTTTGTAGATATTTATTTCAGTTTCCTAAGACCAATGAAAATAGGAAAAATCTAATAGTTACTCTGACAGCATTATGAATTATTATTGTAGAGGTAGATGTGTTTGTGAATTTTAACTGTTTTTCCACTGTTCATTTGTATTTTTTGGGTTCATTTCATTCATAATTGTGCATGACGCTCTTGTCGGTGGAGTTCCTTCCATGCACTTCTACACTCCGCCTTCTCCTTGACTTCCTGATACGACACTACATTTATCTTCTCCTTCACTTGGTTCATGTAACGTCTCCTAGGTCTACCTCTCTTCCTCCTCCCTTCTAATTTACCTTCCATTATTGTTCTAATGAAGTTGTCGTATCGTATCAGATGTCCCAATTTTTTGGGTATTAAATTTATTTTCCTTAATTTTCTTTTTTATTGGAATTCATTAAGCTGGAAACCGCTGGTTACAGGTGCTCAAGGCCGTTCGTTGTGGAAGTCTAAGGGGAAGGCCTATGTTCAGCAGTGGACGTTGCGGCTGATGATCATGATGAAGCTAGAAAATAAAAACAACTACAGAGTCATGAAATAAATGTCTAAAATAATACGCGTAAAAGTACCAAAACGCATTAAATTATCATAATTATTTACTGAAAACGAGTAAAGCGCTAACGAAGCAATATAGATTGCTGAAAATTGCAAATTCTGTCGTTAAAATTAAAATCTCAATTACAGGCTGTAAATGAACGGCGAGGAGCGTGATTGGCGACACTAAATCACGGCACTGACGTGAATATTGGATCTCGCTGCCGCTTGTAAAACTTTATAGTTCTACAATTATTACTACATTCCGGAAATAAACGAATTTACGACTTTATTTCCAGCACTTAAAGTTCAACATTGTATCCGAGATGGATGAAATATGTTCATGAAAATGTGTATATTAAAAATAGTCTGCATTTTTTAAACGTAATAAGCGTCGTGTAGTACTCGCAGTAATGTGCAGGTGTAATGGTATTACGCGACACAGTGTAATGGCGGTGGTAACGGATGTAGGAGTAGGTAGCACTACTAAGTAGCACGTACTAGGAGATGGATCGTGCCTAGAGTTTGCAATGTTCTGTTTGGATAGAAAGCCAATCTTACTAACAACATAATTTAATGTGAAACTCTATCTGTGTAGAAATTTTGTCTGTATAGGTGGAGGTATAAATGTATGTTATTATTTTATAAAATAACTAGCAGCCCGCCCCGGCTTCGCACGGGTATTATGGAAAATAAGTATAAAACAAAATTATTAGACTTACAAATTTTAACACACTCTTGGCAGAATTGCCATGCTTAGGACATAAGACAAAACAAACAATCCCAATCATCTGTTTATCATTTAAAACGCATGTTTTTTTGCCTATTTTACTTTATTAAAAAATGCGGGAGCCAGAAGCTCAAGGGAGGTCCTGAGAGGAGCGAGCCAAGCGAGGTCGTCGCCGTAGCGAGAGGTTAATAGGACCAATTGTTATGTTTAGGTATTGTGATGCTTCTCTCAATATGTGCCTTTAAACATTATGCTAAGTTATGTTTATGCTATATACGGTAGCAAAAATTATGCGAAAACTGTTATGCGTTAGTTGTTATGGTATATTATCATTAGTCCTAAAACTTTAGGCGTGTCTGGCGTCGTTGTTATTCCCTTTACTTTTACGCATCAAATCAAAATTAAATCAGTAAATATTTAATTGTTGTAATTTAGTGTTAAAATCTGCTAATGCCACCTACGACGTAGTTTATGGTTGTGCAATGTTTTATGTAACTACTAAAGTCTATTAGTTCTAAATACGTACTAAATAGTTACGGCTGGTCTAGTCGGAGAACGGCGGCGGCCGATCTGGAGCCCCGGTTTTAAATCCCACGTGCACCAGGCACCACTGTCTTTTCGGAGTAATATGCGTAATACCGCTAACTTAAAACGGTGAAGAAATCGCCATGTACTTAGAATCTTTTGAGGTCATGTGTCATCCACCAACCCGCACTGGGCCAGCGTGGTGGATTATGGACTTGACTCTCTCCCCGAGAGAGAGGGCCCTGAGTCCCAGTAGTAGGAATATTTAGTGGGCTGCTTATTGAATCTATTGACACAGCTAGATTTCATCGTAGTCCTTAATGCTCCGTTTTATTCTACTTTAGTAGGTAGAATAAAGGGGACCTTTGGGGATGACCTATATCGTATCCTATCCCCCAGCTCAAATTACACGCGCATCACTATTTTTTCGAAGGCATGTCCGTAATGCCTCCAATTTAAAACGGTAAAAGAAAACATCGTGAGGAAACCAAAATGGAATAAATTTAATGTAATACTGTGTAGAAAGTGCGAGAAAACTTGAACAATAACAGTAAAGGTAGAATAAACTTATACAAAAGTAGTTCTGAAAAGAACATTTTGATAGGAACATAAAAAAGTGTTACGAAAAATTGTTTAATATTTAGTATCATTTGTGTCCACTACCTGCGTAGCGAGGCGACCACGCGAATTAGTAGACGCGCGCGCGGCTACTCGTACTTACCTATTTCATAGCTGCGAACACCTCTCCCCCGTGCCTCGGTGTCCCTCTATCGGTGTTGCGCCGCGCGCTCGCATTTTGATAGGATTGATATTTTTAATTTCGTTAAATCTTTTGAATGGAATGTCCGACTTCAATAATTCAAAAAGTAATCAATAGGTATTAAAAGGGTCTTGAATAAGAAATAATTTATTTGGAAAAGAATTAATACAAATGTGTTGATAACATGGTCTGAATTTGATAGGCATTTTTACTTACTTTTAAAATGTAAAAAAGTAGTTGTTGCGAGGTAATTACTGTAGTTAGACATATGGTCTCGCGAGGTTTTTTGTAGATTTTAATACGCTCTATAATATTGTAGAACATTGTTTTGGTCTATCATTAGTACTTTCCGCAGCGTATGCGATGAAAGCCATTTTATGACTGTTTTTTTATACCTTGCGTTGGTTTTAGTAAAAAATTCCGTAGATGTCTCATTTTTTTTTCGTAATAAACATAGCCTATGTTACTCAGTGATAATGTAGCTTTCTATTGGCAAAAGAATTTTTGAAATCGGTCCAGTAGTTTTTGAGTTTATTCGTGCCATACAAAAATACAAATCTTTCCTCTTTATAATATTAGTATAGATTGCGAAATTAATCTATAATACATTTGTTATAGAGACTAGCAGTTTGTCCCGGCTTTGTCCGTGTTATATATCTATATAGTATATAGCAATCAGGGATCAATTACATACCCAACGGGGAAATAACTTTTGAGATCGGACTAGTAGTTCCTGAAATTAATGCGTTCAAACAAATACACTATTCAGCTTTAGAATACTGGTATTAGTTCCTTACATATTATGAAATTCGTGTTTTGTAAGGGAGGAACATAAAGTTGTTTTTTAACTCCTTTAGGTTTGTTTTTAATGTAATAGATTTAATTAAACAAAGTATGTACCAGTAGTTCACTGATCTCTTTACTAAACAAACATTCGAGCGGGAATCAATACAATCTTCATAGGCACTTTGGACTGCCATCGGAATGGGCTTTTTACTTGCAAAAAGTTATCAACATTTCGAAAAAAAGTAATCTGTTGGAGCAAGGTCCAGGGAGTACAGTGGATGTCTCAAACATTCCAATCCAACCTCCTCCAATTTGGGTTAATAGTAGCATTGATTGGTTAAAGTGTTAAATAACGCATAAACTACTTTTTTATCTAGAGAAGAATATCAGAGCAGCTATCACTTTTGGAAAGGTAAGTTTAAATTTTTTTTAGGTTTAAGTTTTTTTATTATTTCAGGTAAACGATTATAGGATTATTTAAACTACCGTCGTTTTTACTCGACTGCGAGAAGGGTTATTCAACAATTAACTCTGGATTGTAATCTTGCTTAGATGAGACGGAAAAAGAATAAGTTAAAGTGTGTGTTTATTTCTTTCTAAAAGTAACTTTTGGTAATAGGACGTCATTAGAGATATTTGGCATATTCTTGCTACGCTACGGTGTGGTTTGATGTCGGTTTATTTTTGTCAATTAGTTGTGTGTTTTTTTTTAATCGTAGGCTTATACTAGTTGCCTGATGTTAAGAGACAATGCCGTCTACGATGGAGCGTACTTGCCTAGAAGAAATAAAATCACTCTCGATTCAAATGCATCAAGATTGTAACCTTGTGGGAAACCCATCCTCCATTCCACATTCTCACACTCTAACATTCTACAGACATTCTTATTACGAAAGTAGAGTCAAACCTGTTTTACGAGCCTTCGGAACGTCCACCTTAAAACGACATCCCTATTTCACGCTACGATGAATCATTTATGCGAAGTTTTAAGTACTTTATATTTTATGCACATGCAAACTTTTATGCAGTTTATCAGACCTGTACACTTGTTGTAAGTGGATTGTGTTATGATTTAATCAGAGAAAAAAGTTTTCTGAGGTTTTAATAAGAAGCACATTTTGTTCGCGAGAAGGAAAATAATTTTATTTTAACGAGAAAGTCGTTCGGTTTACCTCGGAACCGGTGATTTACTGCTTTATGTGCTTGTAGCGTAAATAAGTTGAGCGTCGAGCGAACATCTAGAGCTCGACTACAATCCATTATGGATTTTAGAATTTGGAACTTAATTTGAACGGATGTGACTGATGGTTTAGCGTATAGACTACAGGCCCGTGAACAAAATGTATGGGTCAAATGAACCACCAGGAGACCTATGTGATAGAAGGGTATAAAGTAAAAAGATTCAGCACTATGCCGTCACTTGTACACTGTACAACTAAGTGCAGTTGAAGAGGGGGGTTCTAAGCCTCGATCATTTCTCCTTGTCGCATGATTTTTGTACGGCGTTGCGAAATAATGGAGTAGAAGAGGTATTGAAACGATATGGTACCAATGCCGTACATAATCAAAAGATCTAATTTACTCTGTAAATCGTGGGAAAATCATGAATTTTTCCGACAAACTAATAATAAAAAAGTAAAATGTATTATTTTTATAGTTTCAATACCTCTTTTAATGTATCAAAAAGCGGTAATGTAAAGTAGGTAAGTCACGGCGGGTGCAGCCGGGACGCCGCGGGCGAGTGTGAAAGCGTTCCCGTAGCTCCTGTACGTAATCACACGGATGAATCCCTCCAGGATTTTATTGGATAGCCCACCACTCCCACTCCCACTCCCACCAGTCCCACTTTATTCTCCACCTTAGTCCCCTTAATAGGGTAGTTAGCATTTTCCCTTCGCCATCCACCAACCCGACTGGATCAGCATAGTGGATTACTTATGGCTACGAGAGAAGTTCTCGAGTTCTAACGGTGAAAACATTTAGTGCCCACTAAATGTTACTGCTGCTGCTTATGCTAAAGCGATAATGAGCAAACATTACAGTGTGCGATTAGAAGGATAATGTTTTAGATACATTTAATAAATCATCAAAACCAAATCTGTGTCTGACGAGTGTAGTAGAAACAGTGATAGTACTGTCCAGTATTCACGTTCAAAAAGCTTATGTACACTGTGCTGTTCCGAGCAGGCGTGTTGACTGCCATCAGGCTCTTATCTTGCTCATCCGGCTACTCCGAATCACAAGGCAAAAATAGTCGGTTATTAATTGATTAATATAAAGAAAGAGTCGGCGTACTGTCCGTAGCGATGCTCAGAACACTCAGAAAAATTGTATTAAAATGAATGTGTTCTGTTTGCCGCGCCTACTCCACGAGGTTATGTTTATTCCTCTTGTTCTTATTAAGTCCATTCTCATGAATCCGGTTTTTCCTCACTCGCCGTTAATCAAGTTAAAGAATATGTAGCGAGTGAGCGCCGCGGCCGGCCCGGCGCCCTAATGGTCCGCATTACTCACTCCTGATTGGCTCAAATTGATTGGACTAGATGAAACGCCGACGAGCACATTGTGGCCGGCCTTATGTATGCGTCTTGAGGGAAACGAACTTAACTGTGAAGATTATTTACAAAGTATTTGTTAGGATAGTCACGGTACGAGTTTACCTTCAGACGTTAGGTTACTATTTTAAGTAATCTATCCACCCCTAGCCAAGCTTCAAACAGAAATCATCATCAGCATCAGCCGCAAGACATCAATTTGCTGAACATAGGCTTCCACTCCAAGATTTCTCCAACGAACGGTGCTGGGCAACCTGCAACCAGCGGTTTCATGCTGCGACCTTTGTGAGGCCATCTGACCTTCTAGTGGAAGGCAGTCCTACACTGCGTCTTCCGGTTCGTGGTCACTCCTCCAGAACCTTGCTTCGCCAATGGTCGTCAATTTTGCGCGCGATGTGTTTTGCTTGCTTACGATGTCGGCTAATTTCGTTCTTTTGCGAGATTCTATCTTCAATCATGATTTAGATTCTATCATGCAAAGAAACTCCAAGTATAGCTCTATCCATAGCTAGCAGTGTAACTTTGAGTTTTGTTATGAGGCCCTCAGTTAAGGACCACATCTCAGTTCCATACGTCATCACTGGCAACATGCCCTGATGTAGTTTGGCTGCATTACACGTGTATTATGATTTATTTGCAAAGCCAATATTGCTTATAATCAATACCTACGAGTACACTTTCTCTTCCCTTTACTAAATTACTAGGTTTGCGTGTTTTGTTTTTCGCCCCATTCTACAATTGGCCGGCCAGACAGACTGAAGCCAAGTGTCATAGTAGGCATATATTGTCAATATTCGTAGCAGAATTTATTTTAATCATACGCACTGTGAAACTGTGGAATGCTCTCCCCGAGTATATGTTTCCCGATAGTTACCCACATAGTTGACCTAGGGTTCTTCAGATCTAGATTAGGCAGCTAAATTTAATTAAGTGACCTAGAATATATCAATGTTATTTAAAAAAATACGATATTATTGACTTTTGACGACTGGATCACATGCTTTTCGTTAATCTACGCCTTTGCAACAGTATAATTTTTGGTAAATAGATTACCATTTAAAAATATTTACAAGCGTATATGGAGCAATTTATTCTTGTTCTCAAATTTTATGAGGCATGCATTAAATTGAAGGACATAAAAAACTTTAGTCAAAAATCAGAGTTGTCTTTAAGGTGCTGTGTTGCTTTAAATATTTTGCGGCGAGCAAATCACTGGACTGATGTCAAGCTACCTCTTTCACAAACATTGAAAAATTAGCAAAGCAGTAGAATTATTACACGTAAACATTTAAAAATTAATGTTAGGTCCTGTTGCATAATGTTGACTTTAACCGGCGGCGCCCAGCCTATGGTCACGCGCACGGGTAAGCAGTAACCGCTAACCGGCGGTTAAACATGTCGGCTCATTAGATTTACTGCCGGTTACTGATTAATAATAGCCCGTGTAAGAATAGATAGCGGTCGTGTAATCATCGGTTAATATTTACGGTTGCCGTTACTGTTTGTTCGTGACTCTCGTTTATGCAGCAGCGCTGAATATACAGGAAATTTTGAATAAATGCAAACAAGTATTCAACATCACAACTCCACCGGATTAAGCGCTAGTTTTCTAACCTTAATCTATTTAAATTTAAAACGACGTACATATTTAATCAAATAAATTAAGTAAAGCGCGAGGTCTATATCACTACAATCAATATAAACATACTCGCACTTAATAAATAATAAAATTTATTATCATAATACATAATAATACAGTTCATTGTTCAGTTTGCCTTGAGGAGAAGTTGAACACTTTAGTTTCTACTAAATGTACTAACCCAATCCTTACTATCATGGTTCTAAAAAAAAGTAGTCATGAATAAGGTTGACAAACAGACACCAAATCCTCAGTAATGGATCCCGTTTTATACAGAGTCCTAAAAATCAAAACAATGAAAAAAAGTACGCTGTAGACCGCAGATGATACTCACTACGCTCTAAACTCGCTGGTAAACTTCAATCCCAACTAATCCCACTTCGACGTTGTCTATATTTAACCTCGAACTGCAGATTCTAATTCATTCCACTTTGCTACATCGCATAATTCGTCTGCAACTTTAAACTTACAATGAAAACATCTATAGTTCTCATTTCAATCAAGACTCTCCCCGCCTCCATCTTCAGACCTCAAAAGAACCACAAAGAAATGAAAAACTAATCTGAATGTTTGATCTAGTTGAATCCACTCCGCTCCGGCGAACGGAAATCCGCTCCAAATTAATCAAGAGCATTAATAAAGCAAATTGGAAAAATAAACGGAAACAGCGGGTTTATTGGAAACTTAATATCCTGGTCTCGCGCCGCTCGCGCCGCGCTGCCGCGCCGACACTAGAAGGAGTAAATGTTTCGTTTTATAAATTTCGAAACAGTAACGCAGTTCACTGATAGCGTAACATAAACATCCCACTAAATGGTCCCACTGCTGGGATTTGGGGCCTTCTCTCGCAAGGAGAGAGTCCAGGCTGTAATCTACCACGCTGGCTCAGTGCGGGTTGGTGAATGGTGGTCGTGGAACGCAGTTCACTTGACTGTATATAAAAAACTGGTAAGTGATCGTAATATTTTATCTAGATATGAACGGTAAAACCCAGTTAACGTGTTTTGTGTTGACAGAAATAAATCTCAAGTTTCTCATTTTGACATCTAAATAGTGAAATGTATCAGTAAGGTTCGGTTTCAATGGAATATTTTTCGGTTTTGAAAAAAACACGTAGCCTGAATTCAGTAGACATTTAAAAAGTTGCAATAAATTATATTTTTTTAACAAAAAATGGCAGTCATAAGAACTGTCGATAGAAGTGAAATATTATAACTCAGAATTCGATAGCTTGCTTTGGGGAATGAATACGCGGTGTGATATGGCCATGAGCAGAGCATGGCTATCTAGAAATGCGTCAGCCATGAATGGGAATGGGATGAAATGCTGACGCATTTCTAGATGGCAAATGACCATGGTTCTCGGGACCATGGTCATTTACCCGAAGATTCTTTTCATTTCCGAGCGTGATGATAGCATTCAATTCATTTCAAAATATAGGAATATTTCTAAGAGAATGTTGGCATTGCCATGACTCCGGTACCACTGCCTCTTGTCGGATAAAGCTTTTATTTATAAGATTTTATTCATTCATTATCATCATTCCAGTGGTTGAAAAAATATTGAGACACGAAAACTAGTTGAAATTGTTATAACTGCAGTTTTTCTCAGCCACGGCTAACCGCCCTTACCGCACGCAGCGATGCGGGTCCACAGTTAGACGTTACGCAGCTCTAAAATACTCGTAAGTAGAATAACAACAATATTTCTCGCGCCGGTATCAGTTGCGTACAGTTCTGCATTCATTACTTAAAAACTGTTATCAAATATTTATTTTCATTTGTTCAAAGCATCAGGTTCAAACCACGCGCGCCCGACTTTTCACATTTCTCAAGCGATACTCAAAGAGAATGTAATATACTACGTAGATACCATTATGACAATGGACTTTAAGGTTTCAAATCTCATTACAATGAAACTTCTCTTTGCTACGCGCCGCTGCTTCTTGGGTGTGATTTGAACCTGATTTGGAACAGAAAATACGTAATAGTTATGAACAAATCTGCGATAGAAAGGCCTAATTGCAATAATCGCTGACGAAGGTGAAACTATCTTGAAGGTCGTGGGTTTCATATCTCGGGCCAGCGCTCGTCGCGCGGGCAGCAGACACGAGCAGAATAACTTACCTTTGCACCGACCACTAATTATTCCCCCGAAGTTTACCACTTCCCACCGTCTCGGGTAATTGCCTTCATAAAACAGCTTCGGGGTCATTTGCTTACGGACATAAATCATTCAAAGCTTTCAGGCATTTCTCTGTTCACAATCTAGCTCGTAGATCAACTTAAAGTGGATTAAAAATCTTACTCATTTATTAACTAGTAGCGCCCCACGGTTTTACCCGCGTAGTTCCTGTCTCCATTATTTTAAAGCGGTAAACAGTATTCCAGACTATCTGTATTCTATATGTGTTCCAAATTTCAACAAATATCCAAATATACGTATTTGTAATAACAGGATTAGTAAAAGGAACGAAGAAACTGTACAGAACGCAGATACACAGAGTACAAAAGGATAACTAGACATTGATGGAAATTTTAAAACAGGGTTTTATAACAATTCCCAACAAAATATTTAGTAAAATGTGTATGCTGAATACTTGCTTAAATTGTAATTTTTTCTCTTTGCTTGTAAAATAATTGTCTATGTTAATGTCAAATCATAGTGAGTCATGTCTTGTTGTATTATTAGTATTATAGTGATCTGTGAATATAATTTCAGTAGTATCGTGTGTAAAAAGTAGTATTATCTTAGATTTCAAATTTTATTTGCTATTGAAATCTTAATGCGATCTCGAACGCGAATAATGTCCTGTGTAAGTTAATTATATTAGATTTGTTGTTTTTGTAACTATTTGTTATAAACATCAATAAAAAAGTACATGTTAGTTAAAATTATAGGTACTTGCATAGATTTCGATTTTTTTGGTACATATGACGTCTTTTGGTACTTGAGAATTTGTAGTAGTAGGTATTAGTCTTACAATCCTAAAAATGTAACTAGTTCACCGTAGCGGAAAAACGTCGTATGTTCGAGCATTCCAACTCTGGATAGACAGGAATACTTGGGACTTCGACGGAACTCGCTCGCACATCCAGCCTGCATTCTAAACTACGACAGCGAACATTCTGGAACTAACTATTTTTTTTAGTTTTTTACAACTTTCTAAGTTTTACTTACTCATACTCTGACTAGTTCAAATAGCTATCCGTTCGGCACTACGAGTACAAGCAGTGGTCACACGCGTGAACTCCCATATAAAATGTTTGTTTTACTTGAATATTTTATTAATTAATTAGATGTTAATCACATGTCTTAAATAATAAATTTAGGTTAGGTACCTATCACTATTTCCGAACTCATAGAGAGAGCAAAATAAAATTACACATTTTTCTTTGTAAAAGGCCGTGCTGAAACTTATAGTCAAACTGGATAGACCATTATCACACATCACACGTGATGAAATATGTGTTACAACCACGTTAGTTTTTGTACAAATACAAATCTTTATTGCCAAGAAAAAACATGATGTTTCCATACTAACCTTTCGCCCCACACTAGGCTCGCTGGCCAGGGCCGTAGAAGCCAGGGAACGATAGTAGATATTAATACCGAGTAGTATCTTAATATAAAATATAATATTGTGAACAATCGAAATAGCTCAAACGAAATGTCGAGTCTTGTCCAGAACTCTAAACATAAAACATTCTAAATAAATAAAAGCGTACAATTAAGCCTAAATGTATAGAGCACTTGAACTCGAGTCTTTGTCCGGCGCAGATCGTGAGTCCGAGATCAAGTCCGTCGCTGGAGGCAGACTGAGCCCGCCACTCGCCCGCCATTCAAATCCTTTCCATGTCAAGGGCCATCGAACACACTTACCCACATTCCTACCCTTTGTACATTCCTGCTCGCCGATTGTTGGCCCACGATGGACGCTGTTTGTTCTCCACGAGCCCCGGCTATTGACGGTAATGAATCCCGATGTCGACGATCGTGACCCACGTGTGGGACTACTTATGAGAAGCGAAAGTTAATACATATTGCGATGTCAAATTATTATACAGAGATATTTTAGTTAATAATTCATTTATGCTAAAACGTAAACTGGGACCACTTAAAGAAAGGAAGAGAAGCTTATGCTCAAAATTGAGACGTGAGAAAAAAACACATAAATTACGTGTCACAAAACACAAAAGTATTATTAGTAAATAGCTGGATAAATTTGAAATTGCAATTCTTAACCAAAGAGGAGATATTTGAGATGAAAGTGGCCAGTACGACAAAACACCAATTTCATATTTGTAAGGACCTAATGATTTGATCATGTTGATTCTACTACACTACCTGGCACCGTACCGCGCTTGTTACCCAGATACATAATAATTTATAAGATGACTTATTTCTTAGTCCTGTAATTCCTTTGGAAACATTGCTGGTATTCAAACCGGAACACAATAATATTAACACATTACTTGGTGGTAGAACTAGAATAACTGGCAGCCCATTCAATATTCTCATTGCTGGGGCTCAGGGCCTTCTCTTGCAAGGAGACACTCAAGGCCACAATCCTCCACGCTGGCCCAGCTGGTTGGTGGAAGACACATGACTTCGACATATTCAGGTTCATGTCGGTTTCCTTATGTTTTAAGTTAGCGGTATTTCGCTGGTGCTCGTAGGATAGAACCCGGGACTCCGACTCGGCAGTCGCCGTTCTCCCGATTGGACTAGCCGCAACTTACAACTATTCGTTATTACAACTATTACTACACAGGCTGAATAAATATTAATAACTTGTTGGCTTAAGCCCGGTTTAATTAGATCATCAACATCATCATCATCATCAGCCTATCTTAGTCCACTGCTGGACATAGGCCTCTCCCATGGCTCGCCACTCAGCCCTATCCTCAGCTATACGTCTCCATCCACTGCCTGCCATCTTCCGTATATCGTCACTCCATCTAGTCTCAGGGTGTCCTACACTACGTTTGCCGATTCGTGGTCTCCACTCAAGAACACGTCTACTCCAACGGTTATCGGTTCTGCGACAGATATGACCGGCCCATTTCCACTTCAGTTTGCCAATGCGTTGAGCTATGTCGGTTACCTTGGATCTCTGACACTTCGTTCCGAATACGATCCCTCAGAGAAACTCCAAGCATAGCTCTCTCCATAGCTCGCTGCGCGACTTTAAATTTGTGGACCGCTTCGACTGTCAGTGTCCAAGTTTCGGCACCGTAGGTCATGACAGGTAGGACACACTGATTAAAGACTTTTGTCTTTAGACATTGTGGAATAGACGACGAGAAGACACGACGTAGTTTACCAAATGCTGCCCAGCCCAGCTGAATCCTTCTCATGGCCTCACTTTCGAAATTGTGCTTCCCTACTTAGAGCGTCTGCCACACACGCACACATATTTCTGAACAATTTCCAGAGGGACGCCATTTATAGCAACCGGTCCCGGAGTTACACGTTCGTTAACCATGATCTTGGTTTTATCCACGTTCATCCGGAGACCTATGCGTTGAGAAGCATCAACTAGGCCATTCAGCATCGACTGTAAGTCCTCCAACGATTCAGCCATTATGACGATGTCATCAGCAAATCGAAGGTGCGAGATGTACTCGCCATTTATATTTATGCCACGTCCAGCCCAATCCAGCGTCTTAAACATATCTTCGAGAGCGTTTGAGAACAATTTGGGGGAAATCACTTTATTAATTAGATATAAAGAAATATAGATGTATAGATATATATTAATTAGATAAGTGCACATTATTTTATGCATTGCCCAAATAACAATCTAAATATTGGCTTCCAGTTTAG